>CM076578.1:1829826612-1830282720 GCA_034641835.2 Pinus albicaulis | reverse complement strand
CTAACCAAATTCGCATATATTAGCATCCAACCCTATACAATCTAACACAGCCTACGCACACATCCAGTAGGGTCCGCACACAGTAGGACTAAGGATTTCTGCACACACAACAATCAAGAGTCCTTACCCTAGCAACCCAAACAAATCTAATGATTCGCAACTATCATGAATCTATATTCTTGCCTACCTATGACTCTAAAGGGTTCATCTATTATACCAATTTAGCCTATGCATTCGATGGTCCGTAAACCGTGGTTTGCAGACTCTTGGTCTACTCTTGTCCTATTACAATGCATTAGGGGCTTTGACCCACCCCAAAAACCCTGCGTTAGACTAAATATTACAAAAATATACAAAATTCGTAGCTTTTGGAAACCCTGTTCCAACAGTCCCCCAACACAATCTGGTGACTCATCCCAAGTCACGGCGGTCGTGGGTCCTCCATCTTTGCCTGAAGCTGCTTAACTGCATTGATCAATGGTGGCAGCACTGCTTCTCTTTGCGCAATAGCAGTCTAGGCTATCTCTACCAACTTCTGTGAAGTAGGACCTTCTGTAGAGGCTGTGACACTCTCCAATGTCTGGTTCAACTGTTTCACTGCAACATCAACATCGTGGGATAGCTTGAGGGCCTCATCCGCCCATGGCTTGAGATGATCACTCAGTGTATATTTTCACTATCGAAGGGCGTCCATGTTGTCTCTGAAGGCCTGGATGGTACGCATTCGGGCCAAGCGCTCGGCAGGGACCAACGTAGGCAAGGTAGCCTCCAATTGATCGAACTCCTCTTCCTTCTAGCGCAATGTTTGATTAATTTCCCATAGGAGAGGATCACGTTGTACCTTGGTCCATAGCTCCATTGTGGTGTCCAATAATTGTGCACCTTGATTAATTTGGTTTGTGATCAAATTTTTGGCAGTTGTAACCAGCGCAGTTGTGACTTTCGGAGGTGTTTCTGGCTGTAGCTTGGCCTGCAAGTCTGCGATATTTTGTTCCATCTGAGTTTTGACGACCTAGATCTCTGCCCTTAAGGCTTTTAAGGTTGCGACTAGCCCCTCAATATTGACTCGAGGGGGGTAGCTGTGTCTAATATGTCATATGTAGCATCTGTGCAGAGTCTACCAATTAAATGTTGTAGTTTCGATTGCTATGTGGTGGCAAGGGTACACATAGCTTGTACCTTGGCTACCTCAGTTGTCTGTTCTACAATGGTCTGCTCCGCTGTGCTAAGCCGCTAGTGGACTTGATGGTCCTTGTGCTAAATTTATTTAAACAAGGAGCTATGGAGAACCTGCAGTGACTCATTTGTGAATCTTGCGAGATCTAACTAGAACTCTACACAGGCCTGAACTCGCGCTCCCAAGACGAGTGGAATTACTGTGAGGCCTGCGCCTGGCAGGGGATAGAGGTCACTTTCTATTGCAACAAGTGTCATGCTGATAGTGGCAGAGGCTGAGTGGGCCTAGACCAAGCTGGTTTGCGGTGTGTTTTTTTTCAGTTGCAGGGTTCGGAGCTCAACCTGAAGCGAGTCGACTACGACTTTCTGTTGCTCTCCCAGAGCCAGCCATTTTTTCTCTATGGCCAAGGTGACTGCATCTACGATTTTTTCAAGGTCTCCTTCTGTAAATGTAATCGTTTCATCACGTTTTGTTCGCTGAGAGCATTGCTTCTTTCATGGCCCTTTAGCAGTCTTACTTGTTCACTTTGTTCCTATGGGGGAGTCAACACCTCCCATCTCCTGGCCCTTTGCACCTAAAGTTCATTGAAACCACTTCTGCGGCGGCACTTCCGCACCCTTCTCCGTATTTTTATCAGCATGCGAATCCTTTTGTATATCTGCCTTCTTTTCAGCATTATTTCTCTGCTGCGAATCCCATTGTGAACCTACGATCCCTTCTTTCCCAGTGCCTTTGCTTGATCCACCAATCCCTTTGGTTGTGGTAGTCAAGGTAAACTTTGTAGCACTCACCCTTGAGGTGCCCACCGTACCAAATTTGAACCCAATCTTCCACTGTGGAGACCAGGTGGCGGCTATGCGATCAATATCCTCGTCTGTAGCTATATATGGGAACGAGACCCAGGATTTATCCTTGCATGCTCTGATTTGGATGTTGTACATGGTGATCTGAAATGGTGTGATGGTTTTTTACTTTTCATACACTATTGGTGACAAGCATGGTCAGGAATTGATGGCTGCTGCCAAGCTGCTCTGAAAAAGGACCTAGAAGACTTGTTTGTCCTCGATCTGATGTGCGTCCTTGGAATCCCATAAGTTGGCGTAGCGTTCTCCTTCGCACATGTCAAGAGTGAGCTCAAGGAGGAATAATTCTTTGGGTGCTTCCCATGCGACCAACACAATGAGGAGCGATAGCCAAGAATATAAAAATGGGTGCCCCTGATCCTTGGATTCATGGACATTTGCCAAAAATTCATTACATAGGTGCTGGGCCCAATTGAAGCAAACTCCTTTTTCACACTGTCCTGCCAACTGAATGATATATGTAGGGACGGTGGTGGATTGGCACTTGCGCATGAGCTTTCATGCTAAAAAAAATGTACCCATCTACATTCGCGGGTCTCTAATGGTACTGATCATGAACCCCCGAGTATTCCGTAGTACATGGTAAGTCTCGCGCATGCTGTCAACGATATTCTACTCCTACTTCTTTCCCACCCACAACATCGAGTCAGGCCCTTCCATGGGGAGGCTAGTAATTTGGTGAATTAGTGCAGCATCAATAGGGATGCGATCCTGGATCCACAAGCTAATTTCATTGACTAAGGTGAGCAGTTGGTGCACCAAGCGATCTATAACATTGTAGTGGCCAATATATGGCATCCTTAGTAGGTTCAACAACTCAGAACCAGCCAACCCGCGCACCCAGTGCATAGGGACAACCTGTACCCTGCCATCTTCCATTATCCATTCTAGGTAAAACTCAAGTGCCAGCTGGGGAAAGGCAGCATAGTTGGCCAAATCATGATAATTGAAATTTACCTCATGAAGCTTGCCAAAGGGTTTTCCAATGACAGGGACCTCACCCGGGGTCAGCGACATCTGCAGGTAGGTGATCAGGCCATCGAGGTTCTTTGGTGTGCGGGTCGAGGGCCTGCGAGGCCAGAAAAACAGTGGTAACTAATTGATTGGTTGAGAGACTTGGGCATTTTCCGGATCAGATAAAGGGCGGCCCGCTAGTTTGGGTCAGCTGACTGAGGCCGCCCCTCATGGTGACTTTACATGGCGAGGAGAAGTGTGGGATTTTGCCCCAGCCCATTTTGTAGGCTTCCCTGACCCTTGCACCTTCTCTTTCCCTTTCTTTGTTGTTGGAGGTGGTGTGGAGATGACTGCTTTGGTTTCCGATTTGACCTCTACAACCTCCTTGATTTCTGGCTCTATTTGAGAGACCTCGACAAGGTTGGTGGCCGTCATTCTGGTGCAAAAAATGAATCCCAACCCCGAGTGGCTACTATCAGAGGGGTAGGATGTTCAGAAATGAAAGGAGTACAGTAAGCCCAAACTCTCTTAAGGCATAAACCCGTAGAGCACAAACAAGACAAAAGATACAAAACCCTCTTCCGACCTAACATTCCCCCTTTATAACCACAGAGAGCCACTAACGTTCAGGCGATCCTTACTTGAAACTTACCATCACATAAATGGTAAAAAATCTGTAGAAATTTCTTCATTAAATATCGGTCGTCCACCCCTTTCAATGGTAACTTTAGCTTTTTACCTGGTTATACTATTCCAATGGCTAGTTTTCGCACCACCTGTGTGCCCAGCACCCTGGCAGTCCCAGCTTATGTGTTGCGCTTTAAACAGAAAACTATGGCTCCTACACACCCCTCCAAGATTCCAATGTTGTGGATGCTTCCTGCGCATATCCTAGTCATACTCATCATCCTGGGTGGGCATATCCTGTCCTATACTGCTACTCCGGCCATATAGTTATTTTATTCGGTATGGTTTGAGTTGGCTACCATTAACATAGCCCGGTAGCATATCACCGTGTAGGGTAGCTAGCCTAACAACTCCACCATCCGTGATTTCCTTAACTGTGTAGGGACCAAGCCAGTGCTATTGGAACTTCCCCAGGTGTTTCGCAAATTGGCTATCATATAAGAGGACCAATTCGCCCTCCGTGAATGTTTTTTGGCGAATATGTCGATCATGCCATGCCTTATCGTGGGCCTTCTAAACCTTCTGATGGAAATTAGAAATAAACCGATCTTCCTCCAAATTTATAAGCTATGCTAAATGCTCCTTCATGATGTTAGGTTCTGTCATGTTTTTAAATGCTACAATACATAGACTACGAACAATATAATCCATTGGCATAATGGCCTCCTTGCCATAGACCATCCTGAATGGGGTTTTCCTTGTTAGCTTCTTCCAGGTTGTCTGATAGGCCCAAAGAACAGATGGGATGCGCACATCCCAATCGCTGTGATTAGTGTTGTAGACCTTAGTTAGGACTTGGTCCAAGAGTTTGTTAAAAGCTTCGACCGCCCCGTTTGCCTGTGGATGATACGGGGTGCTCTTCGCATTATGGATCCGGAAATCCTCAGTAAAATCTTGTATTGTTTCATTAACAAAGTGCATACCTATATCGCTCATAAGGATCTTTAGACATCCAAATCTGGTCAGAATATTGTCAAAGATGAAGTGTGCCGCGGTATCTGCAGTACAATCCTTCACCGCTTGTGCTTCGGCCCACCTGGTTACATAATCAGTGGTAGTAATAATGTAGCGTGCACCTGTCTTCTTTCCTGGTGGGTTGATTGGTCCCACAAAATCAACTGCCCATTTGTAGAAGGCCTCCAGATCCATTTGTGGTTGTAAAGGAATTTCGTGTCTGCATGATGACCACCCTGTCCACTAGCACGTATTGCAAGCTTTACAATAGTCGTGAGAGTCACTATGCAGGGTAAGCCACCATAGCTCAGCCCGCAAGATTTTTTGTGTTGTTGCCTTGCCTGCATAGCGACCTCCTGCTATGCCTTTGTGGGCTTGTGCCAAGATAGCATTCCTTTCATGCTCTAGAATGTATCTGCGCAGCACCTCATTAGCTCCTAGTTTATATAAATGTCCTGCGATAATGGTAAAATCTGCTGCCCAAGTAACCAACTCATTCTTTTGTTGCACTGAATATTTTGCAGGTTCCATGCATGTAGTCAGGAACTGAATGATATTAGCGAAGTGTGCATCAACAACTGTAATGGTGAACAACTGCGCATTAGGCAATCCTTCCTCCAAGTTAGTGGGTTCCTCGCCCGTCCCAATTTGGGACAAGTGATCCGGCCCAGCATTCAACTTCCCTGGCTTGACTATGATTTCAAAATCGCATTCCTGAAACAAAAATAGCCATCGGCATATTCCCCCACCCAACACAAGCTTATTCACCAGGTACTTCAAAGCCAAATGATCTGTAAACATTTTGAAGTGCCCTCCTAATAGATAGTGTCGATAATTTTGTAGTGCATAGATCATGGCCAACCCTTCCCTCTCCGTGGTGGCATAATTGCACTCCCCACTCGATATTTTTTGACTAGAAAATGCGATTGGGTGATCAATGTCGCTGGCACCAGGCTGCGTAAGGATCGCTCCTAGGGAAATTCCTGAAGCATCAACATGAACATGAAATACCTTCGTCTAGTCAAGAAAAATCAGAATAGGTGTAGATACCATGTTTTCCTTGAGTAGCTCAAAGCTCTTCTGGAACTCGTCATCCCAAAAGAATGAAACATCCTTCTTAAGCAGCTTTTCCAGAGGTGTTGTAGTAGCCCTGAATGAATTTTCTGTAGTAGCCCGTATGTCCAAGGATCGAACACAGTTTTTTCTCTGTCGTAGGCACTTCCAGATTGATGATAACTGCCACTTTTGGAGGGTCCACCATCAACCCTTGTTGGAAAAATATATGTCAGAGCAAGATTCCAAAGGGTACACAAAAGATACATTTCTTGATATTCAGGAAAATTTGGTGTTTTCGGCAGGCATCCAACATCATGCGCAGGTTCGAAATGTGTGTATTTACTAGGCCTAAGACAGTCTAGTCATCGAAATACACTTCTAGAAATTTGTGGATGAATTCCTTGAACACTATGACAACTACCTGCAAGAAGATAGTAGGGGAATTCTTGAGTCCAAATGGCATTGCGGTATATTGGAAGGACCCCCATTCAGTGCAAATGTATTTTTGTTGCGATCTTCTGGTGTGATTATGATCTGATGGTATCATGAGAACCTGTCAGTGGATGAGTACGCCTCCTAGCCTCCTACGCTATACAGGATATCATCAGATAATGGCATCAAAAATGGGTCATGTATGTAGGCGTCATTTAGCTTGCATAAGTCCACAAATATTTGTATTTCTCCCTTTGCTTTCTTTTCCTGAACCACCATCGGACTTACCCAATCTGACTGCTCGACTGGCTCGATAAAACCTGCGGTGATAATTTTATCAATTTCTTCCTTAACCTTTTCCTTGTACTTGGGGTTTAGTCGATAAGGTTGCTGCTTTACAAGGCGCGCATCTAGTTTTAGCATGATGCGCATAACCCCTAGGTCCCCTGTGATCCCTTTCAGCTCTGAAAACTTTGTTGGGAATAATTCTTGATATTCTGTGAGAAATTCAACAACTTTACTTATAGTGTCATAATCCTAGTAGTCCCCAATATTAGCCAACTTAGGCTGCTCTGTCGTGCCAATGTTGACTTCCCATAGTTTCAGACGCTTCGTCATATCCACGGTCTGCAATGGAGGTCCCGCAACTGCGCGCACCCCCTATGATTCTAGGATGGAGACATTGTGTGGATCCTCATCGCACTCTTCTATATTTATATTGTGACAATTGACAATATCCCACATCTGCGTTTCCCATGTGGGTATTTCGTATGTTGCGTATGGGCTAGATTCACCAAATACAAAGGCATCGATATCTTGCAGAGCTTCATCAAGCACCTCTGATCCTCCTGTTAACCCGAATGTCCCTAAAAACTCATCCTTTAAGGTTTCCCACTGGAAGATGCGTTGATGTATCTCTGCATCTAGGTACCATGCGATGCGAATTGGTCTCAAGGCATGAATAAAAAAGTGAACCCATTCTTTGGTAGTACGATCACGCCATTTCTTCATCCAGGCGAAAAAAAGTTCACACAGATCCCCTGGGCCAAGAAATCTCTTGACGCGTACATTTTCTAGAGGCTCGAATCATAGGACCATCATATCCCGACATTCCTCCCACTCTTGGAACACCCCCTTATGCATGTCCCACCATCTTGCAGGTGTTGTGCGCATGGATAGATTAACAGCCCATAACCTTTGTTCTCTGGGCACCTCAGCTTTGAATGTTCGCAAAAAATATTTTATACTACTAGAACCATAAAGTAGGGCATTTCTCTTACCTCTAAAGATATGTAGCAGAAGTCCCTTGTAATTCGCAGGTAGTGCATCGTAGAGACATCATGTAGCTAGTTTTTCCAATTTTCCATTTCCTCTTCAAAGTCGGAGAAGCATTCGCTATCTCGTTCCTAGCAAAGCATACCATCATCCATAGGATTGATCCAGTCTTCATCTCTCATAGTTAACTTATAGATGTGATCCACTTCTTCTTCCTCATGCACTGGTTTTGTATACCTTTCTCCTTCTGTGGGGTCTAGTGGTACAATCACCCGTGCTCCTTCACATTCGAACACCATGCTTCTATTCTTCAAATTGATAATACCACCCATATCAATGGCTCAGTCCAATCCTAGGAGTGTAGGATAGGGGTCCACATCTTCTACAATTATAATGACCTCAAAATTAGACCGAAATTTGACCCCTAGATGTCTACCATGATCTTTGATAATATTACCAAGGGTATGATATTCTGATGATTAGCCATGCGTAGCTGGATAGTGGACCATTCTAACTTAGGTTCTCCCATTCACTTCCAGGTTTTCTTAGGTATTACATTCACATCTGAGCCCAGGTCCAGAATAACCTGATCCATCTCATAGTCACCAATCTACGCGGTTAACCGCATCTCCCTACCAGTACGTCTCTTATGCTTATATAGTTTGTGCACTTGCTTAACTTCCATAGGTGGGGTTGTTTTTTCTGTGTAGCTGTCTATCAAGGCTTGGAGGTTTTCTATGGCCCTTTGGTTGCGTAACAGCTTCATACATTCCTGCACAAATGTTTTGACCTCATCGTCTGCTTTGGGGTTCGCAGGGGGATGAGGAGTAGGTGCCACAGCAAAATCTCGACGATTTGCGACAAAGGTTTCCTTTTCTTTCTATAAATCCAATCCTTCTTGTCTAACAACTACTTTACAAACGAGGGGCTCCATCTCAGCCTTCTTTGCAGCCCCTTTGGTGGCCATGCCGCTACGCGTTATAACACTAATACTCGGTCCTTCGTCTCATTATTCTACGTTGACCCTTTGTACATTCTGTGTAGGTGTTTGTTTCTTCTCCTGCATCTTGGCTATCAGAATTGAGCAATTTTCAACCAAATGATCTAGCTTTCTATAGTATTTACAAGATCATTTCACACGGTTCACGCAGTCCCTTGCAAAGTGCCCTATTTCTCCACATTTATAGAAAATCAGTTGTCCTCTTCCTCTACCCACGCTTCCACCTCGGCTCCCTCCCTTGCCCCCAAATGGGGAGCCACCGATGCCCGAGGGGGATCTTGGTGAGGAAGGATTCGACTATACCCTATATAGATTTCCTTGATCTATCATCAGATCATACGTCTGACAATTTTGTTCATCATGGCCTATAGATCTACATAACATGCACCATTGTTGCTTTATTTCTGGGACATATGCGGCAAGGTAGGGGTAGTGATTGGTATCGTGTAGCCCAGCAACATGACAATCATCGCACCAAAGCATCGGTCCACCTGGTCTTACAGCTTCCCTAGGTCATAATGGACTGGGTCCCCCAACCTGTATGTAATCTGCTAGCAGAGGATAGTTATCCTTGGTGTTTCCATTCACCCTGCATCGTATGCACCATCGTTCAGGGCTAGCCTCCATTCCTCGCTCCTTCCGCAGATTCTGGATCTCTGTATGCATCGCTTCTAGCTGGCCTTGTATCTTCTGCACTCCTAATTGGGTATCGTCTCTTGGTGCAGCTTCTAGCTTCATCGCAATCTCCAAGGCCTTTTCCTACGATTCAATGGCTTGATGTCCCATTGGTATGTGCAGGTGGGCCAACAGCATAGCAATGAACCATTTTGTATGTTTCCTATCATCATATAGAAATCCTCCTTCTCTAATTTCCTTCTTTAACCATTGGTCCGCCTCACATACATATTCAGACGGTCCTTGCTTAATATCCTTCACATCATTCACTATATGAGCGTAGGACTTGGGCTTCTTGAATTTCTATTTCAAGGAATTTTTAATCTCTTCAATGGTTGCATTTTCATGCTGGTGGATGTATCCCATGTACCAATCCAAGGCTCTTCCTTCAAAGGCAAGGGATAGCTGCACTCTTTTCACCACGTCACTAGCAACATTCTGTGCAGTCCATACCGACCCCGCGAAAAACCAGAACAGATCCATATCTTCATCCCCTGTGCCTTTGAAGGTGGATAGCTTCGTGTGTAAGGCCATATCATCTTCCGCTGGTGGAGGTGGTGAGTTCTTACCCCTATGACGGTTTGACTATGGCATAGACAGAGAACTCTGCGCAGCAGAATTTCTTACTGGACTGTAGATAGATCGGTCTCTTGCTAGATTATTTATGTAGTATTTACTACTGCACGTTGTTCCCTTACTTTGATTGGAGTTCATTAACTCTATGAAAATGTACTTTTTTTTCCAACTTCAACCTTGTGCTACGATTCTCTTTTATCACAAATTCTTGAATTTTTTTTTTCGAACCACTCAATTTTTTTCTTCTCAGGTTTCCAACATTCTCTTGGCATTACCCAATCTCTCTCTCAAAATTCTCCCGGTCTCGACAACAGAACCATTTGTTGGCTTGAGGGGTCCTGGCCCAGGTTCGAAGGTTAAGGTTTGTCAACAAACCCCTATACTACTAGCCCTTTTGGTAGTGACCTTCTTGGCAGGCCAAAGTCTCACCCGAAGCAGTATGGGAGGGTGATGGAACCAGGTTTCCGCACCTTGAGAGAGAGTAGGTAAGTCAAGCAAAGCTGCGTTCCCAACTTATTAAGCTTCTCCTTTAACAGATCAAGTGCAGCCTTATATCGCAGAGCTTAGATCTAATGATTACCTTTGCATATAATTTTGTAACATCACTCTATCAGGACAACAACTATAATCGCAACAATTAACAGATCATAGATTCATATAACAAAAGAAGGGATACTTTATAGTTGTCAAACAGATATTTTCACAGCTTAATCATATAATCCAAGTTCACATAAATTATAACAGACAAATCCAACTCACATCAAATACCAATAGTAATTGTAATGAATCCAACAGTTCGCATAAAAAATAATACATTAACTTAGATAACGCAGAGATACTCTAACGAGATTCACATATATTAGTATCAAATGCAATACAATCCAACGCAGCCTGCACACACAGCCAACAGGGTCTGCACACAGCAGGACTGGGGATCTCTGTGAACACAGCCTGAAAGAGTCCTTACCTTAGCAACCCATACAGATCTAACAATTCGCAACTATCATCAATCTCTATTCCTGCCTACCTATGACTCAAAATGGTTCATCTATTTATACCAATTTAGCCTACAGATCCAATGGTCCACAAACCATGGTTTGCAAACTCTTGGTCTACCCTTGACCCGTTACAATGCATTAGGTGCTTTGACCCACCCCAAAACCCCTGCGTTAGACTAAATATTACAAAAAATATACAAAAATAGACAAAATTCGCAGCTTTAGGAGACCCTGTTCCAACAAAGCTACTGATGGGATTGTTGAGAAGTATAAGAAAATATTTTTGGCCCGGGGCTTCTCACAGATCAAGGGGATTGATTATGAAGAAACCTTTGCACTTGTCACATGTTATTCTTCCATAAGGACCATCCTTGCTCTCTCAGCGTAGATGGGTTGGCACATTCATCAGATGGATGTGAAGACTGTGCTCCTTTATGGGATCATTGAGGAAGAAGTGTACATTGAGTAGCCTGAAGGATTTGAGATATTTAGCAGTGATTCATATGTGTGCAGACTCAAAAGAGCACTGTATGGGATGAAGAAAGCACCCTGTGCTTGGTACACTCGGATCGACAACTATTTCACTAGACTTGGCTTCACCGAGAGTGAGGTGGATGAAAAACTATACCAAATTGTGGTGGAGGGTAAGATTTAATAATTTTTCTTTATGTTGATGATTTAATACTAACTGGTGATGATGATCTATTGATACACTCATGCAAGGAGGACCTTTCAAAGTAGTTTGAGATGAAGAATATGGGCCTCCTTCACTATTTCCTTAGATTGGAAATATGGCAGTGAGAAGGTGAATTGTTTGTGTCTTAAGGAAAGTATGCAAGGGAGATACTCAGTAAGTTTTACATGGAGGGCTGTAAACCCATTGATACTCCTCTTTTAGGAAAATAGAGAAAAGAGGATGCTACATTTGGAGAGGTAGTGGATGCTATTGTCTATCGACAGTTGGTGAGTTCGCTCATGTATTTAGTTAACACAAGACTGAACATATGCTATGCAGTGAACCAAGTTAGTCAAGTGATGGTTAAGCCTACCAAGCTCTTTTGGAAGGCAGGCAGTAGTCCCATCAAGAATTGCACAGTCCATTCTTGTAGATCCAATGGAGAAGGGAAGTTGCTAGCATTTCAGCTAGTAATCTAGTGGAGGACCATTCCTTCACATTGTATACATCATTTACATCATTTCTGAGCTATATTGCACATATTAGCAGTAGGCTAGAGAGCCTCCTTCCTTTACAGTGCAATTTTCATGAGCATTTGTGTAGCAGCAGCTACAACCTTCTTTGGAGGATTGAGGAACTAGATCTTGAGCTTCTAGCTTAAGGATCTAGTAAAGGAATCAACCCTTCAAGCTTAGATCTGATCTTGTGCCATATTTCAGCCATCTATTTGTCATATCTAACTTCAGATCTGCATAACCCAGAAGTCAAAGGATCAAACTCTAGGAGGGTGATTTTCCAAAGTTGTAGACCTGGAAAATACTTTCTAGGTTATCCTGGGTATCCATCATAGAGCCTAGATATAGAATCTTGGCATCATCAGAGCTCCATATTTAAGTAGATATACATTTTCCTTTTCATCCTGCAGTCATATATTCATCATTTGTTGAAGGGACAATGCAGTGTTTTCTTCTAGCAACTCTCCAGTTATGTAGTGCTAGTTGTAGCATGTTTCCAGGGTGATTCTAGGTCATCTCTTCGGCTAGATCCACTCATCTTTTGTACATTGTGTAACTGAATCTTCTCCTATATAATAAAATGGCTCAAATATTATGTCTATATCTGTGTTGATAAAAAACTTACATTTAAATTTTCTGTGTTACAAATATTATGTTTGTGTATCAATGCATTATTCCATTTTGGGATATTACAGTGGTATTGGAGCATGATATTTGGCTCAGCTTGTGGCATTTTGACAACATAAAAGCAGATAGTAGAGATCTACTGTGGAGGGATTAATTTTTTCCTCATATTCCTTTAGATCTATGAAGGATCTCTCTAAGGAGATCAATGAAACAAGGGGATAAAGGCAAAGGGAAACCTCAAGAAGATTTCAAGATGAAGAAGGTCCCAACACTTCTTTTCAGCAACAAAGAAGACCAGAGAAGCAAAGAGATTCACAATATTCCACTAGATCCACTTTTTTTAAGAAAGAGGACTGGTCTAAATATGATGAAGGCTTGGGGCATGAGACCCTAAGTGAATATCTGTCTGAATACAAGTCACAACTTAGAGCATTGAAGGAGAATCTCTCTCTCCAACAGTTTCTGAAATTCAAAGAAGAGAGGAGATCCAGAAGCAGCAATAGAAGAAAGAGGCATATATTCTTCTTTCCTACATTTGATGGATCTTCCACAAGCACCTTGAGGGCTTGGAGGGAAGAATTATTTACCTTCTTTCTAAAATATCCTATATTAGAAAGAGAGGTTGTGGAGTTTGCAACACTACATGTAGATGGTGAAGCAAGAAATTGGTGGTTCAGTCATGTATCACACATGGAAGTTTCTGCTTATGAAAATTTTAAGCAAAGACTGAAGAAGAAATTTAGTAGGAAGAAACTAGAGACATCTCACATAGTAACATCTCCCATCATCAAGGATATAGTGCATGAAGATTTAAGGAAATATGTTCTCATTATCACTCAAGAGGAGGAGCCTCTACCACCACAAGCTACAGATGTGCTCACATCAAGAGGAGTATCACTTAAATCTTTGCAAGATGGTCTTGAGTTCTTGACATTTGGAGCCCCATGCATGATTGATGAGATGCATGAGGAGGAGGAGATAGATACCAGCACTGGTACACTTGTAGAAGTGCAACCATCACTCTTGCCAGTATTTGGAGACAATATTGCACTGGTTGAAGGAACTCTTGTGATATTGCAAGAAGTTTCTGAAAATTATTTGATCCAAGGTATGCAACCACTTTCATCTCATATTGTTTCAGTACCTCTTATTGAAACTTATGGGGACATGCCATTAGGGCTATTGCATGACCAAGGGTTAGAACATCATGCTGATTTGGAGCAGCATTATATCACTGCACAAAGGACCCTTGATATAATCAAGGAAGAGATTAAGAACCATCATATATTATCATTGATGGACTACATTCAACCCCTTGAGTTGAGGTGTAGAATTTCTGAAGTTGGGATGAATATGATCTTATGTACAATGGCTGGCTATGAGTTCAGCATTGTGCCTTGATTTGAGACAACACATGTATCACCTTGCAGATATACAACATTGTTAATGAGCAACAATGAGAAGAAGAGGATCCATTCATTATGGGAGAAATCATATGGTAGCTTAATTCATGAAACAATGGAGGAAAATATGATAGATGGTAGACATCTAGTGATGAGAAATATTTTCTCCTTTCTAGATGACACTTTCTCAATGAGCATATCACAGCTCAAAGAGAAACTTCTACCTACAACATATCCAAAACCCTATTTTTTTTGGAGGGCCATTGATGAGAAGAGAATCTCACAGGGAGATCTCATTGGAGGTGCACTTCAACATATCATGGAGTGCAAAGTTCTTCAATAGTTTGAGGAGGTTGGTTTCCCACAATGGGAGGATGCCAAGTATTTGCATAATGAGATCCATCATCCACATTGGGATGAATGGTTGATAGTATGGAGAAAGAAGTTGCCAAACCACTCATAGGTCTATGATACAGGGCAGCAAGAAGCATGGCTGCGTTGGTTGCTCTTGGGTGAATATGGGTACCACTCAAGGAATCATAATTTTATGATTCATGCCTTATACATCACTGGAAGAATGTAGAATAAAAAGGAATGGTTACTTTGGTTATTGATAAGAGAGTTTGGACATCACATGATCTATTTCATGTCCTTGTATTTACTCTTGTTTGGGATATGTCTAATGTATTTACATGTATTTATGTTTGGGATGTATATCATGTTCATGTATGTACGTGGGTTTGGGAGAAAGCATAACTCTCACATGATGTGGCATAAGGGAGCTTGTTTGTATTATGTTGATGAGAAATCTCACATGTCCATTACCATATTGTTGCTCCACGACTTGCATCATGATGATGTAAGGAGGCAGCAAGAATCCTTTTTGCTTTGGTTACTATTGGGAGAGTATGGAATGAATTCTTCCCATACATTGCATGACATTGGTGGAGGATGGCAACAGGAGGCCTTACAAAGTTGGCTTCTGTTGGGGGATTATGGTCATTGTACATGGTATAATGATGATGTAATGGGGCAAAAATATGCCTTGTTAAGGTGGCTTCTCTTGAGAGAATATGGCCACTACATTTGGTACAATGATGATGTGGTATGGCAGCAAAAGGCATTGTTGAGGTGGCTTATTTTGAGAGAGTATGGCTCTCTTAATTTTTTTCATGATGATCTAGCATGGCAATCTTACAACATGTGTGCTGGCGCAGACTTGACCAGCACGCAGGCACCCACCTGCGCTCGTTTACCAGCCTCTCCTGGAAGGGAGCTCCAACCCCCTGACTCGTTTACCGGCCTCTCCTGGAAGGGAGCTACGACCCCCCGATCTCGTTTACCAGCCTCACCTGGAAGGGAGCTACAACCCCCTGACTGAAGGCTACAACCCTCAGCACCACCTTGGACCACGTTTCATCAATTTTCACACTGGATCCAACAACTTCAATAGAACACTACTTGCAGGCCACGTTTCATCATATTTTCATACTGGACCCTTTCCATACTTTTAAGCACAAACATACGTCACCAACAGATACATATCAACACAGATCAGATAGCAGAAACACAGCAGAACAGATCAGATATTTCATACCCCTTTCTTCAGCAAACCCTAGTTTTCATACGCGCTTTTACTTCACTGATGTCGCGTATATACGCGTTTCCGTCCACACAAACCAGCGTATACCTCAGTGTATATTTTATTGTGCATACGCGCTTTTACTTCAGAGAATCCGCGTGTATACGCTCTTCCTCCGCGGCGAAGTAGCGTATAGATCTTCAACAATTACAGAGCAGCATACTTCATCATATCAGATATTCAGTTCAGATCTACCCTTTTCACTTCAGTCAGATGTTCGCCTAGATGTTCGCCTCATCACAGATCTAGGCCTTTCATAAGCAGATCTAGCAGATACAAGTGCATTTCAGATCTAGATCCCCTTCTTCATCATTGGTGCATCATACCTTCAGATTTGACTTCAAGTGTAACCCTTCCATTCAGATCTACTTCAGAGAGAAGTATTCATTCAAGCTCAGACATCTTTCACCCACACTCATGATTTGCACAATGAATTTCTTCTCCTTATATAGGTTTATCCTTTTTCAATACCATGAGCCCCTTTTTCAATACCATGGGCCAAAACAATACCATGAGCCCAAAACTACCTGGACGGGGTCAATTAGGTGGATCATTACCCAATACCATGGGTCAATACCATGGTGGTTACCCTTGGTTTTGCACTTTTTGAGCGCTTTAGCCCATACACGACTTGGCACGTTATTTTCCGCGTGCATACACGACTTTCCCTAGGCCAATCCGCGTATACCAAGAAACATACTCTTTTTCATCATAGAACTAGCACATGATGAATTCCTTTCTTCATTGCCTTCTGTACATACTGTAGATACATCAGATTTGGTTCATCAAACCATATTCTATCAAGCACAACTTTATTAAGTAAGTTGCCATCATCTTCATCAAGTGGGTTGCCTTTCAAGGACAACACTTAGCATCATATTGTCAACAAACATCATATCACATCAGATTTACATCATTTACCAAGTCCATCAAGTCAAGCATAACTTCATCAGGTGGATTGCCATCAAGGACAACACATGTCAACAGTCGCATGTCTTCATCTTCATTCGGTGGGTTGCCATCAAGGACAACACTCTGCATCATATTTCCAACAATCTCCCCCTTTGGACTTGATGGCAACCATGATGGTGTTTGGTTACCACAACAGATAGGTACCATGTCACTCTCCCAAATATGTCACTCTCCCAAATATTTGACATCATTATCTTCTCTTCATTCAAACACCATGTCACTCTCCCCCTTTGACATCAAGGGAAAAGGGCGGATCAAAAACCAACACTCTCCCCCTTTTCTCCTCATGTGGAAGAAACATTCTGCAAATCTGATATGTGTTGAAGTGGCCAAACTCCCCCTGAGTTCATGCTGAATCTTCAAACATATTTGTCAATGAAGTACATGACTCTATGAACTTCCTATCACTAAAGACTCATACTTACATCAAATATCCAACCAAGTGGATTTACATATGAGACTCAAGTACCCAACCAAGTGGGTTTACAAATTTGACTCAGCTACCCAACCAAGTGGATTTACAAACATGACTCAGCTACCCAACCAAGTGGGTTTACAAATTGTCAAGTCCTTACATGACAGAATATTACAATTTTACAACAAGGGTCTCAACCAGACCTTTTCATCAAAGTACAAATATGAATTTTCATAATTAATACCAAAAAGACCTCAAGAGAGATCATATATCAGAACCACCATAATGCCAGCAATGCATTATACTCAGCAAAACTAATGCTCCCCCTGAATCTGTGCATCCAAGCATCCTTTTCAATATGACTAAGGCTCCCCCTTAGTTTGTGCATCCTGAACACTTTCACCAACAAATCATCAAGGCATCTTCATCAAAACATTAGAAACAGAATTATGAGAACTGGAACACCACCAGAGATACCAAACAGTATCAGAGATACCAGACAGCACTGCAGCTGTGCTGAAGAATGCTGAACCATCCAAAAAAATTGTCAGCAACCAAACATACGCGGGTTTATGTGCAGGAACTCGCGTACATACGCGACTGTGTTTCAGGAAACCCGCGTATCCCAAGCCATCTTCTAAAATTTATGCAGATTTTTTCTTTTGACTGGCAGAGAACACTCCCAACTTCTGTCTTAGATACTCGAACGCTTCCCTGGGCAGAGGTTTGGTAAAGATATCAACAACTTGTTCTTTGGAGGTAACATACTCCAACTTCACTTTTTGCTCAAGCACTTGTTCACGTAGGAAATGATATTTGATGGGAATGTGCTTGGTCTTCGAATGCATAACAGGATTCTTTGAGATATTGATGGCACTTGTATTATCACACATAATGGAGATAGGAGTTGCACATTTGATTTGAAAATCTTGCAAGGTTTGCATCATCCATAGGAGTTGAGTGCAACAAGATGCGGCAGCTACATACTCTGCTTCAGCTGTTGATAAGGCAATAGAATTTTTCTTCTTGCTGAACCAAGATACTAACCGAGGCCCCATGTAAAATGCACCACCACTAGTGCTTTTCCGATCATCAACACTTCCAGCCCAATCTGCATCAGTGTAAGCATGAAGAGTAAGATCAGCATCCTTTGGATACCATAGACCAAAGTCTTGATTTCCTTGTAGATATTTGAATATCCTTTTGACAGCCTGAAGGTGAGACTCTTTTGGATTAGCTTGGAATCGTCCAACAATCCCAACAGCATGCATAATGTCTGGTCTGGTCCCGGTGAGATAAAGTAGACTTCCAATCATCGATCTGTATTCTGGTTGATTCACAGTGGGAGAATCATCATTAGAACTGAGACTGCATCCGGTTATCATTGGTGTACTTACAAGTTTGCATTCTTCCATGCCATACTTCTTCAGAATTTGCTTAAGATATTTTGCTTGTGATAGAAATATACCATCTGCAGATTGATGCACTTGCAAGCCAAGAAAGAATGTTAGTTCCCCAAGTAAAGACATTTCAAATTCTTGCTGCATGACAGAAGAAAATTTTTGACTCATAGATTCTTCGTTGCTCCCAAAAATGATATCATCAACATATACAACTACAATCAATAGTTTATCATTTTCAACTTTTGTGTATAAGTTGCTATCAGCAGACCCCTTTGAAAATCCTTGTTGATGAAGATATTTGTCAAGACGATAGTACCAAGCCCTTGGAGCTTGTTTGAGACCATATAGAGCCTTTTTAAGTCTACAAACAAGATTTGCATCATTTCCCAAAATGAATCATTCTGGTTGTTCTATATATACTTCTTCTTCTAGATCACCATTAAGAAAAGCAGATTTGACATCCATTTGATAAACTTTGATTTGTTGATAGCTTGAAAAAGCAAGGAACATTCTGATGGCTTCAAGTCTAGCTACGGGAGCAAAAGTTTCTTCAAAGTCTATACCTTCTTGTTGAGTATACCCTTTGCAAACCAGTCTAGCTTTGTTTCTTACAACATCCCCATTCTCATTTAACTTGTTCTTGAAGATCCATTTAGTTCGAATGACATTTTTATCATGAGGTCTTGGTACCAAATCCCAAGTGTCATTCTTTTCAATTTGCTCAATTTCTTCATCCATGGCATTATTCCAACATTCATATTTGATAGCTTCATTGACATTGTGTGGTTCAATTGTGGATAGAAGTGCCAAATTACTAGAAGATCCCGCAAGAGTTCTCCTTGTTCGTACACCTGATTCCTTGTCTCCCAAAATTTGAGATTCGGGATGATTCTTTTGAACATATCTGGATGGAGCTTTTTCAGATAGATCATTTTCAGGTTCTTCATTGGATCCACTGTCTATATCATTTCCATCTGATGTAGAAGGCCATATGTCGCTATCATCTTCTTTTGTTGTTTGTTTTTCTTCTTTAGGAGCTGCAGGAGACTCATCAATAACAACATCAATACATTCAACAACCTTTTGAAGACTCTTATTGTAACATGTGAATGCTTTGCTTGAAGATGAGTAACCAAGAAGTATCCCTTCATCTGATCTAGGTTCAAACTTGCCAAGCTTCTCATCATTATTTTTGATAAAGCATCTACTTCCAAAAACTTTAAAATGCTTTACAGTGGGAGACTTACCATACCAGAGTTCATATGGAGTTTTGTCACTATTTACCCGAACATGAGCTTTGTTGAGAATGTTAACTGCTGTACGTGCTGCTTCACTCCAGAACATATCAGGAACATTAGAGTCAGCCATCATAGCTCTAGCCATTTGAACAATTGTTCTATTCATTCTTTCTGCTACACCATTTTGTTGTGGAGTGCCTGCTACAAAGAATTGTCTTTTAATGCCATGTTGTTCACAAAATTCAAAGAATTCATTTGATGAATATTCTCCACCTCGATCAGATCTAAGACACTTGATTTTTGAATCCAATTCATTTTCTACCAGAGCTTTGAAATTCTGAAATTTTCCAAAAGCTTCATCTTTGTGTTTAATAAATGCGATCTCACACATTCTGGAGTAGTCATCGATAAATAGGATATAGTATTCTTCCCCACGTAATGACCTTTTCCTCATAGGTCCACAGATGTCGGTATGAATGAGTTCAAGAGGCTTACTTGATGATCCTTCTTTGGCATTAAATCGAACTCTGGTCTGCTTACCAAATTGACAAGATTTGCATATGGTACTTTATGGAAGATTGATCTTGGGAAGATCACGAACAGCTTGAAGTCTGCTTGCTTTGTTGATTTGAGAGAAACTCAGATGCCCCAGCCTTCTATGCCATAACCAATTTTCTGAAGACTTTCTCAAGTAACATTGATCTATGCCGTTTAGTACATACAGGTTGCTTGGATTTCTTTTTCCTTTTATAATGATTTTACCTGTATCAAGATCGCGAACCACACATTCTTTGGAACTGAAGACCACTTCTGCTCCTTGATCACACATTTGACTAACACTTAAAAGGTTATGTCTTAATCCATCCACATACATGACATCTTTAGCCTTCACCTTTTCTTTTAGAAATAATGCCCCTTTTCCTTTAATTACAGCAGGAGTATCATTTCCAAATGTAACTTTCTTTTCCTTCTCTAGAGCATTATAAGTATGCAGTTTGCTTTTGTCACCTGTCATGTGTCTTGACCACCCGCTATCAATGTACCATTGATTCTCTTCACCCTCTGCAAATAACGCTATCCCACAATTTTCAACCGGTATTTCTTTCTCTTTCCATACTTTAGAGCTTGAGGGAACATGTTCTTTTGGCTGGACCTTGCTCCTGCATTCAGATTCTTCATGACCAAAGTTATTGCAATAAGTACATTCAACTTCGTTTTGACGAGGAGAGAAGTTGTTATAGGTGTCCTTCTTTGGTTCGACATTCATCCTTATCTTTCTTGCTTCTCTTGTCATGATGGTTTTATATGCAACACATTGAACGGCTTTATGACCAAAATTGTGACATGAGAAACATTGTCCATTGAAGTAGAAATTTCTGTGATCATGAAATCTTCTATTAGAATTTACCTGTTGGTTGTAGCCATTTTGAAAGATCTCCCTGTTAGTGTTTCTTGAATTGAGGCGATCATGCTTTACTTGTAAAGATCCTTTGTTCCCCTGCTGAGTGGTTGAATGTAGAGAACCAGTTGTGGCTGCTTTTAGAGGATTTGATGCTGATGTCTGGGAAGATTCCCCAGTGTATCCAAGACCTGTTTTTATAAGAGGAGACCGTTGTTCCTTGATAATCTCATCTAAGGTTTCTGAACTTTTAGCAAATCTGAGATTGAGAGAATTCACTTTCTCATTATCCTTCCTTAGACTTACTACTTCACATTCTAATTCCTCCATGCGTTTTTCTCTTGCTTCATGCTGATTTTTAAGAGTCTCTATGATTATGTTCTTTTCTTCTAGGCTTACTTTGAGTTGAATTTTTTCTTCAAGAAGATTATTGTCTTCTAGAGAATCCACAAAAATACCCTTTTCTTCTCCAAATTCTTGTTCACATCCTTTCAAGAATGCCCATAGTTTTGTACCAAGATTTAGCAGATCCGCTTTTGTTGGTACCTTCCAGAATATCATATTGCTTCCATTGAATAGAGGTGGCTTTATAGACATCACTCCTTCTTGACTTCCCATTGCGACGGATCTCCTTCAAGCGATCAAGCTTCTGCAGAAGGACCACCCTCTGATACCAATTGTTGGGAAAAATACTGAGAGGGGGGGGTGAATCAGTATTTACTGCATATTCAAAACTTTCACTTTTTCTTGCTTCTAAAACGCATACGCTACTTTTCTGAACCAGACTTGCGTATATACGCGGATACCCTTTACGAAACTCGCGTATACACAGATATCTATTTATGTCATTAATTCTTCACTTAAATCATTCCTTCATTTATTCATCAGATATTCAATAAGCAGTAAACATGTGCAGTAAGAACAGAATAAATCATCACACAAAGCATCACACATGAACACCGGGATTTTTAGGTGGAAACCCAAGTCGGGAGAAAACCACCGCTGCAGTTGCTCAGCCTTCAATATTTTATTATAGAGAAAACATCTTACAACTTATGTGCTGGCGCAGACTTGACCAGCACGCAGGCACCCACCTGCGCTCGTTTACCAGCCTCTCCTGGAAGGGAGCTACGACCCCCTGACTCGTTTACCAGCCTCACCTGGAAGGGAGCTACGACCCCCCGATCTCGTTTACCAGCCTCTCCTGGAAGAGAGCTACGACCCCCTGACTGAAGGCTACAACCCTCAACACCACCTTGGACCACGTTTCATCAATTTTCACACTGGATCCAATAAATTCAATAGAACACCACTTGCAGGCCACATTTCATCATATTTTCATATTGGACCCTTTCCATACTTTTAAGCACAAACATACGTCACCAACAGATACATATCAACACAGATCAGATAGCAGAAACACAGCAGAACAGATAAGATATTTCATACCCCTTGCTTCAGCAAACCCTAGTTTTTTCATTACGCGCTTTTACTTCTTTGATGTCGCGTGCTCTACGCCGTTCCGGAGTCCACACAAACCGAGCGTATACCTCGATTATTTTTATTACGTGTCTGTTGCGCTTTACTTCGAGGAAGAATCACGGCGATGTATCGCTCTTCCTCCGCGGTAGTGGCGGTATAGATCTTCAACAGTTACGAGCGACATACTTCATCATATCGGATATTCGGTTCAGGATCTACCCTTTTCACTTGGGTCGGATGTTCGCCTAGATGTTCGCCTCATCACAGATCTAGGCCTTCCATAAGCAGATCTAGCAAATACAAGTGCATTTCAGATCTAGATCCCTTTCTTCATCATTGGTGCATCATACCTTTAGATTTGTCTTCAAGTGTAACCCTTCCATTCAGATCTACTTCAGAGAGAAGTATTCATTCAAGCTCAGACATCTTGCACCCACACTCATGTTTTGCACAATGAATTTCTTCTCCTTATATAGGTTTATCCTTTTTCAATACCATGAGCCCCTTTTTCAATGCCATGGGCCAAAACAATACCATGAGCCCAAAACTACCTGGACGGGGTCAATTAGGCGGATCATTACCCAATACAATGGGTCAATACCATGGTGGTTACCCCTGGTTTTGCACTTTTTGAGCGCTTTAGCCCATACGCGACTTGGAACGTTCCTTTCCGCGTGCATACGCGACTTCCCTTAGGCAAATCCGCGTATACTTAGAAACATACTCTTTTTATCATACTTTGAGCACATTCTGAATTCCTTTCTTCATTGCCTTCTGTTCATACTGTAGATACATCAGATTTCCTTCATCAAGGACATATTCTATCAAGCACAACTTTATCAAGTAAGTTGTCATCATCTTCATCAAGTGGGTTTCCTTTCAAGGACAACACTCAACAACATATCACATCAGATTTACATCATTTACCAGGTCCATCAAGTCAAGCATAATCTTCATCAAGTGGGTTGCCTTTCAAGGACAACACTCAACAACATATCACATCAGATTTACATCATTTACCAGGTCCATCAAGTCAAGCATAACTTCATCAGGTGGATTGCCATCAAGGACAACACATGTCAACAGTCACATGTCTTCATCTTCATTCAGTGGGTTGCCATCAAGGACAACATCCTGTATCATATTTCCAACATTTTCCGGGAAGGAATGTATTATTCCCGAATTTTCACATGATATTTGGAATATTAGAGTTCTTAATAAACTTAATTAATTAAGTAAATAAAAGGGTGGAGGGACCCATAATCCTCAAATATGAATAAAATCCACTTTTGATGTGTGTATGTATGTGGATATTTCATATCTAGATCTACATAATGGAGTAGTGGAGCAACTACTTAATGAGAAAGGAGTGGAGATCATGTCTCGTTAATGAGAAAGATCATGAAGGTTGAAGCAGTCAACTAAGATCTTGGAAGGAATCAAATGTAAAATTATAGAGCATTTATGATGAGATGATGGAGGAAGTGGTGCATTAATTCACACATGATGGAGAGTGTGATAATGACATTCACACATGATGGTGATCGTGAAGTGACAGCGCAGTCAACATGGAGACCTATGTCCACATGTACAGTGCAGTTATGAGGTGGACCAAGGCATGAGAAGGTTCAAAAACTATATAATGAAGATGAAGGAAACATAGAAGGCATGTTTGAGATTATTATTGATGTATGATCTATTTAGATCTGGAGTTTTCATTTGACATTCCATGCAATCTTATGCTTTTTATCTAAGTTGTAGTGTTGTTTAGCACAGGGTGTTCCCGAGAGGGAATACCACCTCTTTCATTGAGTAGCTCTTGAAAGAATATTTTCCTTCATTCATCATCAGGCATTGGTGCCATATTATTCCTACTTTCTGCAAAACATCCATATTCATAAATTTCACATTTCTGAAGATCAGTTTGAGAGGAGGAGGTTGTCCTTCAATATTTCAGTTGAGGAACCAGTGAAGGATTCATCCTATCACCTTGAGCTTCAAGATCAGCCTTCCAGTGCTTCAGATCTACATTAGGCATCAAGCCATCTATTATTCATCTCCCAGTAGTAGCATTTCCATCAGGAATTGCGCAATCCATTCTTGTAGATCCAAGGGAGAAGGGAAGTTGCTAGCATTTCAGCTAGTAATCCAATGGACCATTCCTTCACATTGTATACATTATTTCCATAATTTCTGAGCTACATTGCATATCTTAGCAGCAGGCTAGAGAGCCTCCTTCCTTTACAGCGCATTTTTCATGAGCAGTTGTGTAGCAGCAGTTGCAATCTTCAGAGGAGGATTGAGGAGCTAGATCTTGAGCTTCTAGCTTGAGGATCTAGTGAAGGGATCATCCCTTCAAGCTTAGATATGAACTTGTGACATATTTCAGCCATATATTTGTCATATCTAGCTTCAGATCTGCATACCCAGCAGTTGTATAGTGAAACCCCAAGAGGGTGATTTTCTTAGATTGACATATCTGAGAAATCCTTTCTGGGTTATCTTGTCTTACCATCATAGAGCCCATATCTAGAATCTTGGCATCATCAGAGCTCCATATTTTTTTAGATATGCATTTCCCTTTTCATCCTGCAGTCATATATTCATTATCTGCTAAAGGGACAGCGCAGTATTTTCTTCCAGCAGCTCTCCAGTTATGCAGTGCCTAATTTGGCATCTTTTCAGGGTCATTCTAGGCCATCTCTTTGTCTAGATTACCTCATATTTTGTACACTGGTGTAATTGAATTTTCTTCTATTAATAAAATGGCTTAGCTATTTTTTCTATATATGTGTTGATCATAAACTTACATGTACATTTTCTGTGTTACAAATATTATGTTTGTGTATCAATGCATGATTCCATTTCAGGATATTACAATTTCCATTATGTCTGTAAACATATTTCAGTAATTTTTTATTAATGAAATGAAGTTTTATTTCCACTACATCTTTGCATTTTTGTTTATTTTTGTGTATTATTTCGTTCCTGCATAAATCTAGATCAGTGGTATCAGAGCGGTCTGCTCTTTCTCTGCTTTTCTTTGCATGTCCCTAACGAGGTCAAAGCTTGATCTGGTTGAACCCTTGCAAGATCAGCCTCGCAAACCTCCATGACCTCCCATGGAGGAAGAAAAGAAAGATGAGGGAGCAAGAGATCCTATCAAAATATTTCTTGAGGAGGCCCTCGAGAAACAAAGGAACGTGATCATGGATAACTTTGCTCAGGTCCTTCAATAGCTGCCCACCTATGGCGCATCTGCATCAAACAACCACTCTGGAGGTGCCAATCCCTTCAAGGTAAAGGTAAAATTTGACATTCTTGTATTTGAAGGCCAGATAGATGCAGACGCCGTAGATAGATGGTTTAATTTGCTAGAAGGGTATTTCTCGGTCGATGATTTCTCCGACCGAGAAAATGTTATTTTTTCACTCCTCAAAGTCACCCCCCATGTCAAAGACTGGTGGGAAACCTACTGTGATCAAAAGGATGGGAGGGAACCCTCTCTGTTCTCGATCGCACCCACTTTGAATTTGTTTCGAGACGGCATCAAGGAACAATATTACCCCTTGGGGAGATATGAGGACAAGTACATCCAATGGACCACGCTACGGCAGCAAAGGGATCAATATGTGCACGAACTGACGAATTTGTTCCATACCCTGCACACAAAGTTGGGTATTAAATATTCGGAGACATTTGGTGCTAAAGTATTGCATCTGTCTGCACAAACATATTCAGGAGGAAATGGAATTCCTCGACATCACCTCGCTGGGCACGGCATATCGCTATGCCACCAAGATCGAGCAGAAATTTAAACAGAAGAAGCGAGACTTTGGATCTGTGAATCCGAAGCCAGGGAAAGTCACCCCCAAACCACAGAACAGGGGGATGAGCCAAAGAGGGGCGACTCAGAACAACACCACAAATCCAAAAAAGGACACGGGGAAGTGGTGTGAATTTCATAACAGCCCCACTCACAACACAAACGAGTCTCGGGCCAAACAGTCGTTGGTGGCCGAACTAAAGGCACCCAAATCATATGCATGCTCTGATCCTTAGCCAAAACCAAACAAGGGAGATGAAAAAGGGAAGCAGATCATTGACGCATGCCCTAATGCCATTTTTTCCACCACCAAGCTCCAGAGGGAGGATCTCGAGGATCCAGAGGAGGGGGAGCACCTCTTCCATTCGCAGATGTGGGTGAAGGGTTGTCCACTGCAATTTCTTGTTAATAGTGAAAGCCAAAAGAACCTCATTTCAGCAGAGGTCATGAAGCGGCTCGGCCTACTGACCATAGCACACCCACAGCCGTATACCATCGGGTGGCTTCACCCAAGGAGAGATCTTCGCGTCCGCCACCAGTGTCACCTTCCGTACAGCATCAAGCCATTCAAGGATGAGGTATTGTGTGATGTTGCTCCTCTTGATGTATTTGATGTATTATTGGGTCGACCGTACTTATGGAGGTGACATGATATGTATGAGTCTAGACCTCGTTCTATTGTTATTAATTTGGGAAATAAATTGTACAGGATACCGCGGGTAGTACAGCCTCTTGCCATCTCCTTGAGTATTGCAAAACAACGCATTAAGATTGTTTCCCAAACCAAGAAATTTCTTTTCCTTATAACTCGCTCACATGGAAAGAAGAAGATTGTGGCCACAACCTCAAAATAGGGCTCCCGTGCACTACTGCAGCAGATGGAAAAAGTCATGGAGGAATACGAGGAAATTTTCTCCTTGCCCACAGAGGTTCCTCTACACTGTCAGGACAAGCACTCCATTGATCTGACCACCGATGATCTGAAATGAATGTATTAGTTTTGTTGTGCTAAGTGTCTTTCAGTTTTAAAAAACATGTGCATAATTAGCTCATTAGTTTGCATAAGGATTGAGGAGTGCGTCCATGAATTGTATATGACTTTTAGTGAATTAAAAGCATAAAACAAGCTTAAATAACACTTAACAGCAGTGTAAAATAGATAAATAAGTCACCACATGAAATTTACACAACAGGCATGATGAAGCAGTCCACTCCCCTTGGGCTACATCTGTTGGTCCAACTCCTAATGGCTTGTCCATCTTTCATTATGCTCAAAATTTTTCTATTACATGTAGTTACAGTGCTCTAATGGCTATTTTCTCAACACCAATGGTTCCAGAATGCTCCAATTAGTAAAAAATGACTCTTCATTCACTCGTAATGGTCAAAAATTGAGTCTCCTACTCTTTTCCCCAGTATCTCCTAGGAAAGCTCCACTAAAAGTAGAGAAATCCAGTTAACTGGAGTTAAAAATGGGCAGGCAGCCAAAAATGGTGTGCCCCTAACCTTTTCCTCTGAAAATGACTATGCATTAAATGCTACAGTTTGGGCAATGGCCACATGCACACCCCCAAACCATTAGAGGATGCGGTTAGCAGAACTCACACAATAAACTATAGTTGAACGAGTTGAAACTGGGTTGTGATGTCGGTTTAACGTAGACTAAGTGGAGGTTGTTAACGTTAACTGTTGGTTCCATGTGATATACACCGCGGGGACCGCTGCAGGGTTGGGACCGTCGGTGGTTCCCAACCCCCAACCGTATTTTCCATACACGTTAAATTAAAGTCGACATCTAATATGGTTAAGAACTAATGCATAGAGAAGATGGTAATGTGTGTGCGTGCCTGGAGGGAGGTCAGGGGGTCGAGCCCTGCGGCATCCAACAAAATTTTAATATGCAGTTGCAAGGACACATGGCGGCCTAAGGGCTAGCCATGTGGCACCCTATGATTGGATCTTCAACCCCGTACCACAAATATAAAATCGACACTTGTCATCCAGTGATTGGTCCTTAGAAAGGAATATTTCGAGGAATATTCTCTTGCTGACTGTACATCCACTTTGCTGATTGTGTATCCCAGTCAAACCTGGTCAAACTGTCGTAATTTTACTTGTTTGGCATTTCTATCATAATGCAATATCTTCCTCATACAACATCGGTTTTTCGAACTGTTCATGGCACCGGAATTAGGAAGACTAGATCTATGCAACCATCCTAGTTTCAACCCAATCCTGTAAATTTGAATTTTGAGAAAAATTTATGAACTTTTGATCATTTCTCCCCATTGGGAAGCTTTTGGACCCCAACAGACTTGATTACCTATTCAGTAGATGAGGGTACAGCTCCCTCACCTTTCCAACCTCCATCCATTTTTCCTTGTTTGGTTTAGTGCCTTTGAGCCCAACTCAAAGGTAGTCAACACTTCCCCTCTTTGATTTCTTGTCCTCCTGTCAAGAATTGTGTCTTATTTGAGCTCATCCAAAAATTATGGCGATAAATCTTCAATAGAAGGTAGTTGAACATCACTTCCTTGATCATCGATCAAAGGAGACTCATACAAGTGTAATTTTTCAACATTAACAACTGAATACATTTTCCTGTAAGAAGGAAAGTCAAGTTGGAATGCATTATTACCAACTTTCTTTATGGTCTTGAAAGGACCATAGCGTATGGGTTTGATCTTTTTACCTTCCCCTTGCATCCTTTCTTTGCTAATGTGCAACCATACCTCATCTCCCTCTTGAAACTTGTGATCAACCCTGTGTTTGTCATGCCTCTCTTTGTATTTGCTTTGATTTTTCTCAAGTTGTTCTTGAACTTGTTGATGTATAATATGAATTTTCTCAATGAACTTTCGAACCTTATCAATATCAATATGGCCATCAATTGCAACATCCTTCCCACAGATGAAGTCTAATGGCGACTTTGGCAAATACCCAAAGCATACTTCAAAAGGTGAGGTTTGTGTTGAAGAGTGGTTTGCCCGGTTGTAAGCGTGTTGAATGTAATGTAGTTATTCATCCCACAACTTAGGATGTTTGCTGCAATATCCTCTCAATAGATGCACAACTATTCTATTCACCACCTTGGTTTGTCCATCTGTTTGTGGATGAAAAGCGGTACTCTTTTTCAACTTTGTGTCCATCATTCTCCATAGATTTGACCAAAAATTCCCAATGAACCTGGAATACCTGTCACTAACAATAGAAGTGGGAAATCCAAAATGAACCCAAACATTTTGAAAATAAATTTCAGTAGTAATGGTTTTCTTACATGGCCTAAGTATACACATTTTACTAAATCTATCCACAACTACATAAAGATAATCATGTTTCTTTCTTGACATAGGTAGACCTCCAACAAAGTCCATGGAGACACTCTCCCATGGCCTTGATGGTACTAGTAGTGGCGTGTACAATCCAAGATTCCTATTACTAGGCTTACTTGTTGCACGCATAGAACAACCTCTTATAAAACATGACACACTGTCTACCATGCAAGGCCAATAACAATACCTTTATAGATGCGCCATTGTTTTGCTTACCCCAAAGTGTCCAGCAATAAGAGAAGAATGAGATTATCTCATGACACTTAGCCTCTCTCCTTGTGGAATACATAGCTTGCCCAAATGAAACAGCAATTTTTTATGCATGTGATAATATTTTTCTTCAACTTGATTCCCTTCACTCAAACTAGCATACACATCTTGGAAATCAATGTCATGTGCATATTGTTCTATGTAAATTTCAAGTACAACAGAATCATTTTTGAGTAAAGTAGAATCACTAATGATTGATCTTGAAAGCATATCTACAAATTTATTGAATATACCTTTTTTGTACCTTATAACCAAGTGAAATTGTTGAAGAAATCCCGTCCACCTGAAATTTCTTGATTGATACAATTTTGTTTATGACTACAAGTACTGTAATGGTTGGTGATCGGTGTGTACAATAGTATCTTTACCCATCAATTAATGTTTCCACTTCTTGACACTTTGTACCAATGCATATATTTCTTTGTCATATTTAGGATAATTAGTCACAGCACCATTAAAATTTTCTGAATGAAAGGCGATAGGCTTACCATGCTGCAAAATAACTGTGCCCATGGCATAATCACTAGCATCGCTTTGTATCTCTAATGGCTGTCTCAAATTTGGTAATGCAAGGACTGGAGCTGAACTGATCTTATCTTTTAAATCTTCGAAAGCTTGTTGTTGTTTGCCTCCCCATTGGAAGCCTTTCTTCACACTTGTCACTGCATGCATAGGAGTTGCGATGGAAGAAAAGTTAGCAATAAATTTCCTCCAATATTGAGCTACACCTAAGAAAATTCTTACCTTAGTTACTGTTTTGGGTGTGGGCCAATTCACAATGGCCTCCACTTTAGAAGGATCAGTCCTCAATTCTCCTCCTCCTATAATATGTCCCAAATAGACCAAAGAAGTCTTTCCAAACTCACATTTTGACATCTTAAGAAACAATTTCTCTTTCTTCAAAATAGCAAGCACTCTATTCACATGCAAGACATGATCTTTTCTTGTTTTGATGAAAATCGAAATTTCATCTAAGTACACAATAAAAAATTCATCAAGGAATGGTCGCAAAACATTATCCATCACTCGCATGAAATTTTTTGATCCATTACATAAACCAAAAGGCATAACTAGCCACTCAAAGAGTTCTTGTTTGGTTTTGAATGCAGTTTTCCATATATCACTTTCTGCAATTCTTACTTGATGATATCCACTTTGTAAATCTAACTTAGTGAAAAAATTTGCTTCTTTCATCTGATCAAGCAAATCATCTATTCTTGGGAGTGGGTAACGATTTTTTACTGTAATCTTGTTCAACGCTCGAAAATCTACACACATGCGCCAAGTCCCATCTTTCTTTGGTATCAAGACTATGGGTGAACCGCATGGCGAGGTGCTTGGCCTTACGATTCCTTTATCCAACATTTCTTTGATTTGCCTCTTTATTTCAGCATTCTCCATTATCAACAAGCGATACATACCAATGTTTGGAAGAGGACAATCTTGCTGCAACTGAATCTCATGTTAAATTTTCCTTTTTGGAGGCAATCCTGTTGGCTCCTTAAACATCTCATGATGTTCATTAATCACATCATATAATTTTGATTTCAACTTAGGATCACATCCCTCAAAATATTCATGATTACTATCAGCTTTAGGCTTAATCATAAGAAGAACAAAATTCTTACTTGAATTTACCGGCCTCTTTACCTGTCCAGCCTTTACCAAAGAAATGTTTGTCTTCTTGCAATGTGATCTAACGATGAACTCCTTTCCATATTTGAATAAATGATACTTGTTTTCATGGTGATAGAAGATTTCTTTCCTTTCATACAAGTAAGGACTCCCTAATACAATACCAGTTTATCAAGCGGAACCACATCTAATTCCACTGTGTCAAAAAAGCTTGTAGTGATTGCAAACCTCAATATACATTTCTTTGAAACCTATAGATTTTCATGCTTACAAATCCAACCCAATGTATATGGTTTTGGATGTGGTATGGTATCAAGGTTAAGTTTCTTGACCAAATATTTAGAGCTTAAGTTTTCTTGTGACCCACTGTCAAACAGTGTGTCAATATTGGTATGCTTGGATATGACCCTCACATGAAACAATTATATTCTTTCTTCTTCATTTGGAATGTTTATGTGACAGTTTGATGTACTGGTACTGGGTTTAGTTTCAATTTCTTTTCCCTTCATGTTCTTCAATCCCATGGTTGTAATTTTAGTTTTATCACCTGAATTAGATCCTATATCATGTTGAGTTTTAGCAGTAGTTTTTTGTTTCCCTTTGTTATTGGGTTTCTTTGGCCTCAATTCTAGATGTAATTTCCAACAATGAGTTTCATCATGGTCTTCTTCTTTTTTTCCTGAATTTGACTAATCTATTAATATAACAAAAATTTTACAAAGAGACGCCGGCCTCAGTGGAACTTTCCCAAAATAGCGGCATTATTAGACTGCAAAATTGTTGGAAGATTGTTTACCAGATATCCCAGACAAACTAGACCATTAACCCATGCTAGCCAAACTAGAACATGCCGCCCACGCAGGGGAAACCGGCCTTAGACCATTAACACAATATCATGACCAAAAAACTAAAACCATAGACGAAACAGTATGAAGAGCACTGAGTAACATGACTCCGCCGAAAGACTATGAAGAGAAAAACTGCTAATTCTGACCAAATTATGTATCATGAGAAGCGGATGGGGGTTCTTCAACAATACGACAGCCATAAGCATACAAATCATCTACCTCAACCTGCTTGTCTTCAATGTCATTGGAGCCACCTCGCTTGAAGTCGTCCTAGTCGTTGGAGCAGCCTCGCTTGAAGTCACCTAAGTCCTAGTGTTCACTACAACTGGGAGCCTTCCTCTTCAAACCTGCATTAGGAGGAGTGCTTTGCTTGTCGATAGCGCTCGTCTCCTTCCCAACACCAGTTTTCTCAGCATCCGAACCGGGTGGTTCCTCCTTGAGCTCGATGGTGATGGTGGCAATGACTGTAGGCTTGTTCAGAGAGTAGGGGAAATGAAGTTGGGCAGTTTGGGAATGCGCAGGGAAGATGGTTTTGTTAGGAAAAATAATGAGAGGGGGGGATGAATCAGTATTTAGATCTGACTAAAAAATTATGCATTTGATTCTTTAATTAGATTATTGCATCATTCATTCATCAGAAGTTTAGTAAGCATTAAGCATGTGCAGTAATAACATAATAAGCCATTACACATAAGAAACACACATGAACACCAGTATTTAAGGTGGAAACCCAATTTGGGAGAAAATCACCGTTGTTGTCGTCTCTGTCTTCAATATTTATTATAAAAGAAAACTTATTACAATTTTTGTGCTGGCGCAGACGTATACCAGCACGCAGGCACCCACCTGCAAAAGGCTACAACCTTGTCTCGTTCTCCAGTCACTACTAGAAGGGAGCTCCGACCCCCTGATTTTGACACCAGCTTGTACTGGCAGAAAGCTTCCACTTTCATGCAAAATACTTCAACCCTCAGATCCACCAAATTTCTTCAATTTCTTCATCAGACTTACGTCATGTCTTCATTATTTCTTTGCAGATATTCCTAGAGATTCATCATTTCTAGATCTAGATATCTTGAACCTTCATCAACTCCATAGGTGCATCATAGATTTAGCTTTTTCAGAAAACAGATTTCAATCATGCAGACATCTCTTAAAGAGATTTATTCATTAACAACCCCTCCGCATGTGCACCTTGTACTATAATCCTCTTCTCCTTATATAGTTTTTGCCTTTATTAAAACCATGAGTCAAAACCACCCAACCGCTGATGGTATTCCTGGATGGGATCAATTAGATAATCCAGCGGGGTCTACCCAAGCCCCAAACAATTTCTTATTTTTCTATTTCTTGATTTTGCAATTAGATAATTACTCTAAGGCTTTTAATATCTCAATCTAAGATTGAGATATTAATCTGATTCCTCCTTTAGTTATGAACTCCCCAAGACATATATATAACGACCCCTGGTTTATGTGTTCATGAGATCAATCACATATATTAACCCACGTACATTTCATCACATGTTTCATATTTCTCCAACTTCACATATTCAACATCCTTTATTAACCCCGCAAACCTTAGATTAATTAATATAATTTAAACTGGGCCCACATATATAATCAATGACCCAATCACATACTCGCACCATACCATGGTTATCCATCGTGCACCTTCCTCATACGATCACCAGCCGATGGCTCCCTTCCAGATCGACGGCGCACAACAATATCACGTGGCATCCTTGGTCGGACATTAACGCGCGATGGCGCGCAGTGGAGGCAGTTTTCAAAAGTCGCTCAGGGACACACGTTGATCGATCTATGGAATCGCTCCCCCCTCCTCAATTACCGCTTTCGCTGCAAAGGTGGTGTGATAAAAACCACTTCCAGCCTTAAACCACGTTCACTGTTCATTCGCAAGGTTCTGCCCCTCTACTCCAGGTTCCATCAGCGTACTTTCGCCAATTTGTTTCTTCGCGTTATCAGTTCATATAACCACAATTACTGTTATATAGCTCCGATGAAATCCTTTCGTACTGTTCGACTCGGTTCTCTACGTGCATTCGATCCACCATTCGGAATATGAATAAACACCTTACTCCATAATACAGAGGGTTATCACGCGTTGATTCATTGTCTACCAGTTGGGATACACAGTCGACCGTATTAACATTGGTACCTCTAACTGCATACAGAGCACCATCAAACCCAACACCGGGTTTCTTAACTATCACGGATTTCAGTTATCTGTCATAGAACTTATTCAATAAAAGCAGATATACATTCAGTCTTATATTCTGCTTGTATAGAACTGCTGATGGATTTTTGAGTTCTTCATACAGTCAGTATCTGCATCCTTTGTCAGAGATTTTCCATCAAGGACAATCAATTCAATATAATATCGCCAACAATATCCCCCTTTGGACTTGATGGCAACCATGACTAGAAAAACATTTAGCAATATTCTCCCCCTTTGACATCAAGGGCAAAGGATAGATCAGAATCCTTTGTACCGACAATACCATGCTCCCCCTGAGATCATGCTGCATCTTCAAACATAATATTCAATGAAGTAACTCAAGATCAAATATTCTCAAGCATGAGATCAGATTACAACAAATAATTAGAATGCCACCAATGCATCCTTGCCACATGACCAATGCTCCCCCTTAGCCTGTGCATCCTGAACACCTTCAACAGGAGCGTATCCAATTTAATATTCTGAATTTAAGCATGTCTGATCTTTTGCATGGCAGAGACTACTCTGAGTTTCTATCTGAGATATTCGAACGCTTCCCTGGGTAGAGGTTTGGTAAATATATCAGCAACTTGTTCTTTGGAGGGAACATACTACAATTTCACCTTTTTTTCAAGCACTTGTTCATGTAAGAAGTGATATTTGATGGGAATATGCTTGGTCTTGGAATGCATAATAGGATTCTTTGAGATACTAATGGCACTTGTATTATCACACATAATGGAGATAGGAGGTAAACATTTGATTTGAATCTCTTGTAATGTTTGCATCATCCAAAGAAGTTGAGTGAAACATGATGTTGCAGCCACATATTCTGCTTCTGTTGTAGATAAGGCAATACAGCTTTGTTTCTTGCTGAACCAAGATACTAGCCGGGGCCCCATATAGAATGCACCACCACTAGTGCTTTTCTGATCATCAACGATTCCAGCCCATTCTGCATAAGTGTAAGCATGAAGAGTGAGATCAACATTCTTTGGATACCATATTCCAAAGTCTTGAGTTCCTTGCATATATTTGAATATTATTTTGACATCCTGAAGGTGAGACTCTTTTGGATTAGCTTAGAATCGCCCCACAATTCCAACTACATGCATAATGTCTAGTCTTGTCCCAGTGAGATAAAGTAGACTTCCTATCATAGATTTGTATTCTGGTTGATTCACCGTGGGGGAATCATCATTAGAACTGAGACTACATCCGGTTATCATTGGTTTCCTTACAGGTTTGCAATCTTCCATGCCATACTTATTCAAGATTTTCTTAAGATATTTTGCTTGTGATAAGAATATGCCATCTGTTGCTTGTTGCACTTGCAAGACAAGAAATAATGTTAGTTCCCCAAGTAAAGAAATTTCAAATTCTTGCTTCATATCAGAAGCAAATTTTTGACTCATAGACTCTTCATTACTTCCAAAAATGATATCATCAATATATACAACCACAATCAATAGTTTATCATTTTCAGTTTTTGTGTATAAGTTGCTATCAGCAGACCCTTTTGAAAATCCTTGTTGATGAAGATATTTGTCAAGACAATAGTACCATGCCCTTGGAGCTTGTTTGAGACCATATAGAGCCTTTTTAAGTCTACAAACAAGTTTTTCATCATTTCCAAAAATGAATCCTTCTGGTTGTTCTATATAAACTTCTTCTTCTAGATCACCATTGAGAAAAGCAGATTTAACATCCATTTAATAAACTTTGATTTGTTGGAAGCTTGAAAAAGAAAGAAACATTCTTATGGCTTCAAGTCTAGCTACAGGGGCAAAAGTTTCTTCAAAGTCTATACCTTCTTGTTGAGCATACCCCTTGCAAACAAGTCTAGCTTTATTTCTTATGACATCCCCATTCTCATTTAACTTATTTTTGAATATCCATTTAGTTCCAATGACATTTTTGTTATGAGGTCTTGGTACTAATTCCCAAGTGTGATTCTTTTCAATTTGATCAAGCTCTTCATTCATGGCTTGAACCCAACATTCATCTTTGTTGGCTTGATTGACATTGTGTGGTTCAATAGTGGATAGAAATGCCGTATAGTTAGTAGATCCCACAAGAGTCCCTTCTTGTTTGTACACACCGTATCCCTTTTCTCTCAAAAAACGGAGATTTTGGATGATTCTTTTGGGCATATCTCTGGATGGAGCTTTGTTAAATAGATCATCTTCGAGTTCTTCATTGGTTTCACTATCTATATCATTCCCATTTGATGTAGAAGGACATATGTCACTGTCGTCTTCATCTCGTTGTTTTGTTTTTCTTCTTTTGGAGCTGCAGGAAACTCATCAATAACAACATCAATACATTCAACAATCTTCTGAAGTCTTTTATTGTAACATTTATATTCCCTACTCCTAGAGGAGTAACCAAGAAATATTCCTTCATCTGCTCTGGGTTCAAACTTGGCAAGTTTTTCATCATTATTTTTGATAAAGCATTTGCTCCCAAAAACTCTAAAGTGCTTCACAGAGGGAGGATTACCATACCATAGTTCATATGGAGTTTTATCACTATTTACATGAACATGTGCCTTGTTAAGAATATTTACTGCTGTATGTGCTGCTTCTACCCAAAATGTGTCAGGTGTTCCAGAATCATCAAGCATAGCTCTAGCCATTTTTTGAACTATTCTATTCATTTTTTCTGCTACGCCATTTTGTTGTGGAGTGCCATCTACAGAAAAATGTCTTTTTATGCCATGTTGTTCACAAAATTCAAGGAATTCATCTGATGTATATTCTCCTCCTCGATCAGATCTAAGACACTTGATTTTTAGATCTAGTTCATTTTCAACCAGTGCTTTGAAGATCCTCTAAATTTCTCAATGCTTCATCTTTGTGTTTAATCAACCTTATCACCTTAATCCAACACATTCTAGAGAAATCATCAATAAATAAGATATAGTATTGTTCACCACGTGGTGACTTTTTCTTCACAGGTCCACATATGTCAGTATGAATGAGTTCAAGAGGCTTACTTGATGAGCCTTCCTTGGCATTAAATTGCACTCTGGTTTGCTTACCGAATTGGCAAGATTTTCATATTATACTTTCAGGTGGTGTAATATCGGGAAGATCACGAACAGCTTTAAGTCTGCTTGATTTGTTGATTTGAGAGAAGCTCAGATGCCCCAACCTTCTATGCCATAGCCAGTTTTCTAAAGATTTACTCATGTAACATTGTTCTTTGCAGTTCTTTAATACATACAGATTTCTTGGAGTTTTGTTTCCTTTTATACATATGAAATACGTTAGATAGATCACTGTACCACATTCTCATGAACTAAAGACAACTTCATTCAGATCATACATTTGTCTTATACTTAACAAAAGTTATGCTTTAATCCATCCACATACATGACATTATTAGCTTTCACTCTTTTCTTCTTTTTAGAAAAATGCATCATTTTCCCTTAATGACAGCAGGAGTATCATTTCCAAATGTAACATTATTTTCCTTTTCTAGAGCACTATATGCAAGAAGTTTGTTTTTGTCACCTGTCATGTGTTTTGAGCATCCACTATCAATGTACCATTGATTTTCTTCTCCTTCTGCAAATAAAGCTATGCCACAATTTTCAACCTGTAATTTCTTCTTTTTCCATACTTTGGAGCTTGAAGGAAGATGCTCTTTTGGTTGGACTTTGCTCCTACATTCAGATTCTTCATGGCCAAAGTTATTGCAATAAGCACATTCAACTTCATTTTGAAGAGGAGAAAAGTTGTTATATGTATTCTTCTTTTTTCCAATATCAATCCTTTTCTTTCTTGCTTCTCTTGTCATGATGGTTTTATATGCAACACATTGAACAGCTTTATGACCAAAATTGTGACATGAGAAACATTGTCCATTGAAGAAGAAATTTCTGCGATCATGAAATATTCTACTTGAATTCACCTGTTGATTGGTGTTTCTTTGAAAGGTACTCCTGTTAGTGTTCTTTGAATTGAGATGGTCATGCCTTATCTGTAAATATTCTTTATTCCCTTGTTGAGGGGCAGAATGTTGTGTACTGGTTGTAGCTGCTTCTAGATAATTTGGTGTTGAAGCCTGAGAAGATTCTCCGACATATCCAAGACCTGTCTTTAGAAGAGGAGAACATTGTATCTTGATAATCTCATCTAAGGTTTCAGATCCTTTAGCAAATCTAAGATTCAAAGTCTTTACTTTCTCAATTTCTTTTCTTAGACTTACTATTTCACATTCTAATTTCTCATTATGTTTCTCCTTTTCTTGAAGTTGGTTTTTCAGAGTCTCTATGGTTATTTTACTTTCTTCTATGCATATTTTGAGTTGATTGATTTCATCAAGAAAATCATTGTCCTCTAAAGAATCCATAAAAGTATCCTTTTCTTCTCTAGATTCCTTTTCAAATGCCATGAGAAGTCTAAGATGTTGTTCACATTCTTCCTCACTATCTGATAACCCATCACTGTCTTCATGAGTATAGTAATTTTTTCTAGTGCTAAACTGATTCTTATTCCTTCTTGCTACTTCCTTTTTTTTTTCATGTGTTTCTTTGTGAGGACATTTAGCAGCATAATGACCAACTCTTCCACAAGCAAAACATTTGAAAGGAAGCTTACCTCTGAACCGTCCTGTACCAAGTTGGAGTTTCTTTACAAAATTTACCTCATCTTCTTCTAAGATATACCCTGATCATTCTGTCTCTTGTACCTCTTTCCCTTTTGTAGAAGCTCTAAAGACGGCTTCTTTGACTTCAGATGGTCATCCTCTTTTCATTTCATATGAAGTTAGTATGCCATGAAGTTGCACCACAGTAAGATTTTGAAGATCCTTCTTTTCTTCAAGAGCAGAAACCTTTGACTCAAATTTTGTCGTTAGTGATCTTAAAACTTTCTCAACCAAAGTAGATTTGGTTATTGTTTCTCCCAGATTTCTCATACGATTTACAATATCATCAAGTCGTAAAAATAAATTAGCAATGCTCTCCTCATTATGCATTTTTAGGTTCTCATATTGAATTCTGAGAGTTTGGAGTTTAGCACTTTTTACCTTTGCATCACCTTCATAGCTTAGAATTATTTTGTCCCATATTGCCTTTGCTGTATTCAACTGCATGACTTTGACAAATTCTGATTCAGTTAGACTTCCCAATAGAGCATTAACTTCCTTTGCATTTGTTTCATAATTCTTTCTTTCCATTGGATCTGTTGGTACTGCGGCTGGATATTGATATCCTACTTCAACAATAGCCCATACATCTGCACCCAGAGACTGAAGATAGGATCTCATCCTTGTTTTCCAGAAGATTAAATTGTTTCTGTTGAAGAGCGGAGGTCTGATAGATGCTATTCCATCTTGATTTCTCATCTTGATTGATCTTCCTTCTAGCGGCTAAGCTTTTCAGAAGGACCGGCTCTGATATCAATTGTTAGGAAAAATACTGAGAGGGGGGGGTGAATCAGTATTTAGATCTGACTGAAAAATTATGCATTTAATTCTTTACTTAGATTATTGCATCATTCATTCATCAGAATTTTAGTAAGCATTAAGCATGTGCAGTAATAACAGAATAAGCCATTACACATAAGAAACACACATGAACACCAGTATTTAAGGTGGAAACCCAATTTGGGAGAAAACCACTGTTGTTGTCGTCTCTGTCTTCAATATTTATTATAAAGAAAAACTCTTACAGTTTTTGTGCTGGCGCAGACTTGTACTAGCACACAGGCACCCACCTACAGAAGGCTACAACCTTCTCCCGTTCTCCAGTCACTACTGGAAGGGAGCTCCGACCCCCTGATTTTGACACCAGCTTGTACTGGCAAAAAGCTTCCACTTTCATGCAGAAGACTTCAACCCTCAGATCCACCAAATTTCTTCAATTTCTTCATCAGACTTACGTCAGGTCTTCATTATTTCTTTGCAGATCTTCCTAGAGATTCATAATTTCTAGATCTAGAGATCTTGAACCTTCATCAACTCCATAGGTGCATCATAGATTCAGCTTTTTCAGAAAACAGAGTTCAATCATGCAGATATCTCTTAAAGATATTTATTCATTAACAACCCCTCCGCATGCGCACCTTGTACTATAATCCTCTTCTCCTTATACAGTTTTTGCCTTTATTAAAACCATGAGTCAAAACCACCCAACCGCTGATGGTATTCCTGGACGAGATCAATTAGATAATCCAGCGGGGTCTACCCAAGCCCCAAAAAATTTCTTATTGTTCTATTTCTTGATTTTCCAATTAGATAATTAATCTATGGCTTTTAATATCTCAATCTAAGATTGAGATATTAATCTAATTCCTCCTTTAGTTATGAAATCCCCAAGACATATATATAACGACCCCTGGTTTATGTGTTCGTGAGATCAATCACATATATTAACCCACGTACATTTCATCACATGTTTCATATTTCGCCAACTTCACATATTCAACATCCTTTATTAACCCTGCAAACCTTAGATTAATTAATATAATTTAAACTGGGCCCACATATATAATCAATGACCCAATCACATACTCGGACCGTACCGTGGTTATCCATCGTGCACCTTCCTCATAAGGCCACCGTCCGATGGCTCCCTTCTAGATCGGCGGTGCACAACAATATCGTGCGGCATCCTTGGTCGGACATTAACGCGTGATGGCGCGCAGTGGAGGCAGTTTTCAAAAGTCACTCGAGGACAAGCGTCGATCGATCTATGGAATCGCTCCCCCCTCCTCAATTACCGCTTTCGCTGCAAAGCTGGTGCGATAAAAACCACTTCCAGCCTTAAACCACGTTCACTGTTCATTCGCAAGGTTCCGCCCCTCTACTCCAGGTTCCGTCAGCATACTTTCGCCAATTCGTTTCTCCGCATTATCAGTTCATATAACCACAATTACTGTTGTTAGGTCTCTGTAATAAGCAAGATTGGCAAAATTCTGACCACAGAGTTAACATCATTTCAACCAACTTTGGGATTCTAGGATCTAGCCCTCCTGAATCCGGAGAGGGATCTCTCCAATGTGTACAAATATGGATTTGTCTTTGAAAAGCTTAAGGTAATGATATTAGGCTAGTTATGATGATCAAGGATTTGTTTTGTTTTTCGATGGTTGAACATGATTACTGCCTGAGGCTGAAATATCTATATGCAAAATAGGTTCAAAAGTGAAAAGTTGCAAGCAACAAGAGTAAGCTTCGATCAGGATGAAAGATGGTGGCAGGTTTCAGTCCATTGGGCTATGGAGTCATAAGAGGATTTAATTGAAGCAAATCAGGTTCAAGAGTGGTCTATGGGGAAAGTCATCTATGCCTAGGATCTCTTTAAGGTTTGATTTATGGAATGGAGTGATACATCAAGAAATGGAAATAAACAGGTGCAGTAAACAAAGAGCAGCCTAAGATCTGATAAGTACTTTGAAACTAGTCAGCTTTTGACATACACTTAAGAAAAACATAGAAGTAAACTAGGATCTGGTAAGTACTTTGAAACTAGCCAGCCTTTGATACACTTCCAATAGAAAACATATGAAAAACAAAGGGAAACTTGAAGGCAACCTTTGGAGTAGAGACTAACGGGACGGGCTCACCACAAATCCTCTCCTAGCTCTTCTTTACTTGGTTGCTTTCAAGACAATCACAAAGATGACACAGAATGGCCTAAGATCTGATAAGTACTTTGAAACTAGTCAACTTTTAACACATCCTAAGGGAAACAATCAAATAGTTGAGCAAATAAGAAAGGGACTCAGGGCTAACCTTAATTTCTCAGTTCATCTTCACACCAAATATATTGAAAGTAACATTTAAAAATAACATTAAGTCAAGGCAATAAGATGAGGGAATGCCAACATGCATATGCCTAAACTGAATTAATCATTTCCAAATAACACAGATAGAAGAAAATATCTAAATAAAGATTTCTCAGCCAGAGAAGGTTACTGGTATACAGCAGATCCTAACCCTGTTTAAACTGTTCTTTATAGTGGAGAATGAAACAAAATGAAAATAGAAATAAAACAACAAGTTACAATGAGAATAACATCACCGTCAACATAGATCAGGATCCCATAAATCAGCTTGTATTGATGCACCAAACCAGTTACAATCTTCAAATCCAGTGTTTTAATTCATCTCTCCTCACAACCTAACCTATCTGTTACAAGCAGAGCTCCAAGAGCCAGTGAATCACTATTTACAAACAGAAGCCTTCAGCTCAGTTACATAGAATGCTTCAACAATTACATTGACAACCAACAACCACTCATCTTCTACTGAAGTATTTATAGAAGGATGAGGAGGTGAGACCTGATAAAATATCTCAAAATCAATTAATACAGGCATTAATGTCTTCTTGGCCTTTGAGGGGCTCAGCGAAGAAACTGTACAGGTTTTCGCTGTATTAACTGATTCATACTTATGATTTTTAGCTCAGTGGGAGCTTTTTTGACCTTTTGAGGTTTTGTGTACAATTAGGGTTACTCTGCGGATATCAGTTAATAAATTTCATGGCAGAAGTAACTTATTTGGCCGTTTCGAGGCAAAATATCTGATCTTGCTCCATAAATTCGGCTCCTGATTAAGTGTTTTGAGGCAATAGGTAGCGCTGTGGTGGTTGAGGAATTAATCTATCTCAGATATGGCGGTGGAGGCATTCGTCTGATAAAAAACTTTTAGGTTTTCCTTCAAATTATGTTTTTAGATCGGGGATTAGGAGTTTGATAACTGTCTTAGCCTTAATCCTCATAAATCTGTCCACCTATGCTCCGTTCTGGTTCATTTTTAGTCTTCAACATCTGATACTCTTTCTCTGCATTGATCTTCATGGCTTTTCTATCGTGGAGGACTGCACAGGGCATATAAGGCATCAATGAAACGTGATATTTACCCCTGCAGATGATCTTCCTCGGAGGAAATGAACAAAGGAGGGTCGTCACCCTCTGTCGCCGAACCTTCTTTGGAAATGGCGTAAAATACATTCAAGCCTGAAAAAACACGAGGAAACGTTATATAATCCTGCGTATTTGGTTTACTGCATCGGGGACTGTGCGGAGGAGCGTGGGCCGTTGGATCGCATCATCCAACGGCCACGATCAAATCTAGGTGATCGTGGAATGGGTGATCAGAGGATTAAATTGGAACCGTCGATCTGCAGAGATCGACGGTCAAGATCGAACGGGGCGATCAATGGAGAAGGATGAATCCGAACCGTCGATCGTGCAGTGATCGACGGTCGGGATCGGGCAACGGAAAGTCAGAGGAAAAATGTTGACCGGGAAACGGAATCGGGAGTTTAAATGTGAGCCGTTGATCTGCAGAGATCGACGGCGGAGATTGTTTTTCTGTCGCGCGGGGGCCTGGCTAAACGGCGAGCAGGTTAGTTAACGGTCGAGCAGATCGAGGGATTGAAAACCGTCGGATGGGAGGGGTTAGATCGGATGGCAGAGGTGAATTCTGCTAGGCTTCTCTGGTATGAACTTTAACGCGTGAAATGTTTCGGTCGCGCGGCGGTTTTGAAACAGTGTCGAGGACACGTGTCGGCCAGCATATGGAGTCGCTGGCCGACAGGAGAAAATCGGCTTTTCCTGAAAGGCGGTGCGGAATGGAAATAGGCGGTATTCAGAAATCAGCGCGGGAAATGGGGGGGTCCACCGGGAGAGCGCTCCGCTCCGTCCGATCTGTGGAGCAGATCGACGGCTGTGGTTAAAAACTAATTTGCACATGCGGATAACTCAAAACATTATAAAACCCGATTTTTGATGTTTTGTAAAGGTTTTTTTTTTATGTTTTGGGCGGAAAACTTAAAATGAAATGATAAGCGCCCTTTGGTTTCGCACGCGGTTCTAGCGCTCGGGCTTATGGATGAAAAGGGTGAAGGGCTTAGCCCGCGGGGGCTAAAAACCTTAACACAAAAATATGTATTTTCTGTGGTTTTTCAATGATTTTCCAAAGGATTTAAGGTTCCGACAAGGTTACAAAGTGGGTTTTTAACCTTAGGAAATGAAATTTATGAAGGGATAGGGGAAAACATATGGTTTTTTGGGGTTTTCATGGGAAAAAGGAAAATGGAAAATGGGGTTAGCTTGTAAGAAAGGGAGGGGAAAAAGGGAAATGCAGCAGTTTTTTGACTTGGATTTTTGCAGGATATCAGAGGTTTTGAAGAGGGAAACAGCTGTGAAGATTAACCAGCAGTTATGGATTCATCAAAAAGACTTCAAGCACCAACAATTTCAGGGCTGAATTTGTTTCTTGAAGGCTGCAAGAATCATTTAGCCACCAGCTGATATGACAGAAAAATATAGGTGGCTAACAGTGGCTCCACTTGGGGATGGTGTCTTCTTGAAGGCATCAAGAATTCAGACTTGATTTCTCTGGAATGTTGACCATGTGCCTCATCCTTTGAATTGCTCTTGCTTTTCTCTAAAAAATAATACCAGTCATGAAGGAACAAATGGACTTCATCAATACAACTTCTACCTACCCAATCCTACTGATCTAACATTTTTTCTTCATCAGAGTGCACTTGGATTGGCAAACTCTTTTCACAACATTTTATTCTTTTGAAAGCATAAGAACTAATCTACTTCTACTCCTTATTTCTCCTTGAACTCAGATTAAACAGTTGGGCTCAAATATTTCTCTACCTATTCTACTGTCTGTTGGGATTAAACTGTCCAACAGGCTTTCATTCTCTAAATTCTAAAGCAGAAATTTAAAAACAGCCAAGTCAAGATTAAACTATTTGTCTTGCTATGATCCATGGCACAAAAACAAGCTGCACATAGACATTATTTTGCAGGAAATTAAAATAAAAAATGGAAGTCTTAAGATCTGAAAGTTGAGCACTTCCTTTATCTTTTTCATAGCTCTGTTTTTGCTTTTTCTTTGAGCTTTTTCTTTGCTTTTGTTCTGGTTCATATTTTGAGCTGATTAGAACCAGATTTACACTTTCTTTGACTCAAAAGATAAAACAGTTTTGAGTCATCATCTATTGGAAACTTTGGTTCAGATTTTGATTTTATTTGAACCTTCAATTTCTATCCTAATTTATCTACTAATAAGCCAAGATTGAACAGTTTGGCAAATCACATTTTCTACCCTATCAGCAATAAATTGAAAACTAGTTAGTCAAGTTTAGGCTGTTTGACTAGCTAGAAGTGTGTTTTAGGAGTGGAATTTGAGCTTGCACACTTTCAGCATTCGTTTCTCTTTCTGGCATGGGGCTTTGCCTTTCTTATTTTCATTTCTGCCCTCTTTTCTTTCTTTTCTCTTTTTTTGTATTTTTTTATTTTTTTGATAACTTTGAATGCAATGGTGGATGAGATATTTATAATGAAAAAATACAAAAAGGCTTCAAAACAACAATATTGGATCAAGAGAAATAATTCTTAAGCATCCTGCCATTGACAGGACCCCCAAACAATTGTGCTCCATCCAACTCTTGTAAGTAAAAAGCATTATTACCAGCAGTTGAATGAATAGAGTAAGGGCCAAGCCATAGGTGATCAAATTTTCCATGCTTTCCCTTCTCTTCCCTCCTTGAGTCCCACTTCAAAACTTTGTCTCCGACATTAAAATTACTGGCCTTAGTTCTTCTGTCAAAAAGATTTTTAATGCTGTCTTGTTTGTGCAATGCTTTGTTATACACTTCCTCCCTGGTCTGCTGAAGATGAATGGTCTGATTTATTCTTCTGGTCATGTCATTTTCTTCAGTCTGCAACTCTTGAATTAACTTCATAACTAGTACACCAAGACTATTGGGAAAAATTGCATCTGTACCATACACCAGTTGAAAAGGTGACATACCAATAGATTTCTTCAAAGTTAATCTGTCAGCCCAAAGTGCATGGATCAGCTTTGTGTGCCAAGACTTTTTATTGTCCTCCAACAGTTTCTTGATTATGTTCACTAAGCTTTTGTTGGAAAATTCTGCAAGTCCATTACCTTGAGGGTAATAGGTTGTGGAGTGTCCCAATGTTATCTGATACTTGTGACAGAATTCAACCATCTTCTTTGATCCAAATGCCGCTACATTGTCTGTAATGATCTTGGTAGGACAGCCAAATCTGGAGAGGATGTTAGTCTCCATAAATTTTATGATAACTGAATCATTGGCCTGCCTACTAGGAATGGCTTCTATCCACTTAGTGAAGTATTCTGTGGCGGTGAGAATCCACCTATGCTGGGCAGAAGATGGGGGGTGAATTTCACCTATGAAATCAAGTCCCCACTGTTGAAACGGAGCTTCAACAGTGATTGGATGCAAAGGCAGGGGTAGCAGTTTTCTTTTGCCCTCAAATAATTGGCATTTATGACAGGAAACGATCATCTTATGTATATCCGGAAAAAGAGTAGGCCAATAGAAACCAGCCCTCAAAATTTTGTTGGCTGTTGACTTCCAGTATAAATTACCCCCACACTCTCCTTCATGGAATTCCTGCTTAATCTTTTCTGCATCAAACTCAGGCAAAAATTTAAGCAATACACCACTTGCATTTTTCCAATAAAGACATTTATCAATAATGCAATAGTTTACAGCTTTTAACTTTAGGAATCTTGCCTTTGTTTTTTATAAACCAGGAGGTGTATTCAGATTAAGAAAAACATAAATAATATCATCATACCAAGGAGAATTCATAAAATGGTTTCCAACAATGGGAGTTGAGAATTCTTCTTGGTTATCCAAAGCATTAATCATGTTAATATCAAGAACTTCACAATTTGACTCAGCCATTAATCTAGCTAGACCCTGGCCTTTGATGAGCTTAGTGGGTTTTATCTCTAAATCATATTCAATAATAACAGCAATCCACTTACCTCTCTTACCATTTGGGTCCTGTGTTAGAATGTCTTTAACAACTGAATTTGGGACAAAGGCAATGATGTGTGAATGAAGGATGTATACCCTGAAGTCTTTCAAAGCTTTTACCAAGGCAAAAGCTTGTTTCTCCATAATGTTATACTTCAAAGGGGCATCCCTCAATGCCTTACTAAAGAATGCAATAGGTTTCTCTTGTCCTTGTGGATTTTTCTGTAAAAGGACAGCTGCAATGGTATGTTCTGATGCAAATGAGAAGATATAAAACTGTTTTGAAAAATCAGGACTTATGCGAACCGGTGTTTTGGTTAACGCTTGTTTTACCAGTTCAAAAGATGTCTTTGCTTCCAAGGTCCATTTCACCCCTTGCTCCTTCTTCAACATGTTTGTGATATTCCTAAGGAGCTCAGCTAGGTTAGGGATGAACCTTCTCAAAAAGTTTATCTTTCCAATGAAAGACTGCAACTCTTTTATGTTTCGAGGATGAGAGATTTGCAAGATTGCCTCGATCCTCTTTGGATCTATCTTTATACCCTCTTCTGAAATAATGTGCCCAAGAATTTTACCTTCTTGGAGACCAAATAGTGTCTTCTTAGGGTTTAAAGATATTCCAAATTTTCTGCATTTCTCGAAAACCTTTCTCAAATGTTCTAAGTGTTCTTCATCTATTTTTGAAAACACAGTAACATCATCAAGATATATAATGATGAAGTAGCCCAGTTCTTCCGAGAATGCTATGCCCATGGCTCTTTGAAAAGTTTCCCTAGCATTCATTAGACCAAAAGGCATTTTCACATACATGAAGGTGCCCCATGGTGTAGTAAAGGTTGTCTTTAATTGATCAGCAGGGTGGACTAAGATCTGATTATACCCTGAATAGCCATCCAGCAAAGAAATTCTTCTAGACCCTACCACCCTTTGCAGGATATGATCCATTTTTGGTAAAGGGTAGTTGTCTTTCAATGAAGCTTTGTTTAAGTCCCTAAAGTCTATACAAAGCCTAATTTCTCCAGTCTTTTTCCTAACAGACACCAGATTAGATACCCATTCAGAATATCTAATAGGGACAATAATACCAGCATCATACATCTTCATGATTTCCTTCTTAACCAAAGGCAACTGTACAGGGTTTATTCTGCGCAGTTTCTGTTTGAATGGTTTTTGGTTTTCTTTAAGAGGCATTTTGTGCTGTATTATTTCAGTGTCATAGGACTTAAGATCTTCGTAACTCCATGCAAAAACATCAGAGAATTCCTCAAACAGCTCTATATATTTGAGCTTAATGCGAGCTGGTAAGGTTTTAGACAGTTTAACCATCTTCATTTTTTCCTCACTGCCTATGTTGCATTCCTCCACCTCCGTCTCCACAGGTTCCAGTTTTGGTTTCTTTGCCGCATCGTTAAAATCAAACAACTCCTCCAAGGGTGCAAGACCACTGGGCAAACCTTCATCTTTGGAATGCAGAGTTTCTAATTCTTCTGTTTCTGATTCTGCCTTCAATCTGGTTTCGTTTCTAAGTTTACTAGTCTAAAGGTTGAGATTGACAAGCTCAGGAGAAGGTTCTTCTTCACCAGGAAAATTTTCTTCACTACAGTCTGTATCATAATCTGAATCTGTAATATGCATTTCAAATTCATTTCTGAATTGCATGAAGTCTTCTATTTGTTTATCTCCGTCAAACACCTGCCAATATTTTTTATTATCAGGCACAGCTGGTCTAAATTTTATTTGAGGTGAACAATCATCGATCTAATATGGCGTTAAACATATCCTAGCTGCAAAGGCTAAATTGTGGGCTATGAGATTTCTTTTCCTCAGGACAAAACTCAGTGTGGAGTCCTCAAATGTTTTCAAAATATCCATGACATCGTTCCGATAGGCCCTAAGTCTGGGATGATTCGCATTATACTCCCCATTGACTTGCCTAATTATTAACTCAGAATCCCCATACACATTTATTCTCTTGGCTCCTAACTTTTTCAAGAGATGCAAGCCTAAGAGGAGGGATTCGTACTCTGCTATGTTGTTGGAACACTGAAAGTTTAATTTACATGAAATACATTCTGTGTGCTTGCTTTTAGTGTTAGTAATCCAGACACCTGCACCAGCGTTTGTTCTAGTGCATGACCCATCAAATACATAGTCCAGAGAGGATCATTTTCAGTTTTATCAGTTTGGTGCATGTCCTTTGTATGATTTGACTCCTCAAGTTTTTCATCGGGTTGAGGATTGTTCTCTTGACTTTCAAGATTTAAGTTTAATGGATTGATAATTTGTAGTTCAAGACCTGTTCTTGGTTTGCTAAGGTTTTCGATTACAGTAAACTGCTTCGACACTTCAGTGTTGTATTCCTCTTCCTTCGTTTCAGCCACTGATCCTGTTAAAGTGATTTGTTCTGTGAGGGTTTCATCATTAAGCATGATGAAAGAATCGAGGCCTGTACTCATGGAATACAGAGGGGAGTTTTGAGGTCTGTCTTGACTTGTAACTGTGTATTGCATATGAGACTCCCTGTAAAGTCTTCTAGTCTGATTGAAAACAGGGATAGTCGCATAAGTCATGTCCATCTGCATGGTACCTTGTAACTTAGCCCCCCAAGATCTTGATAAAATCATTCCATACTTTGGGGGTACATCAGGCACAACAACATCCATGACCAAACACTTGGCTAGAATTTGGGCTAAATTAACACAGAGGTCTTTGATCAATCCTAGACATTTAACTTTGCTTGAGTCAAAGGAGTACAGGACTTTGTAAGGTCTAGTAACTTCAAGACCCAAGCTTTCCATTACAGCTTTTGGCATTAAATTATGGGAAGCGCCTGAGTCGTGCATAGCGTTGTGCAGAATTTTGTCATGAATGTTTAAGCTTACGTAAAAAGGAGGGACAGGACCCTCTTGGAACTTGCCTTCAATCTTTGGACCAAAAATGAGCTCTGGTTGGTCATCATTAAGATTGAGAGCGTCCTCGTTCTCTTGTACATTTAAGGCCTTCAAAATTTGATTCCTATATACATGTTGGGCAGCTAACTCGGTTAAGGGAACAGATATTTTGATTTTTGAGATTTCCTGTTCCAGGCTGAAATGAATTTGATTCTTTAGGGTGCTGGTTTCAGCCCTGTTAGCTATCATTTTATCAGCAACATCAGTTTTCTGCTTTGCTTTATCTATAGTTGAGACAACGGTTGAAGAAGGAGTGCTAGCTGAAGTGTTAGTACCACTGATGTTTGCGCTCTGTTTTTCAAAATTTTGAGTGTCTTTCTCTTTACCTTTACCAGAGTTATCAGCCACTATTTTGTCCTTTAGTTTGACTGTTTAGGCTTGGTTGCAGTGTTTCTTTGAGAAGATTTGTCAGAGGTTTTGTCGTTGGGGGTTTGTTGACTCGACCTACTTCTGAGTTCATATTCTTTTGAAGGTTCTGTCATGACATTATCCATGTCTTGACAACAATTTTCATTATCATCCCTTTTGTCATCATAAGGTGTATAAAGACCTTGTTTCCTATCGTAATGAACCTCAAAGTCATCATCATCTACCCAAAATAGGTTCATATCATTATCCTCTGTTATTTCATCTGTTTCCTCAACCTCACTTACATATTTTTGATGAAAAGGAGGAGTGATCTGTTGATCATCTTCCCTGGGTCTGTTCAAAGGTTGATTTCTTCTTAAATTCTGATTCTGGTTTCTGTTTTGAGGAGCAGTTTGATTTTGACTTGCTTGCACTCTCTCAAGAATGCTCATTTTCTTCATCATTTCTTCCATAATTCTTTCCATCTTTGAGTTTGGCATAGAAGATGATGACTCCTCTCTGAAAGATACTCTCTTTTCAGCTTTCATTCTTTCCCTCTTCTCCATAAGGTTAACTTCCACAGAAAGAGCACCTCTTTTCATATCTTCAAGGGTTGCAAAGTCTCTTTCTCTTAATGAATAGGTCATATCAGCATCAAACCCTTCAGGAAACTTGTTTAAAGCTGAACCTTGTGGGGGTTTTAATTCTGGGAAAAGCGCATTATACACGCTGTTAAATCTGGTACAATAAGCCTGTACACTTTCCCCTGGGTTCCTATGGAGATTGTTATAGTCAGCAAGGACTTGGAGAGGATTCTTCCTCACTTCCCATTTGTTTAAGAATGCTTGGTGGAAGCCTTGGAGATCATTAATACTATGGGGAGCTAAACCTTTAAACCATTTTCTTGCTTCTCCCCCCATACTTTGAGCAAATATTCTAAGCTTGACAGAATCATCATCAATTTCATTTCTGTCAAAATAGTCATTCATCTTATCTACATGTTGTGATGCAGTTATAGCATTGCTAGCATCATACAATGGGATTTTGGACTGATAGTCCTATGTAAGATTGACTAATGGTACAGGAAGGACTAAGGGAGCATACCATGCTGCCATGATATGTGGTGGGGGTGGATTGACAAGAGGTGGGGTGGGCTGAAATGAAGTGGTTTGAGCAGTGGATGAAAGATAAACAGAAGTGGATGGAACAGCAGTAGATTGTTGAGCTGATCTTGGATGAGAGACACCTAAGTTAAGAAGAAAATGTAAATCAGGAGGTGTTGTTTCCCTGCTACCAAGATGTTCGCTTGTTTCAGGAGATGAAAGTGAAGTCTCAGAATCTAGCTGATCTAAATCACCAAATGACCTAGTCCTAAATGGGTTCAATAAGTCAGTTTGTGATTTTTGTAGAGCTGAAAGATTTTCAGGGACTGAATTGGCTCTTATGTGAGATCTGAAAATAGTTGAGGATTCTATCTTAGGAGACTTCCTAAGGATACTTTCTGGGTTATCAACTATCTCAGGTGGATCAGGGTCAGGGTAGGCTCTAGTGTGAATCTTTCTAGGAGCCACTATGTTGTGTTTTTAGACCCAAATAAATTAGACAAGTTCAACCAGATATGACAATCTCTGAGAGGTTAACTAGTCTTTTAATGCAAATTTCAATCCCACATTCCTCTACCTGAGTTTGAAGGATATTATAATGATAAGGGTTCTTCCCAGTGGAGTCTTAAGGTCTGTTCAGGATTGTGGAGTCGCCAGGTGGAAAGTTCAGAGTGTTTTCAAAGAGATACATTGTCCTCCACAGTGCTTGTGAAACATCCTTTTTCAAGGGTATCCCGAAACACAACAAACTCTAACGAGAGATTGACTGGGAGGGCATTCACCAGATATGTCACCTCTAAAAGAGGATGAGATCCGGAGGCTACCTGGCCCTTTCCAGACTCTATCTAAGAGTATGAAGTAAAACACATCCAATGGTAAGTGAAAAGTAAGAGCAAGTGTTTTACTACAAATCTGAAATGTTTATGGTATTTTCTGAATATTTTTATTTGTGTGGTTTCTTTAATAATAGCCTAACTCTGCTTCAAAACTTAGCTACGGTTGTGATACAAAGACAGTCTACTCTTATGGCTAAGCTAGCTGATTTTCCAAGGTTAGATAACACTTTAAAAGAATCCTAGGATTGACCTAGATTGTCACTGATTCAAAACAAGTTTCATCATGATTACCATTTCTTGGTAGTGCTTGGAAAGGCTGCTTTTTACTCTCAAAGTTTTATAAAGAAATTACGGATTCAGGTCCCCAGCGGAGTCGCCAGAAATGTTAGGTCTCTGTAATAAGCAATATTGGAAAAATTCTGATCACAGAGTTAACATCATTTCAACCAACTTTTGGATTCTAGGATCTAGCCCTCCTGAATCCGGAGAGGGATCTCTCCAATGTGTACAAAGATGGATTTGTCTTTGAAAAGCTTAAGGTAATGATATTAGGCTAGTTATGATGATCAAGGATTTGTTTTGTTTTTGGATGGTTGAACATGATTACTGCCTGAGGATGAAATATCTATATGCAAAATAGGTTCAAAAGTGAAAAGTTGCAAGCAACAAGAGTAAGCTTCGATCAGGATGAAAGATGGTGGCAGGTTTCAGTCCATTGGGCTATGGAGTCATAAGAGGATTTAATTGAAGCAAATCAGGTTCAAGAGTGGTCTATGGGGCAAGTCATCTATGCCTAGGATCTCTTTAAGTTTTGATTTATGGAATGGAGTGATACATCAAGAAAGGGAAATAAACAGGTGCAGTAAACAAAGAGCAGCCTAAGATCTGATAAGTACTTTGAAACTAGTCAGCTTTTGACATACACTTAAGAAAAACATAGAAGTAAACTAGGATCTGGTAAGTACTTTGAAACTAGCCAGCCTTTGATACACTTCCAATAGAAAACATATGAAAAACAAAGGGAAAATTGAAGGCAACCTTTGGAGTAGAGACTAACGGGTCGGGCTCACCACAAATCCTCTCCTAGCTCTTCTTTACTTGGTTGCTTTCAGGACAATCACAAAGATGACACAGAATGGCCTAAGATCTGATAAGTACTTTGAAACTAGTTAGCTTTTAACACATCCTAAGGGAAACAATCAAATAGTTGAGAAAATAAGAAAGGGACTCAGGGCTAACCTTAATTTCCTCAGTTCATCTTCACACCAAATATATTGAAAGTAACATTTAAAAATAACATTAAGTCAAGGCAATAAGATGAGGGAACGCCAACATGCATATGCCTAAACTGAATTAATCATTTCCAAATAACACAGATAGAAGAAAACATCTAAATAAAGATTTCTCAGCCAGAGAAGGTTACTGGTATACAGCAGATCCTAACCCTGTTTAAACTGTTCTTTATAGTGGAGAATGAAACAAAATGAAAACAAAAATAAAACAACAAGTTACAATGAGAATAAAATCACCGTCAACATAGATCAGGATCCCATAAATCAACTTGTATTGATGCGCCAAACCAGTTACAATCTTCAAATCCAGTGTTTTAATTCATCTCTCCTCACAACCTAACCTATTTGTTACAAGTAGAGCTCCAAGAGCCAGTGAATCACTATTTACAAACAGAAGCCTTCAGCTCAGTTACATAGAATGCTTCAGCAATTACATTGACAACCAACAACCACTCATCTTCTACTGAAGTATTTATAGAAGGATGAGGAGGTGAGACCTGATAAAAGATCTCAAAATCAATTAATACAGGCATTAATGTCTTCTTGGCCTTTGAGGAGCTCAGCGAAGAAACTGTACAGGTGTTTCGCTGTATTAACTGATTCATACTTATGATTTTTAGCTCAGTGGGAGCTTTGTTGACCTTTTGAGGTTTTGTGTACAATTAGGGTTACTCTGCAGATATCAGTTAATAAATTTCATGGCAGAAGTAACTTCTTTGGCCGTTTCAAGGCAAAATATCTGATCCTACTCCATAAATTCGGCTCCTGATTGAGTGTTTTGAGGCAATAGGTGGCGCTGTGGTGGTTGAGGAATTAATCTGTCTCAGATATGGCGGTGGAGGCATTCGTCTGATAAAACACTTTTAGGTTTTCCTTCAAATTGTGTTTTTAGATCGGGGATTAGGCGTTTGATAACTGTCTTAGCCTTAATCCTCATAAATTTGTCCACCTATGCTCCGTTCTGGTTCATTTTTAGTCTTCAACATCTGATACTCTTTCTCTGCATTGATCTTCATGGCTTTTCTATCGTGGAGGACTGCGCAGGGCATATAAGGCATCAATGCCTAATAAAACATCAATGAAACGTGATATTTACCCCTGCAGATGATCTTCCTCGGAGGAAACGAACAAAGGAGGGTCGTCACCCTCTGTCGCTGAACCTTCTTTGGAAATGGCGGAAAATACATTCAAACCTGCAAAAACATGAGGAAAATTTATATAATCCTGCGTATTTGGTTTACTGCATCGAGGACTGTGCGGAGGAGCGTGGGCCGTTGGATGGCATCATCCAACGGCCAGGATCAAATCTAGGCGATCGTGGAATGGGTGATCAGAGGATTAAATCGGAACCGTCGATCTGCAGAGATCGACAGTGAAGATCGAACGGGGCGATCAATGGAGAAGGATGAATCCGAGCCGTCGATCGCGCAGTGATCGACGGTCGGGATCGGGCAACGGAAATTCAGAGGAAAAATGTTGACCGGGCAATGGAATCGGGATTTCAAATGTGAGCCGTCAATCTGCAGAGATCGACGGCGGAGATTGTTTTTCTGTCGCGCGGGGGCCTAGCTAAACGGCGAGCAGGTTAGTTAACGGTCGAGCATATCGGGGGATTGACAACCTTCGGATGGGAGGGGTTAGATCGGACGGCGGAGGTGAATTCCGCTAGGCGTCTCTGGTACGAACTTTAACGCGCGAAATGTTTCGGTCGCGCGGCGGTTTTGAAACAGTGTCGAGGACACGTGTCGGCTAGCATATGGAATTGCTGGCCGACGGGAGAAAACCGGCTTCGCCTGAAAGGCGGTGCGGAATCGAAACAGGCGGTATTCAGAAATCAGCGCGGGAAATGGGGGGGTCCACCGGGAGAGCGCTCCGCTCCGTCCGATCTGCGGAGCAGATCGACGGCTGTGGTTAAAAACTAATTTGCACATGCGGATAAATCAAAAACGTTATAAAACCCGATTTTTGGTGTTTTGTAAAGGTTTTTTTTAATATTTTGGGCGGAAAACTTAAAATGAAATGATAAGCGCCCTTTGGTTTCACACGCGGTTCTAGCGCTCGGGCTTATGGATGAAAAGGGTGAAGGGCTTAGCCCGCGGGGGCTAAAAACCTTAATACACAAAAATATGTATTTTCTATGGTTTTTCAATGATTTTCCAAAGGATTTAAGGTTCCGACAAGGTTAAAAAGTGGGTTTTTAACCTTAGGAAATGAAATTTATGAAGGGATAGGGGAAAACATATGGTTTTGTGGGGTTTTCATGGGAAAAAGGAAAATGGAAAATGGGGTTAGCTTGTAAGAAAGGGAGGGTAAAAAGGGCAATGCAGTAGTTTTTTGACTTGGATTTTTGCAGGATATCAGAGGTTTTGAAGAGGGAAACAGCTGTGAAGATTAACCAGCAGTTATGGATTCATCAAAAAGACTTCAAGCACCAACAATTTCAGGGCTGAATTTGTTTCTTGAAGGCTACAAGAATCATTTAGCCACCAGTTGATATGACAGAAAAATATAGGTGGCTAACAACTGTTATATAGCTCCGATGAAATCCTTTTGAACCGGTTTCCACCTTGGTTTTTCAAGGCATTCCATCCACCATTCTAATATGAATAAACACTCCATTAGGGGAATTTTGAGGTCTAAAATGAGCCTCCTAAGAAAAATGTACAACCAAAATAAACTTTATAAGAACCTATAGGATTCAAGATGATGATGTAAACCATGGGGGATGATTCACCATTTTTTAAGTAAAAGGGTAAAAATATTAAAAATAATAAAATAATAAAACTAATTTTTCAACTAGTATTTTCATTTTATCTCCTAAATTTTTTACTCAAATTTCGAGTGGGAGTACTCGTTGGATGAAAAATTTAATTCCTCATCCAAGGAGTACCCATGTTGCATACTTTTGATGGACCCTGCTACATGAAAAATGAGAAATACATGAAAAAATGTGATTGTAATCACATTTTTCATGTATTTTCTATTTTTCGTGTAGTAGGACCCACTTAGCAGGAGCTGGTATTTTGATGGGGAATTCAATTTTTCATCCAAAAAGTACTCCCGCTCGAAATTCGAGTAAAAACTTTTGGAGATAAGTTGAAAATATGAGTTGAAAAAGTAGTTTTTTCTTTTTTCCCTCTAAAATTTGATGATGTAATCAAATATTATTTTATTATTTCCACTATTTCTTTATAATTTTCTTAGGAGGCCCATTTTAGACCTCATGTCAAATTTCAATGCTCCATAGCTGGAGGTTACTATGATTCATTGTCTACCAGTTGGGATACACAGCCAACCATATTAACATTGGTACCTCTAACTATATACAGAGCACCATCAAACCCAACACCGGGTTTCTTAACTATCATGGATTTCAATTATCCGTCGTCGAACTTATTCAATAAAAGCAGATATACATTTAGTCTTATATTCTGCTTGTATAGAACTGCTGATTGATTTCTGAGTTCTTCATACAGTCAATATATGCATCCTTTGTCAGAGAATTGCCATCAAGGACAATCAATTCAATATAATATCGCCAACAGGTTTGAGAGGCAGGGATGTGGGGAGAGCCCATCTTGAATTGAGATTTCCCATGGCGCCCACGCCCACGACCACTTCTAGTTTCAGGATAGCGACCGATGAAATTATCAGAGGAGGGGGAGGAGGAGTCATTAATGGACGTGGAGGGCTGGTGAGAGGATTTTCCACGACTGTTGTCGCTCCTGCAGCGCATACGTTGGCGAAGGCGCGGCATTATCCTCCGAGCAGAGTGGAGCTTTCGAACAGCAGAATGACTGGAGACGGATTGGGCAAGAGCGGTGGAAGTATGAGAGAGCAGGGGAGTCTGAAGGGTTTGCAGAGGGCGTTCTCTCAGAGCAGGGGAATTCACATTGAGAAAATTGAGCCTTAGAGTGTAGAGAGGGCTCTGCGAAATGTGAAGATTGGGCGCAATTTCAATACAACAGACAATGGAACATCGTCTCCCCCCGTTGGTTTGAGAGCTGGGCTCTGCAACAACCGGGGAGCAACATGAGCACAAGGGAGGCAGAGCGGGAATGAAGTTTCCAGAGAACGCCATAGTTGTTATGGGAGCGGGCTGGTCTTGGCGACTGTGCTGCATTAATGCAGTGTAACAAAGGATAGTGGGCAGATTTAAGTGCAACCTCGCGTTAGTTTGGGTGGCGGTGTAATGAATCCATGCGCCAACCCAAAACCAAATCAACTTACACCTATGGTTGATCACCCGCATCCGGGGATCATGGCCTTCTTTTGAACAATGTTTACAAGTCACTTTTTCTCCATCTTTCTTAATAGATGCATTCTTTTTGTTTTTACCTTTTGAGGTCTTTTCCTTGGCTTTATCCTTAAAAGGTTTCTTCCTGCCCTCTTCAGAAATGTTCTTCCCTCTAGCTTCTAGATGTGTGACCTGAACACAAACTTCATCTAGACTGGTGGGGTTAAACATGAGAATAGTATGTTTTAGGTAGCTATGTAAGCCTCATATGTACTTTATAAAAGTATCTTGGCTCTGCAAATCCACCCCTAATAAGAGAGCTCTTCTCCTAAATTCTTGGGTGTATTCTTGCACATTTTGTCCTTAAAATTGTCTAAATTTCTGCCAGTTCATGATAGATTTCTGCATATGAGCTAATGGATAAAATTTTTGTTTAATAGCAACAATAAAATCTGACCATGATAGAATAATCTTACCATGTTTCTTGATTTCCTACTTTTTCTTGGCTTCCCACCAAACAAGTGTTGCATCTTCCATTCTCAAAGAAGCTAATTGAATTTTTGTTTCATCATCTTAAAGGTTCTGTATTCTCAAATAAACCTCCAATTTTCTAATCCAATTATCAAGCTTCTCTGCATTTACTTCACCATTAAACATTGGAAATTTGAAATTAACATCAAGTTTTAATAAAGGATTTTTACCAGTTTTCTTGGACTTTTGTAGCTGATGTACTGAAGAAGAAGTAGAGGATGATGATGATGAAGATGAGGGTGAAGATGATGGCTCAAAATTGCATCCATTTCCACCATTTCCCTTCTTTGACTTATCTTCATCATTTTGACCTCTTGAATATCCTTGTCCTTCCTTTTGAATTTTAGATCCTTCTCCTTCCAATCTCTCATTTCTTTCTTGATAAAGAATTATAACCATCTTAGTCATGTCAAGGAATGCTTTCCTAAACACTCTTTCTTCCTCCTTAGGTTCAACTTCTTCATGAATTTCTCCTTCCTCATGAGGCATGCCTAATGGAGCTTCTACATCTTTAGGAGGTGAAGTAGGTGGTCGAGATTGTGGAAATATTGCTCTCCTTTTCTTTGGCTCCTTTTGAGACCCTCTTGCTTCCACCAATTTGCCTTCTCCTCTTTTGAGCTTGAGCCGTGTAAGCAACTAAAACTTGCAAACAGTTAAACAATTCTTTGCTCTAAACAACACCAGAGAATAAACTCTAGCTCTGATACCAATCTGATATGAAATGACTATATTATTTTTTGTTGTGCTAAGTATCTTTCAGTTTTAAAAACATGTTCATAATTAGATCATTAGTTTGCATAAGGATTGAGGAGTGTGTACATAAATTTTAGATGATTTTTAGTGAATTAGAAGCATAAAAAAATCTTAAATAACATTGAACGGCAGTGTAAAACAAAGAAATAAGTCACCGCATGAAATTTACACAGCAGGAATGATGAAGCAGTTCACCCCTCCTGGGCTACATATGTTGGTCCAGCTCCCAATGGCTTGTCCATCTTTCATTATGCTCAAAATTTTGCTATTAGATGTAGTTAAAGTGCTCTAATGGCTTTTTTCTCTGCACCAATGGCTCCATAATGCTCCAATTAGTAAAAAATGACTCTTCATTCATTCATAATGGTCGAAAATTGAGTCTCCTACTCTTTTTCCCGGTATCTCCTAGGAAAGCTCCACTAAAAGTGGAGAACTCCAGTTAACTGGAGTTAAAAATGGGCAGGCCGCTGTTGGGTCGTTAATATGCCATTATTATTATCACTTGTGAACGCTTATTCCACCCATTTCTACCATTCTTCATCACGTCATTTATTATAATTTATTATTTAAATCCATTTTATGATGATTTATGCTTCTATGAATGAATGTTATTTATTCTCCTTTATTTCTAATAAATTGATGATTATGAATTATTTTATCAATGATAGTTTTAATAAATTGGTTATAACATTATTCACCATTTTTATCCTCCAAGGTAATTTCCAGATTGAAGATTTGATCATTCAAAGTGCCAACTCAGAAATGCGCTGGAATAAGGAGTGACAATTTTGCGGTTGAGATTCTGAGAAAATGAAGACGAATCTGGAAAATCCGAAACATGGGTTTTGTCCAGAACAGACCCAATTAACTTTAGCAAAGAACGGTTTGCCCAAATTCGGCCTGTGTTGAGAGATTCGTAGAGTTCTTTAAGCACGATTTTCTCAGTTCTGTTGTTGCGGCCGTCCTCCAAATCTCAGCTGCAAAGCCAAATTCGTCTTCTTCTTGTTGATCAATTGGTTGGAAACAATCTAATTTTGTAATAGACTCATGTTGTAATTATCTCCATTGTAACCACTCTCTGCTCTCTTTGTATTTAAATCAGAACAGAGATCAGAGAGAGGGAGGACTTCAGGGATGGATTCGAATGAAGGATTGAGAGGATGAATTAGAAATTCAGAATTGAGGATGGCAGTGAGAACGGATAATGGCTGAGAGTTGGAAAGATTTCTCGTTGTAATCCACTGTACCTATGCTTCGATATTTTAATATAAATCTGGTTGTTGTTCATTCTGTTCATCTGAAGTAACCCAGCAGCATCCGCTGGCGGCTAAGGGCCCAGCCTCTGGTGGATTGTGCTGCTGCTGTATATTATATTCTTTGGTTTATGCGTGGTTTTTCTTATTAGAATTATTTGGTAATCTGATGTGTTGTTTAGTTTACATCACACGCTCTTTTATGCTTAATTTATTAAAGTTTCTAAAGACAGAACTATTGTATTGACTCTGCATCGTATCTCTGTTCTTTTAAGTGTTGATCTTTACAGAACACTGTTGTTGTTTAATTACAGAGCCGCTGTGCTGTGCACTTGTTCATTAACATTACGGAATTTATCTTAGAAATTATATTTCCTTGCGATTGTTGAATTTATGAACGTTGCTGCTCCATTCTAAAAGACAGTCGTATTATTTATAACTAAGACTGACAAGTGGATTACTAAGATCAGATTTCTATTAAGGTGTGCCGTATGTTAAGTTATTATGCATTTGTATTTGGCTTTCCAGCGTTGTTTTATATCCTCTCATTAATCAATGCTGTTCTATTTCCTTGTGTTGTTCGATTTATTCTTAGAGTAAAGATTGCTATTAATTTGGCTTTGCTATTGTTCATTTCCATTAATTAGAGTTTGTTGTCTAGATTCTTTTAATTACAGTTTGTTGCCCATTTACTTTGTTGTTCTATTTTGCTATCTGCCGTTCCATTTACTCGCATTTGTTGTTTTGTGTGAGAGACGATCTAAGGCTGTAGTGAGCCTCGGCATTCACTGTCTAGCTCCCAGACCCGTGGTCTATGCTCTAATTTCCTTTCCATCAGTTTCCAAAGGGATGGGCTATTGTTGTCAAACCCTTGACTGATACATTGCTTATTTTTCCGAATGAATGATTTAGTTTAGAACATTTCAGTTTCTTGTTGTTCCAATTAGATTTTGTTTCTAGCTTTCATTTACTTTTGGATTTTAAGCACTATACTGCAAAACATTACTCTTGAGTAAATAGCCGCCTCAGACTGAGTACACTCTTGAAACAAAAAGTCGTCCCTGGGTTGATAATTAATGTGAAGGTAATTAGAGGTGAAAGAGACCCTTTTTATCGCTCCACATTTTGGCGCCGTTGCCGGGGAGAGTGTAGCCATTTCTAAAGAGTAGTGTGAATCTGATGAGTGCCTGCTAGGGAAGAGTTGGATCTTAAAAACGGAAGGTAAGAACCTACGTGCGGAGCATGTAAGAGCCCTACTCCACTGTCCGCTTTCCTAACAGATTTGTTGTTGCTTTGTTGGGTAGAAATAGATGTTTGAATTTTTGTGTGAATGATTAGGAAAAAGATAGAAATTTTGAAAAACAAATCTCATGACTTCATTCAAGTGGTGATGTAAGCACCACCCATTTCACTAACCGATTAACAGGAACATTTGAAGAAGGAGCCTCGAATAAATACATGAAGAACATCTTCTACTATGGTAAGAAATGGCTCACGTTTCTACTTTTGAATTTCCTATCAAAGATCTAGGAGGAGTGACACAAACGCACATAATTCCCCCATCTTTACCAAATTTTCATGGTTTAGCAAATGAAGATCCAGATACATTCTTATTTGAGTTCGAAATACTTTGTAGAGGATGTGATTATTACACTAACGATCAAAGGTTGAAAGTGTTTCCTCTTACTCTAAAAGGAGCAGCTCTCCGATGGTTCATGAGCCTAGGTGGGAATTGCATCCAAACATGGGAGGACATGAAGAACATATTCTTGAAGAAGTACCAAGACTACTGCAAGGCCGATGAAGATATTTTCAGTATGATACAAGGGGAAGATGAAAGTTTGGAGGACTATGTAGATCGATTTCAATACAACCTTCAAAAATCAAAATATAAGCATTTGGAGAAAGAGATCTTAAAAACACTCATTCTCAAAGGAATCAAAGATGAATTTTTAGAACTCTTAAATCTGATAGGAAAAGGTGATGTTTTTCAGTTATCATATGATGATGTTTGTGAGTTGTGCATAAGGTATTCAAGAGTAATCTCCAAGGCTGGTAAGAATTCTAGAGATGTTTGTTCTTTCTTTTCCAAATCTGCTACAAGAATAGGAGACATAAGAGCTGAAATCAATGATTTAATTGAACATTTTAAAGTTGATTTTATTACCTCTCTAAGTTCAAAATTGGATGCTTTGCAGGTTCATAAAAATCAAGAATTGGATGAAGTGTTTTTCACTCATGACCGAAAGGAGCATACCATAGATGGTTGTTCTTCCTTATCTAGGATGGAAGTAGCATATCAAAGAGGTGAGGAAGCTGCAATAAGGTCAAAACCATGGAAATCATGGCCTACAGGTATGGTTCAAAACATTTCATCTTCACTTTCTTACTTGCATAATTCATTATGGAATACTAATGTGTTAGGGCAGCCATGTCAATTTCAATATGGCCACCAATCTTGTCTACAAGTTTGGCATGGTTCACCTTATGATTGCATGACTACTCTCCCTCATCTTGTAGCACAAGCACATTCTCCATATTCTCCACCAGCTCTTCCACAACACCTTGCTTGCCCATCAAAACCATTCACACAACCCAATCAACCACATCATCAAAATGCTCCATTCCTTACACATTTTCGTGCTCAACTAATTCCATACCCTCACCACAATAAACCAGTACAACATACTTACAGTGTTGAACTGCCAAATTTACCCACCCTTCCCACCCATTCTATCTCACATGCGCCATTAGAGAAAACTTACAATGAGATTCAGAATGTTTCAAATTCAAAAATTGTAGAAGTTATGAAAGAAAATGAGGTTTCTTTTACTATGCATCAACACGCTATTTTAAAAGCTCAAGAACTTCATGATATGATGGCTATGGGAAATCAAGAAAATAAAGGATATATTGAAGATTGGTTTCATTCCATCACTTGTTTGCAAGATCACTCTATGCTTCAACAATTTTTGATACCATTTTTTTCAAGGGAAGTTGGCTTCTCGTACCCTAATTTTCACTAATATGCATTTTTCAAATTTGGGTATGTGCATACTAGAGGCCTTATTTCTAAAATGGTTCCACTGGAAATACTCTTATACATAAACATATTCGATTCTCAAAGAAGAGTAGGATAGTGGAGAAATAAAAAATAAAAATAAAATAAGGACATAAATAAATGCATTTTGTTTTTTTTTGTAAAAATAGTTGTTTTTTGTTGCAACATGCTATGCAAATCAATATTGGTGATAATTTTTTTTTAATTCATTTGTGTATGTAGATGACTTATAATGGAAATAATAGCTCTACAAACACTCATATTCATTTTTTTATCACCAATTTAAAAAAATGCTTGAATATCATTTTTTGGCTTGCGGGCTTGATGAACTTTCTGGAAAAATAGTCGGGACAGTCATGTTTTGAGGGACCAAAAATGAATATTTTTAAAACCTGTTTCTACCCTAGGTACCCCTTGATGTCTACTTTCTAACCCAATTTGAATCAGTCAATTTGGATTTGAAACGAAAAAGTTAGAACCAAAACATTGACCGGATGTCTAGTGGACAGCTCAGGAACAGAGTTGGGACAGTCAGTTTTTGGAGGCCTAAATGAATGAATTTTTAAAACCTGTTTCTATGGTAGATTCCCCTATGAATCTAGTTTACAATGCAATTGGAATCACTCATTTTCGATATCTTATGGGGAATTTATGATCAAAATACTGAATGTCTATCGTAAATCAGCACCCTTAAAACTATGTCTTTCTGGCTGTTCCTTACAGTATTTCACCTATCAATTCTTCTTTTCTTCAAAACCTGTTTCTATTGGAAATAATTAAATGAATCTACTTTCATTTCCAATTTGAATCATTCGAATCCGACATCAAACGAAAAATTTATGCTTGAAATATCAACGGTTGGTCTAAGCTGGGTAATCGGAAATGACTCTGTTATGCAGGTTGTTTTAACTAAAAATGACATATCATATCATCGAATTTATAAAACTTGTTGCTACTGGAGATAAACCTTTGAATTAACTCTCATTTAGCTTTGGAATCACTCAATTTCGATGAAAAACAAAGAAGTTGTGATTAAAACACTGCTGGATAGTATGGTCGACCACTGCTCTCCCGCAGGTGACAAATAAATTTTACTTTGTTATTCTCTCAATGGATTTGTTATACAGAATAACTACTTGTTTTTTTTTGCATAATTCTTGGATTAGGGGAGCCCGCGCACCTCTCTTTCTCCATGGTTTAATGTTTTATTGCAGGTAGATACTCGTTTTTTGCAGGTCCTAAAAAGAAGGTCAATTTATGGACGAGTGATTCTTGAAACAAACTTTAATAAAACAAAGGAATTTCATCCAACTCATTACCCAACGGATTCATAATAGAACAAATGAAGAATTGATTTCAATTTGAAGATTCATGTCTTATCACTGCTGCCAAAACATTTTTCAAAGAGATCATTTTTTTTGACATAACATCACAGTTGTTGTAACTTAATTTAGTTATTTACATATTGTTTTTAAATAAAACGTTGTTTCTTTTCTGATATTTTTTATATTTTGTGTTTCAGGTGTTGCTTCATTCAAACTGTGACCCATCCTCAACATCAATACAGTGAACAGCTAATTCATTCTTTGCGTGCTTACATTTCATGCTTGTGCATTTTTGCTGTTCTTTTTCTGAAGGGACAGCGTTTGTGTGCACTTTTGTCGTTTTTGCTGTTCCTTTTTCAAAAGGACATCAATTTCGTTTTATTATTCCTTTTCCAAAGGAACAACACCTTTTTGGTCAGCAATTCATTTATCACGGGTCATTTTTCCATTCCTTTTCCACGACTCTTTTTGCTGTTCCTTTTTCACGTTTTGCTGTTCCTTTTCGAAATGGAACAGCACTTCTGCACTTTCACATTTGTTGTTCCTTTTCGAATGGAACAACACTTCTGCATTTTCCATTTTTGTTGTTCCTTTTCCAAAGGAACGACACTTGCATTTTTGCTGTTCCTTTTCGAATGGAACGGCATTTGCGTTTTTGCTGTTCCTTTTCGAATGGAACGGCACTTGCGTTTTTGTTGTTCCTTTTCTAAAGGAACGACACTTGCGTTTTTGCTGTTCCTTTTCTAAAGGAACGACACTTTTAGTTTTTGCTGTTCCTTTCTTCAAAGGAATGACATTTGCATTTTCACATTTTTTTGTGTGTATTTTTGCTTTTTGTGTGCATTTCCTTTGTTGTTCCCTACAAGGAACAACACTTTTTTGCGTGTTTTTGCTGTTCATTCAAAAAAAAAGCAACACTTTGGGAATATTTTCGAGAGCAACCCTTCCTTCCTCTTGTGGAATTGTTCTTAGTTCATCTCAACCACATTTTACTGATTCCCCTTCATGGCATGAAGTACACTATTTTTATAAGGACAAGAATTATGGATTCTGTTGAAGCGAGTTAATATCATTCACGTTATGATCTTTAACAGGACAACTCCTTGATGATAGATTATTTTCAAAAGAGACACAATTATTTATATACTACTTTACTGCATTGTTTTCTATTGAACATGATGTTGATTGATCATCTTAATACCATGCTGGTTCCACCCTTCTGGATTATAATCTTCTCTGTCTGTAATAAATGAGATTATGGGTATCTTTTTCTATTGAAATGTTCAACTTCTTCCACCATCCCTGCTTTTAAGGAGTACTGAGTCTCCCTCTTTTTATCATAAAAATGTGTAATAATAACAAAATTTTGTTCGCAGATGGAGGATAGGGGGTCTCATTACGAGCCAGCCTACCATGTTCATAAGGCTGTAACAAAGTGACATTCCCATTATGGCCACCACACCGGGGTTATGATCCATTGGATAGCCCAATTATCCTTGGAACAGGAGGTCTCATCACGAGCCGGCCTGATCACTTTTGCTACATCCCAGTGAATGGCAGTGTGGTTATCTGGTTACCACGCCAGCACATTGATCTCTTCTGTAGAACAACAATGTAACTCTCCATTTATAAATTGAGGATCCTGGCTCATATGGGTTAAAAAGCAACCCTGCCGAGGCTATGGACGCCTGCTGGCAGCAGCGGCTCTGCTTATGGTATTGAAGCTATATCTTATCGTCAATTATTATTATAATACCCTTTTCTTATTTTTTTCTTTTTATCAGAGAAGTTATTTCCTTAGCTTTTTCCCTGTTTTGAACCTTTATGCATGAGAAATTGTTTTATGATCAATCACATCATTTTCAGCTAGCATACTATCAGTAAAGCATCTTTTTGGCATATTGTTGTTCTTTTTCTCTTTTTCGTAACTTATCATCAATCCAAAGCATCCTATCTCTTATTCATAACTATCTTTACACACTCTGCTCTCATTATAATCATAACCCTCGTTGTCCTATCATTGATATGTGTACTCTGCTTCTTCCCTTGCCTTGCCATCAGCACAACACCTCTCATATGCTTTATGGTCATGGAATTCCTTTTCCAATTGGAGGGGGGAATGTATGCATTATGGGATTGCATGCGATATGATTACTGCACTCTGCCATCACTTGTTGATTTGCCAAAATATTGGTATTGCATGTATACATAAGTTTTTCTGATTGAAATTTTTGCATGCATCTTATCTATTGCTCACACTATGGATTCAAGAACATTGTATGCCAAATAGTGTTTTGTTTGCAGGAAAACAACAAGTATGGGCAGAATTCTATTCGTAGCATGACCACACTATTGCACTTAACAGAAGAGGCTCGCGCACGTGAACAATTCTTCAGACATGATGTGCTTACCCGGATTCCACCTTTTGTATCACTTGCAGCACCAACTCTGCCTACATCAGCTTCAACAACTGCCAGTCCATATATGTCATTCCACATTTTTCATTTGTGGTGGTAAAACTTGAGGTAAAATAGCATAATTTTCTGATTTATTACGAATTTAGGAGAATTTCATAAAAATCCATTTTGAGCATTATTTATCATCCTTCATTCCACATCTTTACCACTTTCCCTTTTTCAGCAGCATATCATTTTCGAGTATGGGGGAGTGTTCCTTTCATTCATTTCTTTCTTATAACCATGTCATTCATATTCTTTATCATCCATTGCTATTCTTATTCCTTCTCAACACCTCCCTTATTCCATGTTGTTTTACACCAAGCATAGAATTCAACAGCTGGTAGCAACCACCTCTATTTGTTTTCTAGCATCGCATGAGGGCATGCTAATTCTTCAGAGAGGGGGAGGAATTGCTACGCATGATGGATGTTTTCAATTTTCTTTCTCATTTAAGGCATACAATTTCATTTTTACATAATGCAGAAATTGATTTCCATAATATTTTTAATAAACCATGAACTCAATTCTTGTGATTTCTGGAAAACACGGACGTATCATTAATACAAACCCAGATAATTTCAAGATAAATTGGTTCATAAAATTTCGGAAATCATGCACTCTCACCTACAGCCATTTTGTTTATATCTCATGATCCGTGCATCAAAACGATTTGATTTTTGGATCATAAAGGCATTCATATATTATAAATTTACTTGCCAAATTTCAACAAAAGTTGGTTTGTAGTTTTTGAGAAAATGGTTAATGAAGTTTGTTGTTACTTATATCATATTTTGCTGCAACTTCATACATATAGTTGAATGTCAATATAAAAATTGTTATGCCTTCATCAAGATTACTAAAAATGAATATTCATTAATTAAGGAAGAATTCATTTGTTCTATCCATTTCATGAGCTAAGATGAACATATTTTTTATTGCTTGGTTAACACATGGGTTTTTGTCTTTGGGTTGCATGAGGACATGCAATATATTCAGGTTTTCGTTGCATGAGGACATGCAACATATTGAGTGTGGGGGTATGTTGGGCCGTTAATATGCCATTATTATTATCACTTGTGAAAGCTTATTCCACCCATTTCTACCATTCTTCATCACGTCATTTATTATAATTTATTATTTAAATCCATTTTATGATGATTTATGCTTCTATGAATTAATGTTATTTATTCTCCTTTATTTCTAATAAATTGATGATTATGAATTATTTTATCAATGATAGTTTTAATAAATTGGTTATAACATTATTCACCATTTTTAGCCTCCAAGGTAATTTCCAGATTGAAGATTTGATCATTAAAAGTGCCAACTCAGAAATGCGCTGGAATAAGGAGTGACAGTTTTACGGTTGAGATTCTGAGCGAATGAGGACGAATCTGGAAAATCCGGAACATGGGTTTTGTCCAGAACGGACCCAATTAACTTTAACAAAGAACGGTTTGCCCAAATTCGGCCTGTGTTGAAAGATTCGCAGAGTTCTTTAAGCACGATTTTCTCAGTTCCGTTGTTGCGGCCGTCCTCCAAATCTCAGCTGCAAAGCCAAATTCGCCTTCGTCTTGTTGATCAATTGGTTGGAAACAATCTAATTTTGTAATAGAATCATGTTGTAATTATCTCCATTGTAACCACTCTCTGCTCTCTTTGTATTTAAATCAGAACAGAGATCAGAGAGAGGGAGGACTTCAGGGATGGATTCGAATGATGGAATTGAGGATGAATTAGAGAATCAGAATTGAGGATGGAAGAGAGAATGGATAATGGCTGAGCGATTGAGAGATTTTTTGTTGTAATCCATTATAACTCTGCTTTGATATTTTAATATAAATTTGGTTTCCATTCATTCTTTTCATTCTGAAGTAGCCCAGCAGCGTCCGCTGGCGGCCAAGGGCCCAGCCTCTGGTGGATTGTGCTGCTGCTGTATATTATTTCTTTGGTTTATGCGTGGTTTTTCTTATTAGCATTATTTGGTAATCTGATGTGTTGTTTAGTTTACATCACACGCTCTGTTATGCTTAATTTATTAAGGTTTCTAAAGACAGAACTATTGTCTTGACTCTGCATCGTATCTCTGTTCTTTTAAGTGTTGATCTGCTGCATCGCGTCACACTGCTGCATTACTGGTGGTTGCACTGTTCATTAACATTACTTAACCAGACCAGAAATATATTTTTACATTGTTGAATTTATGAACGTGTTGTTGCTCCATTCTAAAAGACAACATTATTTATAACTAAGACCGACAAGTGGATTACCAAGATCGTATCACATATAAAAGCGATAGTTGCTTATTACATTTGTATTTGCCTTTCCAAAATGGTTGTTAATATATCCTCTCATTAATCAATGCTCTTTGCTCTATTTCCTTGTGCTGCTCGATTTATTCTATAAAGATTTCTATTAATTCGATTGGCGATTGTTTACATTTTAATAATTTGTAGTTTGTTGTCCGTATTCTTTTAATTGAGTGCTTTCTTTACGTCTATTTACTTTGTTGTTCCATTTTGCTATCTGCCGTTCCATTTTACTCGCATTTGTTGTTTTGGTGTGAGAGACGATCTAAGGCTGTAGTGAGCTTCGGCATTCACTGTCTAGCTCCCAGACCCGTGGTCTATGCTCTAATTTCCTTTCCATCAGTTTCCAAAGGGATTGGCTACTGTTGTCGAACCCTTGACTGATACATTGCTTATTTTTCTGAATGAATGATTTAGTTTAGAACATTTCAGTTTCTTGCTGTTCCAATTAGATTTTGTTTCTAGCTTTCATTTACTTTTGGATTTTGAGCACTATACTGCAAAACATTACTCTTGAGTAAATAGCCGCCTCAGACTGAGTACACTCTTGGAATAAAAAGTCGTCCCTGGGTTGATAATTAATGTGAAGGTAATTAGGAGTTAAAAAGACCCTTTTTATCGCTCCACAGCCGCCAAAAATGGCACGCCCCTAACCTTTTCCGCTGAAATTGACTGCGCATTAAATGCTACAGTTTGGGCATTGGCCATATGCGCACCCCCAAACCGTTAGAGGAGACGGTTAGCGGAACTCACGCAATAAATTGTGGTTGAACGAGTTGAAATCGGGTTGTGCTGTCAGGTTAATGTAGACTGCATGCAGGTTTTTAACGTTAACTATTGGTTCCATGTGATATACACCGCAGGGAGCACTGGCGAGTTGGGACCACAGGGGGTTCCCAACCCTCAATCGTATTTGCAATACACGTTAAATTAAACCCGACATCCAATATGGTTAAGAACTAATGCGTAGAGCATACAGTAATGTGTGCACATGCCCGGAGGGAGGTCACGGGGCCGAGCCTTGCAGCCTTCAACAAGATTTTAATATGCAGTTGTAGAGACATGTGGCGACCTCAGGGCTGACCATGTGGCACCCTATGATTGGCTCTTCAACCCCGTACCACAAATAGAAAATTGACACTTGTCATCCAGCGATTGGTCCTGAGAAAGGAACATTCTCTTTTTCTGACTGTATATCCACTTTGCTAACTATGCATCCCAGTCAAACCTGGTCAAACTGTCGCAATTTTACCTATTTGACATTTCAATCAGAATGCAATATCTTCCTCATACGACATTGGTTTTTCGAACCGTTTGTGGCACCGGAATCAAGAAGACTAGATCTACGCAACTATCCCGGTTTCAACCCAATCCTATAATTTTGAATTTTGAGAAAAATTTATGAAATCCTGATCAACCGACGCACCACCGCATGATTTTTCCATACCTCATGCTACTACACATAAAGAATCCACACACATACTGTCTGAGGCAACCAGATTTATTGAACACATCTAGCACGTCCGCCAGCAGGTCCACGACATCCTGGACAAATCCATACCAAGTTTAGCAAAAATTTTCTTTCATGGAAGAACTTAACGTAATGGGGACCATTTCTTCCTAAAGAGGGAGGAATGATCCAGGTGGATATTGGTGGCCCCCTACCTATTCCATTTGGACCCGCACCATCAATTCTTTTATTTTTTCAGTTTCAGTACAACTTACTATTTTTAGTAGTTTTTCGGGTCATGAACTTCTGGAGCCATTTTGAGGCCCTAATGATCCATGTGGATATTGGTGGCCACCCACCTATGTAGAAATTTGAATAGCTAATATATTATTCACCGAGATTCTCTTGATCACACACTATTTTAGCTTCATGCACAATACAGAATCTCTTCTACCATTGATCATTACATGCGGAAATAAAAACAATCGCATGCGCACATTAAAACCATAAACAATCACACATATGAACACAGTATTTCATGGGAAAGCTTAAATCTAAAAACCCCAACTATCTGTATATTATATGTCATAGAGATCATGTAAAAATTATCATACAAAGCTCCTCACAAGCTCTCAGCACAACCTCCAATTGCTACACACTAATCAAGCTAGATCTAGCAAAACACATGCTCCAATCTCTGCCACCTGATAGCCAGCCTCTATTGCGTAATCAATGTTGTAGGATGGCTCACTAAATAACTTGAACCACCTAGCTTGTACTGCGCAATCCTCATGGGCTCCTCCAATCACTGGTTGTTGCAAATATGCAACAGTATAGTCACAACTGATAGTTAACCTGCTCTTTCACCTATCTCTGCACTGGTCTCCACTGAAACTGTCCATGCACTGAAGTTAACTGATGTATTCTTTAGTTGATTAATGAGTTTATAATTAGTGAATTAATTAACAATTAATTCACACCACTCTCACTAATTGTATCAATCAGTTAAACTAGATACAAATAGCTCAACTATGTTTAGATTAGTTAAACTGAACACAACTCCATTAACTTCCTCAATCAACTCCACAAAACTCTGTCACATGAGTTCTAACTGAAGTATCCATGCAATAGCTCCACTTAACCCTCAGGAATAGCGTAATTCCTTCTGTCAGCTCTTGTGCCACATCTGTGCACTTAACCGAAGTGCTCCAAGAGAATAAGATAATGTTTATAGTCCAAATATTATTAAGAGCTAATAATATTCGACATATCTATTTTTAGACTGGCAATCTAAAAATAGATTCTGCCCAATATGTCTAAAAATAGAAGTCCATCTATTTTTCCCGACTTGACCAACCATCCACAAATAGCATCCTGCAACTCATCGAACATGATCCATATGTCTAAAAATAGACATAGTCTAAAAATAGACTTTGCGCCAAAAATAGCCTGCGGGCCCACTTAGTGAAGGCGACTTCTTTCCACTAAGCTCATCATCTTGTTGCAATCTCAATTCCATTTGAACCCCACCATCGGTTCTTTCAGTTTTTCAGTTTCAGCACAACTTACTATTTTTAGCAGTTTTTTGGGTCCTGGACTTCTGGAGCCGTTTTGAGGCCCTAAACGACGTTTTTTGGAAAATCGAGAGCAACATGGGTCCATGGACCCATTTTTCTCACATTAAAAGTTGTATTCCTCTAATATATCTTTCTAAAGAGGTATGGTGCGCGTCAAACAGAGATCATATGCCAAAGTTATGTCCCGGGAAGTTGAAACCCTAATTTATCCAAACAGGGCCCATAGTTTTGGCGCTTCATCTCCTAGGGTTAGGTTTTTGGATGTTTAGTGTTTTCCATTGTTTTTGAATAATAAATAGGCCTTCGAGGCTCATTGTAATAGATTTAATAGGCCTATAGCCACCACATCCCTTCTCAAAGATAAGCTACCAGTGCCCTAGCTAGTTTATTTCCATTATGTCTATAAACATATTTCAATCATTTGTTATTAATGAAATGAAGTTTTATTTCCACTGCATCTCTGCGTTTATGTTTGTTTCTGTTTATTAGTGTTTTCTTTCATAAATATAGATCATTCTCTCAAGTGTTTGACTTCAACTCATTTATTCGCACTTGTTAGATTGTACTAGGGTACCTTGACTCTCATCATCATTATTGGTGGGTTGTATCGTGTTTATTAATGGTATACATCAATGAGAGGTAATTAAAAAATTTCACACATGATCGAATTCAGCTCATTCATTCCCATAGTGTAGAAATGTACCATGGTGGTCGGTGAAGACCTCGAGTTGCATCTACATTTTTGGTTCACTTGTCAGCGCCTTTAGTTTTCTACTAGTGACACCATCCACCTTATATGTTGCAGTTCATCACAACAACATCCTATATGTTGGCACCCAAGTTGCTTGTAGTACCACTATTTCACCTTTATGACTTGGTTCTTTGAGTATCAGTTATGTGACATCAGTGATCAGACATCTCCTTGAGCATCATTGACTAGTTCTTCTATATGTGATATTGATACATGGCCTTGATATGTACTTATGTGGCTATGATCAGATGATCCACTGTGTACTTCTTAGTTTTCTTTGTACTTGTATACATATTGGACCCTCTCTACACTTGATATGCGGACATGCTTTACTCTAAGCATGGGTATGCCCACCTCAGACATGGGATTTCTTTCTGATATTTTCCACTAGTTTTTAGCAAGTTGTAATTTCGTGATCTCCTCCCAAGTCCGCACATGATTATTTTGATACAATTAATACATTTCGGCCATCATGTACCCCTTCTAACCTCATATATTAGGGGGAATTTGTTATAGAATCATTCATCACCCCTGTAGACTTGTTCTTTGAGCTATGGCCTTGGGCATCCCCTTCCCTTCAGACGTGATCACTCTATTAAAAAACATTATTTTGAATTCAAAACAGGACTCTTCACTTCAAAAAATGCATACACATGTGGGTCCATCTATATCTAACTTGTGTATATAATTTGAAATATGAAAAAAATATAAAAATCCTATTTCTTGGGCAGAGTTTACGGACTACATTAGAAGCCCACCAACAGGAGCTCGTGGCCTAACTGTATCCTAACTGAAACAGTTATTTTGGGGTAGTATAAATACACATCATGGGAAGGCCTAAAGAGGGAAACTCAGATATAGGATATTTATATTATAGTCAATTGGTCCCTAATAAAGTCTGAGTTTCCCTGTGCCTCATGCACTCCCGGTTATAGGAAACCCTAGTTTCCTCATAGAGATGTCCATCTCCTTTATATGACACCCATGTGTATGCACTTGAAATAGGATTTTTGAGGCTTGGGCTAGACGAAATTGGAGGAAGGTTTTCTCTTGGAGCCGTGGTCAAATCAGGTTGTATTCTTCCATATTTCTTTGATGATATTAATAAAGAAGCTTTGTCTCATTCTTGAATGTTATGATATTTATGCTATAACTCATGTTATGATCTTATTATGTATGATTTCATGATTTATATCCTTATGCTTATATGATCTAACATTCATATCTTCAACATGCTTTGAACTACTGCTAGTATATATGTTTCTCTGGAATGTGTTGCAGGTTTTGAAGCTTTGGAGGAAGCAGAGGGTTTGAACCCTGTGGGAAAAAATACAACTATAAGACCTATGGGTACTCTCTCTTCATCCCAATTTAGTATTTTATGCATTAGGACTACTTGTTTTCTTGTTTCTTATTGATAGATTCCCTTCAATCTGTTGGGGTTCTCAACCCTGACCCTAGGGAGTTTTTTCCCGCGACATGGAGATACAAAAGAAGATGTTGTAAAAGAAGAAAAAGAGCCGAGTTTTGGGTAGACTCTTCTTCAAATTCAACTTTTTAACCTTCTAACATGCTATCTAACAAAAAATCAACAGCTCAAGATATTGGGTTACTTATTGAGTTCACCCTGCGTAATAGCTCCAGTGTCCAAACATATGGTTCTTGTAGGTTATAATGTCCTTTCCTCTTCACTTGATGCTTCAGCCACTCCCACAAGATGAATGGGAACTCCATAAAGAAAATATCGTGGAATTTAGAAAAAATTTATCTGTACAACCATATTCTTGGACTAATATGCATATTCCTAAATTGTTCTACTGCAAACTCTTGTTGACTCTGGTCAAATCAATGCTCTGCTTCCTCTTTGTTCAACCTCCACATCCCCTCCCTATGATATAACTTCAATTCCTAGCAACAAAACCATTTGTTGGCACATGGGGGAAGATACCCAGGGTTTAGTAGTATGCCAACGAAACCCCTTCAAATATCGACATTTTCAACATCTACAAGTAGGCGAGGTCTCACCTGAGGTACATTGATGGTTTGTAAAATCTTTGAAGATTATGCAAGGAGACATGGGAAATGTAGATGACTCTAACTCAAAGTAACCCAACCCAAGAGATTACAATTGCCATATGTCAAAGATATGTTTAGTAAATATAAATACAATTGTAATATCTTATTGTGCATATTAAATCATTCCCAACATCTACAACGAGTATTGTTTGAGCACAATATATATGGTTAAAACCATAAACTTAACCGTGTGAAGGGAATTCATTGGATAAGTACAATACGAACTCCAGAGTAGAACCAAAGAGACAAAGTTCATTAATTTATACAATGATACAATTTTTTACAACATATAAAGTATCCACACGAGAATTTGTCAGAAACCTCATACAAGCTTTGTACTCATTCATTGATTCCACCATCAACACAAAATATGCAAGCAACAAAACCTCTGGATATCTCATATTTATATTAAACATCAAAATGAAAAGTTATACAAAATTAATTATGTCCCATTGTAAGAGTTCTGACTATGGTCATTCATACTGTACTAACTGGCTAATGTCATTACAATACATATAATTGAAATCAATAGTAAAGTAACAAACTACAAGAGCACCGGTACAATCATATCCATAACTAAACAATAAAACAAATACAATATCAGACAATGCATGGCTAACATAAAAAAGTAGAACCAAAATAGTCATAGAACACAACCCTCAATCATTAATAACAACTCCTTATATGGCCTTGGTCTTCAAGCTCCAGTTCCAGTGAATCTCCGACTAGATCATATAGCCAACTCACACTAATGAGTTTTTCTCATACGTGCAGAGTAGCAACCATTTGTTGGACCATACTAAGCTGAATCACCACCACCGCTTATGTTTAACCAACCTTCATAGCTGGAAGATATGTTTCCGGCCAAGGAATATTCTAATTATCGTGTTGTCATCTCAACCTTCGTCGCACATCTATGTAGTTTGTCACATATTTGTGCAACTTGTTGTGCATAGTGTCGACCACCCTCTGCAAAATATCCCCACACTTAGGCAAATTTTCAAAAAAATTCCCCTTTTCTCCTTAGTACCGACACTCCTTGATTGAAGAAAAACATTTCTAAAATACACAAGCATATATTTCCTTAACCCCTATTTCTTTTTGTCCAACAAAGATTCATTATATAGTCCTTCCACCAAGTATCCTTTTCATGTCTTCGTCAAATCACTAATTTATTATTAAATTTTCATGAAATCCTTATTTCATGGGTCTCATATTGATGGGAGAATACATATAAGAGGTTTATATTGGATATTCATGGGACATGTCGAGTCTCGTAATACATCAACAATTGCAAAAACTACACATCTGAAAGAGTTTTTAGTGTCATAGAGAGGGGTATAGTCATTTAACAATGAAAATTAATAACATCTAAGGAGAATGGATATGTAGTTGTGGTTCATGAAGGGTACAAAACAATGCAATCTAAAGCCACCTATTTGAATACCCCAAATACCTTATTCCAACATCCTCAATACCTAGTTATAAAACCTCTAATATCTATATATTTTTAATATATTAAAATACCCCCTAACCCCCATATACTTGACAATTTATTGCTTTCATTTTTAAAATTTATGGATCCACATCATAAAATTTAACATACTCCCTTTCATTTTTAAAATTTATGGATCCACATCGTAAAATTTAACATACCCCCTAACCCATAATATGGATCCACATCGTATAATATTGGATCTTACATTATCCATTTGTTGTGGATGGTGGTGAACACGATAAAGAAATTTGGCTGACAAAAAAAGTATATGGAATTGGTTGGACGTCCACAAGAATATTGTTTTATGATAAGAGCCTCACAAGAAATATTTATTTGGCGAGAAAGCACATCCACAAAAATTCAAGTCATCAATTAGTGAATCAATTGATTAGTGAAACCATCAACAAGAGAAGGCAATTACAAGGAAATATATATATATATATATATATATATATATATATATATATATATTTTTTTTTTTATTTTTATTTTTTTTTTATTTTTATTTTTTTTCCACAGAAAAAAAAAAATCGAACTTTCTATTAGAAATAGATAGTCTCAGAGCATATGCAGAGCATTTCAGTACAGTTCCATTCTCCTTTTTTCAAAGAGGAATGGTGAAACAAGCTACTTTTCAAGACCTGGGGTAATGCCAAGTAGCCAATGTAAAACCAAAAATATCTCTCTAGATCCAAAGCATCTCCTTTTATTCATCATCCCCCGGATTTTAAACCGAAACAGAGATGAGAACAAAAAGGTGTTATATGCCAAGACGAAGCTCAAGGCTTCATTTTATCAAAAAAGGGACTGGCAGTAGAAACTATCCCAGTCTCCTATCAGCAGTATTAAGCAAAAATGGGACCCAGAACCTCCTTACATAAGGAAAACAATTCTGAGCCCACAGGAGTAGTAATAAAGAGTTTAAACAGCAAATATGTACATAACATTAATATAAACAGCAGTGTCAATCAAGAATCGGCTATTCCCTAGCATGAACAACTCCATTCACCAACTCAGTTACTATCTAGGACCCCAAATCTTGCTGAGAACCTTCTTTAGATAAGCGATCTGCTTCCTGGTTCCTTTCCCTGTAAATGTGACAAACAGTGATCTCAGTGAAAAAACATTTGATATGACGAATCTCTTTAAGTAAAGGAAACAAAATATAATTCATGCACTGCTGAGTCCCATTAAACCAATTCACAACATTTCCAGAGTCACCAAAAATCTGAATCTGCCTCAAGTGTTTCGAAATCAACCAGCAAAGGAGAAAGTGAAGGGCTTTAAGTTCTGCAAAGTTGTTTGACCCTTGCCCAAGGCCCACCGAAGCTCGAAGGGAGTTTGCAGGAGAGAGGTGAATAACTAAACCAACACCACAAGAGCCATTTGGATCGGAGGCCCCATCAAAAAAATCCCATGGAATTGTTTCGTTGATCACTTCAGGCTGAATGTTTCGAGGGGGATCTGGTCCTGAAGGAGAAGGGATACTGTCATAAATAGCAGCTCCTTCTGCTGCCAGTCTGACTAGAGGGAAAGATTGCTCATTGAAAATAGCCCTGTTACGAGCAATCTAGGTTCCCCATGCTATGAGAAGAGGAATTGATCTGACTTTATCATTCGGAGCCTCCTACCACCACTGATTCCAAGCTTGAAGAAAATCATCATTGCGCCAGCTAAAAGGAATATTAATCAATCTTAATGTTTCTACCCAAATACTGGAGTTAAAAGGGCATTGGATAAAGAGATGGAGAGCGGTTTCTTCAGCCGACTTACAGAGGGAACACCAACTCGGTCCCGATTTTCCCCTCTTTTGAAGGATGTCCCACATTGGCACCTTTTTTTGAAGGATGCACCAAAAGAATAATCTGGTCTTGGCTGGACATTTCAGCTTCCAGATTGATTTATACCACCAGCTCGAGGCCTCCCTCCCCACTTGGGACATCAGCCATTTATAACCCAATTTTGGAGAGTAAGAACCTGTCTGCGCATGAACCCGGCGCAGCTCATCTCTTGTATCCGAGAGCCGGAAAGAAGAAAAATGTAGTGCTGAGACATAACAGCTCCATTCTTCAATCCACCTACCATCCAACTGCAATTCCAAGCCGGAGAGCCAGCCTTGTTTCACAAGGGAGGTTGATCTAGGATCAGCTACCTGGTTCAAGGTATAAAAACCTCTTTCATTGAGAAAATCTACCAAAACCAGAGAAAGAGAGAAACTGTCAGAACAGCCAACCCATGGATTGCAACCCAAACGGACTAGAGAACCATCGCCTACATTCCATGCCAAACCTTGCTCAATTATTTGAACTGACGCAACAACATCTTTCCAAACGACAGAAGCATTTTTTGAGGACTTAACTAGAGAGCGTATCCAATCCAAAACCGAAGCTTGATTAATATATTTCCTTTTGATGACCGATACCCAAAGAGAGTCTGTGGAGATCAAGTGCCATGCAATCTTGGCAGCAAGGGATTTTGAGAAGGAAGACATATTTTTTATCCCCCAACCTCCCCATTCCTTAGGTCTAGTGATTTTGTCCCAAGCGACCCATGGGGTAACATGCTCCATTTTCGACCCTGCCCAAAGGAATTTACTGCATAGTTTATCTATGGAGGCCAGAATGCCTTTCGAGACCCAAGAGAGGCTGGCCCAATAAACTGGTATATCCATCAGCACTGACTTAATTAGGACCAGTCTGCCAGCCCTTGAGAGCCACCTGAAACCCCAGTAATTTAGCCTTTTTTCTATTTTTGCAAGCAGCCACTTCCAGTCCCGAATTCGATAGTTGTCCGGCTTGAGATAAAAGCCCAAGTACTTGAAGTTGTCCTGAATGTATTTTACTTCAAAATTCAAGATACTTACCACTCTTCCAAGTTCTTCAGCAGAAAGACTAGAGGGGGTGAGAGTCGATTTTTTTGCATTGATTTGGAGACCTGTAGCTTTCAGGAAGAGGTCCAAAAGATTTTGTAAGGCGCGAAAGTCCTCCAAACTCCCATTTACAAACAGAAAAATGTCATCCACAAAGAGGAGGTGGGTAATCCGGAGATTTTGTGCCACTTCAATGCCTTTAAGATTGCCCTGCCTTTTAGCTTTATGAATCATTAAGCTTAACCCTTCCGCTGCCAGGAGGAATAGAAGAGGCGAGAGAGGACAATCCTGCCTGAGACCGCGTTCAGGGTTGAAAAAAGAGGTTGCAACACCATTTATCAATAAGGCAATAGCATTAGAGGTTACACATCTCATAATCCATCTGACAAAATCAAATCTAAATCCAAGGTGAGTGAGAAAAAGGCGCAAATACAACCAGCTAAATCTATCATAAGCTTTAGACAAATCAATTTTTATAATAGCCCCTTTCCTGCCACTTCTTTTCAGACTGTGGAGGGTTTCTTGAGCTACCCCTACAACTTCATGGATTTGTCTACCATCCAGGAACCCAAACTGTTCAGGGGAAATATGACTAGAAAGAAAAGGCTTTATCCTGGAGGCTATGACTTTTGCAATTACTTTGTAAACACAAGTGCACAAAGAGATGGGGTGAAAATCAGCAAAGGAGTTAGGCTGATTAGTTTTAGGGATCAAGGCAAGGAAAGTGGAGTTGAAGGGCGGGAAAATGGTCCCAGTGACTCTGGATTCTTCCACTACAGCCACCAGCTCATCTCCTAGAACATCAAAGAAATGCTGAAAAAATTCAACAGTCCATCCATCCGGACCTGGAATTTTGTCCTTTGGCATTCCTTTAAGAATGTCCTCCACTTCTTGTTTCGAAACAGGAGCCATGATAGCCTCGTTGCCTTCATCGTCAATGAAGCTAAGGAAGAACTGGGCTACTCTGATAACTTCAGCTATGGAAGTTTCTGCAGGAGCTTTGAAGAGGGCTTTGAAATGACAAATACCCAAAGAAGTCAAGTCCTCGAAGGAGGAGGCTTTTTCACCATTTCCTTTAGGAATTTCCCAAATTGTGTTTACAATATTCCGACCTTTTGCGAAGTTTTGAAAGAATTTGGTGTTCTCGTCTCCCGCTTGGAGCCAGGTGGCTCTGCTTTTCAAGCGCCAACTTTCTTCCCTGATCTGAAGAATGCTTCTCCTGGTGGCCTCCAACTCCTTTATTTTAGCCCTCGATTCGACAGAAACATACCCTCGCCCTTCAGGATCTTCCATCAAAGCAATCTCTGAGTTGACCTTCTTAAGCTCCTCTTCTTCTTTCGCTTTTTTTCTGGGCAACCCATGATTTAGAGGCTGCTTTCATTTTCTTCAAGTTGTTCATGAAAAAGGCACTCCTTGAAATTTTAGGGCTAAAGTTGTCTTTCTCCCATGTAGAAGAAAAGAGATCATTATATGATTCATCCTTGAGCTAGGATGAGTTGAATCTAAAATGGATTCTGGGCTTTTTTCCATCACATTTGATCTCCAAAAAAATAGGAAAATGGTCCGAGACACCCTCATCACCCACCCAATGCCGATAGATCATGATATTTTCCACCCATTCCTCACATAACAAAAAACATTCAATCTTCTTTCCCACCCAGTCCTGTCCAATTCTTCTATTTCTCCAAGTAGGGCGCAGCTTCAAGAGGGGAATATCCACCAAATGGGACAGTGCTAGATGGTTCCTGAAGAAATCAGATAGCGAGTCAGCTCTGGCCGAGGCACCCCAGGACTCCGCTTCCCCCAGAGATAAATTCAAATCTCCTCCAATAATTAAATTAGGATGAGAGAGCCAAGAGGATCTGAAAATAGAGGTCCAAAACTGCTCTCTATCCACACAAGGCCCATATATATTTAAGGAGAGAAAGGTGAGATTGAGCTCACTGGAAAATAAATCCAAGGCCAGACAGTTTAGAGCGCCCCAGAAGGAAACATATCTAAGCTTCTTAGGATTGAAACCAGTAACCACACCCCCTGATCTCCCCACAGCATCGAGAGCATAAAAGACCCAGCCGGGCAGTAGGTTAGAAATGGAACTGATAACATCATCCCCCTTCCCCGAAGTTTCCTGAAGCAAAACAATATCTGGATTTTGAGATCGCACAAGTTCTCTAAAAGCTAGCTTTTTTGGTTGGCTAGCTAAGCCTCCGTAATTAAAAGAAAGGAAAATCATGGCACTTCTTCAAGGGGTGACAGCTCTGCTCTAAGCACCCCTGTAAGAGACATCTGTTTACCATCTTCTATGTCCACAACAGCTTTTGATTGGGCTTTGGAAAGATTTGATTTTTTGCCTCTCATTTTCCTGGTCCCAACCACTACAGGATTCTGAGCAAGACCACCAACAGCCAAACCAGTCCCAACCCTGATAACCCGAGGTCTGAGGTTATATGGGGGAAGGTCAGAAGAAGAGACCCGAGAGCCTGGGGGCATGGAGACACCAATAGCTTGGGAGGAGGAAAGATCAGGAGGGTCCGGGACAGAGAGGATTACACTATCAAAGGACGACAGAGAAATATTCAAAGTTGATAGGTCATTTAGAATCTTCCTGGAGGGACCAGACTCAGAAAAATTAGATAATGAAAAACAAGAAGTGGACTGAAAAGAGTGAGGATCAGAGGATGACATACCCGCCTGAGACGCCCCAACTAGTTTAGCAACTTGTAGGGGAACCAGGGAGTCTTCCAGATCCTCGAGAGGGGAGGAGAGAGGGGCTACTTATGCCACCTAGTCCTCAGCCGCATTCACCTCGGAAGGAGGGGGAGCCTCCTACACAATAGGACTATGCACTGCTTCCTGAGGGATCTCATCCAGATCTGAAAGAAAGATTTTTTCCTTCCTGCACTGCTTTTTTTGCCTGCGACGTCGACGGTGACCAAGCGGACACTCCTTCGCTAGATGGTCATACTTGTGGCATCTATTGCATCGAAAGGTAAGATGCTCATAGTCGAGAGACTGCAAGAACTCTAGATCCCGGTAGTAGAGAGTCATCGCATCCGCAAGACCTTCCCTCGGATTCAGACTTACCAGGATACGGGCCACACTCTGATCCCTGGTTTGAATGTATGACTTATCAGCTTCCAAAAAAGTACCCAGAGTGTTGCCTATGGAGATAAAAACGGAGTCAGTCTAGAACTGCAGAGGGAGGCCAGGGAGCTTGACCCAAACTGGATATTCCGCCATTTTTTCCTTTTGAGCATCGAACAGGGGAGTCCATCTTCTGAAAAGAATGGGACGCTTTCCAAAAAACCAGTTCCTTTCGAGAACCCAATCTACTTGTTCTTTCTTGTCAAAAGAGATACTGAACCAACCCCTTACTAGGATTGAAATATCGACTGGCATGCCTGGAGCTTCTTTCCACACTAATTGAGCCCAATCCGTGATGTAGTCTGCCGAATACTTTCTGCCCCTTACTCTTCCAACAATCATAGTCTCAGAAGCTTCCATTGCTTTCTCAATGCTAATGTCTACGCCCAGCAAGCATTTGGGTCTAACTTCTTTCTTCCTGATAGGTTTAGATTTTTTCCGCTTCTCTCCCAAAGCTTTCTTGAAACCCTCCCCTTCTTCCACTGGATTGGAAATGGGAACATCCGTCCCTATAGACTCATGCAAGGGCTGCCTAAGATCTTCAAGGGATCTGAGAGGCGCAACTTCCTGACTTAGGTCCAGCTGGGCACAAGGCACTGATACAGCTTCGAGTCGAGGGGCACAATCCCAATTTTCTGAGGCAAAATATCTAGGAGGTTGTTCAACCGCCTCATTTCGAGGAAACTCTTGACTGATCACCGAGGTCTGAGACCCCCCCCCCCCCCCCTCATAGGAAAGGGCAGCCCACCTCCATTCTACACGACAGGAGCAAGACCCTCCACAGAAATTGGGTGGAAAAATTTCGAAATGGCTTGACCAACCACAGGAAAACACAGCCCCTCCAATACCTCATGAGGAGGTCTAACCAGGGGAGGAAAGCCCACAAGGGGTTCAACCCCTTGAAGATGAAAGCTTGATGAAAAAGGAAAACCACTACAACCCACAATATCTTCAAGGCCTCCTGTAGGAACAAAAGGAACAGAGTTACCTTGAGGGGCTGACAGAGGCAGAGGCCGAGCTGGAGAGATCGCCGCTCTGAGACCCGTTTCTGAGACCGGGGGGCGTCCACTGATCAGATCTGGTGGCCCAAGAACACGAAGCCCGCTCCAGGAGCTGACTAGGGTTTCACCTAGCAACCCAGCTCCTTGCGAAAAACTCCCCAAGGCCGCCTCGGCTGCAAGATTGTGTGAGACAACAGGGTTGGGGAAAAAGATCTCAAGATTTTTCTCTGAGATTTCAAGTCCCCAGCAAGTAAGAAGGTCTTCAGGAGAGGGCTCTAGCTCCACCGAAACACTATCGAAACCCATTGTAACCACCGACAAACCCTCTTATGGCGACACCAAGAAAGCGCAAAAGCCGCTTAGCCACAGAAACCCTAACTCCTAAACTATGTTATTACAAGGAAATATATTAATAATAGGAGGAAACTATAATTGATTAACCTTATAATAACCAAAAATATTCTTAGGCAATGCTTTTTTATAGTACTCCATTATTTGCAAGCTTGTTATCAATCAAATTTTTTTGCAAGCTTGTTACAATCAATTTTTGTTACATTAGCAAACAAGTAGAAATAGATTTTCAAATACACATTGGTACCTACATGAGTTATCCTATGGACAATGTAAATAAATATGAATTTCGATGCCTTTTAGCATTCAATCAAATTCACTTATATGTTCAGTGATATATTTAGATAGGCTTCTCAACATAGTTTCTTGGAGATGTATATAGGTCAAGAGAAATCTTCGATGAAACAACCTCTGATTTATAATTTTTCATTTTAAGATGGAAATCAAATAGTTGCACTCATCACAAAAATTTGAATATTCTATTACAACTATAGTAAGATTATACTCTACTAAGAAATGAACTTATCATTATGATGCAAGATTAGAAGCATGTTGTTTAAGATATTGAAATGGAATAGGAATATAATTACAAAGGTATAGTAGTAAAAGGAGCACACCATTAACATGTTGAATACAAGATGTGTCATGTAAAACCCTTTGAGGGTGAATATTCTAGCAGGTAACTTTTCAGGGGGGGGATTCCAACAAGAAATAATGATTGTGCCTTTCTCTTTTATGTCTCAAATTACAATGCAAGATGTAAATAAATATATTATCTCACAATGGAAAAAACATAAATTATGGCCTGTGATAGGTTGTTATAAGGTGCTCTTCTTCCTCTACTCCTTCACACTACTCAAATATGGAACATAAAATCACTACAATAGGAATAGAACCTCTTTCTTCCATTATTGATCAACTCTTAGCATGTATTAATAACCATTATGAATATGGTTAAGCTTTTTGCATTTCCCAAGTGTCACTTAGGGTTCGGGTTTTGGACCCTCTAGACACATTTTGAAACTATGTAAGTGAATAACTCTACATATGAAAATACTGAGAGCTAACATGACATTCACTTGGTGCTTGGTGTCAAACCATAGGTTAACTTTTGAAAGGTGTAACTTTCCCATATATATTTTATTACAATACTTAATTTTACTGGCATAATATATGAGTATAAAGAGTAAATATAATCCATATAACCATTAAGGGGTTATTTTTATGGGGTAGAAGGATTGAAAATAGGTAATAAATGGAAATTATGGAAACATTGACAAAGAATAATGATTTTTTCCATGATTTATTTGATAGATGTATTGGGAATTTTTCTTAAAAATACGTAAAAGGTGGAAATATTTCCGTGAGGACAATAAGAGTATTTTAATGGATATGTTGGATATGGTTTCAATGATAAATAAGTAAAGAGAACAATGTAAGATATTGTTTAAAATAATAATAATAATAATGGAAACTAAAATTTCAAAAATGTTAACATATTTTATATTGATTTATTTATTTTTTCATAGTCATCATATACTTTATTATTGTTGTTGTTAAACACACACATGGTGTATGAAGAAACTAAACACACACATAGAAAGATAAGCATGAGATACTCATATTATTCACCATAGATGTACATTTATAATACAATGGTGTGACTCTTGGATTCATCTTCCAAGGTCACTTGGACTCCTTTGTGACTCTTCGCCTTCCACACCTACCCATAGAGGATTAGGCGTTCAACATTCCCCCCCTTAATCTGAAGGGGTATGTGTGAGTCCAAGAAGAGATTTGTCATACAAATCTGCAAAGTATGCATGGCAGCACTTAGGCTGAATCATCTCTCTGAAATGTTGTCATAAAGAGGTGGTTTAAGGATGACCACCAACACTGGAACGCAACGCTTATTGCAGTTCCCGGAACTCTTCCAAAATTGGCAAGAAGCTAAGGGCTTCTGCTAGAGAAATTGTCCCTCATATTTTAAAAGGGAGACCTTCAACCTAAAATAAGGGAAGTATACAACCTGTGATGTTTTAAGGATGACCACCAACGCCGGAATGCTTAATGCATTTCCTGGAAGTCTTCCAAGGCTGGAAAGAAGCTGAAGTCTTCTGCAAGAGGAAGTGCTCCAAAGTCTTTGAAGAGGAAGAATATAAACCTCACATAGATGGTTTAAGGTTGTCCATCAACCAAAGGCGTGCTTATGGGCATATGTGTCTCTGGCTACAACTCTAAATCTGGAATGACGAATTGTGGCTCAGGCTCGCTTGAACTGTTGTGTCTCTGGCTACAACTCTGAATCTGGAATGAGAGATTGTGGCTCAGGCTCACTTGATGTGGCGTCGAAGCTTGTAGATTACCACCATTTTCCCCCCTGTTAGGTACAAGGTGAGATGATGACGAAAACTCAACTGCAAGTTTGTTCAATATTCGAGAACAAGTTCTGACATGTGACTTAAACATCTTCTTGGCTGTTGATGCCCATTGCCAAGAAGTGATCCATCCAAGATGAACCTTTGTTCTTGCAGGAGGCTTGTTTCTGAAGCATTTGTGTGAAGAATGGGTGTGCCGACCACAGTGCTTGCATGGGTGAAGATCAAAATAGTGATCTTTCATATGGCCAACTCGATCACAGTGTTGGCATTTTACAATATGTTGTTGTTGTTGCTGTGGAGAGGAGCAGAATATGGAACAGCTGAATGTGAACTGTCATAAAGGAATCCGGCACTCTGAAATTTGATGGGCTTGGAGTAGTCCGAAATATGAAAGTACAACTCCTTATCATATCCAAGACCAATTCTGTTCTTTTTGTGGATAAGCTCTTCCCAAGGTCTGATGATGGGCTTGGGAAGTGTAGACTGAGCTGCTGCATCTGCATGTAAATCTGCTCTTGTACAAGGAACTGAATGTGAATCGACTGCAACTTTATATTCTTGCTGCTGATGGGATTCCTTCTCAATTTTCTGAACAGAAACAGGTTCATAATGATGACTCTTTTGCTGAAGTTCATCTTGCTGAAGCTGAGAATCCAACTGCAAAAACTCAATCTTTTCATGTGCATTTTGCAAGCAAGTCTGGATATCAAAGAGAGTGTCTTTATTGATTTGGATTGTTTTATCAACAGTAGATTGTATCAAATTTTCCAAGGACTGTAATACTTCATAAAATTTGGCCATTTTCCAAACAACTCAAGCTCAAGAAATAAAGGATGTCGGCTTCAACCAATAATGCCCCCGTTTACAATGCCTTTCAAAAGAAAACAAGTGACTTCTAACACCTTTTAATCCTTTTTGAACTTCCAACTATGGAATTCCCAAAGGACAGACTCTGCTACTCAAATTATGGAGGACTCAACTCAGAAAATAGAACTAACTTAGAATTTTAGCAAGGAGATTGCAAACAAATGGTTTCACATTCTCTCTCTTTTAATGGAGAATTCTTGTGGAAATCATATACAGAAAGAATATCAAAAACTGAGATATTCAAGGACTTAACTGAATTTTGTAAGAGAGACACTTGACTTACAATGGCTTATAATGACTGGCACCAACTTTAATGCACTTCACACTATGATCTTAGGTTCCAACATTCACTCAACGATACCTCAACCAACGATTTCAATGGTCTTGAAAAAATAACTCAACCCACATGTAAGAACCACTTACCATACTCTTAGTACAGTTCCAGTCATTGCATCGCCAAAAGGTCCATCACAGAGTCCGCAGAATTTATCTGTTGCTGATGCTCCAAAAGGTGATCTAGCCAGCGATCTTTTCCACCTCCTCTATTTTTTTTCAATAAAATATCAAGGCGTAAATAGAACCTCCTCTTTTCCACCTCCTCTTTCTTTCTTTTTTCCTTTTTTTTTTTAAAGAGAAACTAAACTGACATGAAATTATATATATGGGTGCTTGTATGGCACAATATACAAAATAAGTAGAAGCAGAGAGATTGAGATCACTAATTCGTGTGTCGAACCCTAATTCAATAATACCTCTGTTTCAGCACTAGAATGACCCAACGACAACCCATGTCAATTGAAAAGTTCTTTCTTCTCGAAAAATCAAGCATTCGAGCAATGAAAATTCTTATTTTGTTTGCTGTAATTACACTACAACGGTACAAGCCTGACCACAACATTCAAAACTTTACATGGGGCAGAAGTACAGCAGAAAGAAAAATGCAATGACATACCATCTTAAGAACTATCTAATCCTGCGAAATGGGTCAGCTGAAAGAATCAAAGGCCTCAGTTCTGGTGCGAACGATTCGATGAAAAAAGCTCTCTGTCCTGTTTCTCCAAGGGGTCCAGGTCGTCTTTCAAAATTTCCCAGAGATTCATGATTTCCAGAACGTGTTTCCTCACCTCCTGATCATGTTGTTCCGCCAACGGCAAGTAGTGGAACCTCGCATATCCAAATTTGATCGGTTGGATCAGGAAACCGGCCTCCACCAGTGCTCTCCCCGTCGACTCTCCTCCCCCACTGCAGCTCAGCTTCTCCTCCGGCCTCCCCTTCACCCCTCACCTCACTAAGCTAGCGAGAGCACGAGGAGGCAGCGGAAGAGCGCTGTGGTGAAGAGAGTGTTAAAGAATTCGAGGGAGACCTTCAATAATTCGGAGGCTAGGGTGGGGGGGAAGGCGACGGGACAGGTTTTGGGGGATTGTTGATTCTTTTTATCCTTGTAGTTTTGAGCCATCACCGGCAACCAACTTCTGATACCAAAAATCCGCAGACAGTTATCATTGTTGATTTATCAAGTTAAGGAGCTTCACTATGACAGTGCTACTATGATCATGAAATTGAAGGCTAAGATACAAGCGTTGGAAGATCGTGCAAATGCTGCAACTATACAAAGTACAACATTTGGGAAATTGGCTGCAAAAGTAGTGCCCAAGGGTCTTTACTTTTTTGGCACAATGCTATCTAAGGAATGGTCCAAAATTCACAAACTACAAAAATACATGGATCAGCAGAATCATTCACCTAAACTCACCCAAGACACGGGCAATGCAAGGATGCATCTGAAATGATGATTATAGATGGCTCTTGTTCGATCCAGAGAGCACCCACATCAAAGCTCTGAGGAGGGAGGTCGACTGTGATCTGAGGAGGAAGAGGCAACATATATATTGGGATATGGTAGAGGTTGTACTCATGCAACACAAGCTAGCGCTATTCAAAAGCTTAATGGGGACCTCTAAACCCGGAGCTCTAATACCATGTTAAACACACACATGGTGTATGAAGAAACTAAACACACACATATAAATATAAGCATGAGATACTCATATTATTCACCATAGATGTACATTTATAATACAATGGTGTGACTCTTGGATTCATCTTCCAAGGTCACTTGGACTCCTTTGTGACTCTTTGCCTTCCACACCTACCCATAGAGGATTAGGTGTTCAACAATTGTTATTATTATTATTTTATTTTTCTATGTGACTCATGGTCCCTAAAGATTAGTGACTCGCTACGTCCATGAAATATTGTTCTAGGAATATCCACCCAAAGGGATCCCTTCCCGTTGGCTCAAACATGAAGCCTGACCCTGAGAGTGTCGAGATAATTTAAACCTATGATATATTAATAATAGAGGTGCTTAACTATGGGGACTCAACCAATTGATCCAACCCTCGAGGCTTAGTCATCACATAAATTTTGCAAATGTTAATTCAAAAAACAAAAATGGTTATTTCACATATTTTTGTACAATGTGAAAAGGCACATAAAATTGTATAAGTTTGTTAATATGATTTTATTTAGGCATATGTGAAAAATGGTTTTAAGATGATCGTGTTCTTGTTAATTGATATTATTGATTATACTTTTCTTTTATTGACATATAATGGAATGAGTATGGTAAACGAATTACACAATCACCTAAATACACCCTTGAACATAAGTATATAAATGCAATGGAAGATTTGAATTCTATATTGACAATAAATTATTAATTTATCTTAATTTTTTTTACTTATATGACTTATATTGCTTTAAGTGAGAATGCAACCATTATTGAATCAATTTTTTATTGTGATATTACAACATTGCATATAACTATTGCATATAAATCTTGGAGAGAGAGAGAGAAGCACACTAGCCTTGGAGGTAAGGAAACTATGGGTAGGAAGCATTGGAAGAGAGAGCTCTGATTGGGTAATTTTGTTGTCCAATCAACAAGCTCAATCAGGGCATTGGAAGAGAGAGCGTTGATTGGGTAATTTTGTTGTCCAAAACCATAAATATGGAAGATGGAGTGGATTACATCATCATGGGATTTAGTAGCCAAGAGTAAGGTTCAAATTCCTCCTTTATAGTGAGTTTTTTTCCTTTTTGGATACATAATATATAAATCAATTGTTCTTAATGGAGGCTCACGATTGTTTGAGTTGTCAACAACGTTTCTAAAACCATGGTACAATTTTTTTGACTCAATAAGGCATGAAATGGCTCAACATCTACTCCAACCTCATAATAAGAGAAGTACCCTCTTAGTCTAGGGATTCTACAACTACACACTAGAAAAATCTTAACTTATCTGTGACAATCTCTAGTATATTTAGGTTGCATATGAAGTGATAGCCTAAATATACTAGAGATTGTCAAAGATAAGTTAAGATTTTTCTAGTGTGCAGTTGTAGAATCCCTAGACGAAGAGGGTACTTTTCTTATTATGATTTAGTGTTCAATCTTAGAGAACCTTCCATCCATGGATGTGAGAAATCATCTCTTGGGTTCCCTTGCAAGGTTTTCTTCTATATATGTAGGTATGTATGTATGCATGTATGTATGTATGCATGTATGCATGTATGTATCCTTCTAAGGTCTATCTCAATTGATTGAATTATATTCCTAAAGAATGTTGCTAATAGGGAGGCCATAAGTCATAGGCTTAAATCTAGTTGAGTCCATCGGGGTTACTAGTCGCTATTGTGGTTGGCAATTCAGACACGATTTGGATATGCGACCATTAACTATGATATATATTCAAATTGAATTTTTGTGCAAGAATGGTCCCCTTCGTGGAACATTTTTCTTGGACATGATTAATTCTATTTTGTTTGAATATTTGAAAGATGCATATATGAAAATTCATTATCAAGTCTATTTGTACATGCATTTTTGTTTAAATAGTGAAAAATGATTACCATTAATTATGACATATATTCAAATTGAATTTTTATGCAAGAATGATCCTCTTCGTGGAACAATTTTCTTAGACATGATTAATTCTATTTTGTTTGAATATTTGAAAGATGCATAACTCTAATTGTTTTGGAGCTATATTCAAATGCTTGATTCAATTTTGAGAGAAGTTCAATGTCTCAATTCAAAAAAAAATGACCTTCTATTTCATTTGTTTATCTAGGGCCTTAGATGGCATTTTTTGATAAGACATCTATAGCATTTTGTTTGGATGGCCTATCGTGTCCTCTTAATGTAAGCATCATCGCCATTTTTATAGGCTTTATTCTTCACTAGATAATAGGTGAGAGATTTATTAGACTCTTTTCAAAGTATTATTGATTCGAATGGTGCAATACTCGTCTATTTAACCTCACTCTCGCCCTTGGGATGAGTAAAATTATTATAGAAAGCTGCCCATATCATGGGAAGACTAAAACTATTATAGCATGCTTGTAGAGAATATAAACATTGGACACATAATGAACATAAATTCATGTGAAAAAAATGTTTAACCTAATCTAATCAAATGGATACAAATTGGATCAAAAATATATATTATCTAACAAAATGCAAAAATGATACAATTCGGAAGTAGGGTAGACATTGTTCAAATGCAGAGAAACATCATTTTAGAATTTGCAATCAAGGCAAGAAATTTTCCTAAGATGATAAAAATTGAAAAGATGGCATAAAGCAATAAAAAGTGGACACAACATCAAAACTTCAATAATTAAAAGCATAAAATACTAGACAAATGAAACACAAAAATGACAAGGCATAGACACAAAAATACATATAATCATACACAACCAGATGCAAAATAGGTCATAACTAAACACAAACAAGGATGCAAAGTGACACAATGAAATAAAAAAGGAGACAAACATTAATGATAAATGGAAACAAGGATGCAAGGTGTAAAACTAACACAATAAACCACAAAATAGCTCCTTGAGATGCAAGGATGGATGCAAATATAAGCACTCAGCACAACAAGGATCCAACTTAAGGGAAAAAATACAAAAAAATACAATGCATGATGTCGTGGAAATGGATGAAAATAGATGAAAAACCAACATAAAATGGGTTATCTAAGATGCAAAATAATATACAAAGATTATATATTTGACATAATATCAAGGATGCAATGTGAAGAAATAAGAGAAAAAACAAGATGCAAGATGGTGCAAATAAGATACATTGTGACACAATGAGAGCAAACAAGGAATTACAAGATGAAAATAAGAGATAAATGCACATGAAACTAACAAGATGTATGATTGACACAAGCTAAGACAAATAGACACAATGGACACAATTCAATAGAAAAGAGAATGCAAGGTCCATGCCAAAAAACACCTATGATTTCCTCTTCTTGAAAAGTCATGAAAAAATAAGTCAAGGATGAAAACAAGGATGCCCCAAACTTGTATTGAAATAGTGGACCATAAGTAACATCTACAAGGGTAATGAGATGGACCATAAAGGATAGCTACCTTGTAATATTTTTTACCAAAACTATCATAGGAGAAGGAATGAAAGACTTTTGTGAGGCATACTCACCATGGAAATAAGGGAAACATACATTACAAACAATAATTTGTCCATTAGAGGTTTTAAAGGGTACCCATATATTTTGTGGGTAATAAGAATCCATCATTCCCTAAATGAGTTAAAAATAAAATGGGACATTCTCATTATAGAGAGATACTTCTGTTATTAGTGAGCCAAATTTCCAAAGGAATTTAAGGATCTACAAGTAACCATCTAGGGTGATCAAGAAGGAATAGTTGAGTTATGGTGTAATAAGAAAACAATAATAACTAAAAAATCAACTTGAGCAAGGAAAAAAAAACTTGAATGGCAATAGCCACAATGACAACTGAGTGGACAAATTAAATGAGAAAGTGAAGAATTGTTGAAATAAATGGGTAACCAAAAAAAGGAACTAGAATCTCTGATAAATGTTTCATAATGTGCGAGTACATACGCATAAATGTATCAACAAATGAATATTGATAAATTAAAATTACCATACAAAAAAAGTGAAGAATGTAATGGCTAGAGGCAACCCTAACATTTTGTCTAGTGGGATATATGTTTTTAAGGATGTATTGGACACTTTGACTTGAATGTGGAATGTAGAATATCATATTTAGAAAACATTTATAAATGTAAATTCGATAGGTGTCTTATATAAATAGTAAGAAATGAATTTGCCAACTTCTAATGATCAACATACATGGAAGCCATCATTTAAATGTACATGGAGGTGTTTGTCATGATAACATGGTAGGTGCAAGCTTTACTTTCAGGACTTATTATAGATCTTTAATCCAATTATCAATTTTCTCAATGGATCAATGTCATGCACTGGGAGGGGCCTTCGATTGCTAACTTTAATGTATAAATCTTATTAAATAAGCCATTATAGGGTTGGTCCCAAAACCTTTTTAGCTAGTTCCATGCCCTAATCAACACCATTCAATAAAACATAATCTTCAAGTTGTTTGTTTCCCTCTCCACCATATCAAGTTGGACTTCATTTAATTGTGGACTCATTTGCTCATTCATTCTCCCACTCTCGGTTCCTACTCTATGACAACAAGTGACATGGAATTTTTTGTGGTCTTGTTGTTTGATGGTGATTTATGTGCCTATGTAGATGTTGAATGAGGTGTCCAACACAAGAATGTAAGCTTGCAAGTACATATCTCTTTGTTTCTAGATACTTCACCCCTCCCTTGCAATTAATTATAAATGATGATAATGTTCTATCTGTAGGAGTTGTCTTTTGACAAAGTGCCAATTTTTGTCCTAGATTGAAGTGGTCATGAGGTTTCTAAATTGTGGTTATAACAGAAATTCCAACAAAAATGGTGTTATGATGTTTCAAAACCCTAAGGGACAAAGGTGGTTGTCTGCACATTTATTGGAATTATTGATGCAAAGAGGTATCTTAAGGATCTTATGTAGGACAATGGAGTATGCCATGATATCATTCCTTTGGTGGAGATGTTCCATCTCCATGGAGCTAGTTTATTCGGTACTTGTACATATAGCTTGACCACCTTGTTCTTTTATGTATTGCTACATAGTTGGTGGAGGATGTTGATCTGGTTTGAATCATTATATTGTCTTTCATCCATATCAATGATCTTAGAGTGAAAAAGGTGCAGGAATCATCTCACGAGACCATTATTATCGACGAGACCCAATTTTGCAAAACAAGGTCTGAAACCTTCTGGGAGTGTTTTGAGGCATCAAACAACGTTTTTTGGGTGTCAAAATTTGTTGCTTTGGTGCGACACCTTTTTTTTTTCTTCAGACAAATATCTTTCCAATGACGCAAGAATCACATCAATTAGAGTCTGTATGCGAAGGTTATGCCACTCAAAAGTTCACCTTCTTGTTTTCACCACCATAATTCGAGAGGATGCCACGACAACGCCAATTATTCATGGAAAAGGGGCTAGCCATGTGATTATGGCATAGAAAACTCTAGAAAATTCTATATTGTAACTCTGGTTAAGAGTTGAGGTAGTCAAACCTAACCACTAGTAGTCTATCAGGTTGTGTTAAAACCACACCACTAGGAGGAAAAGGGTTTCAATTCTTTTGAGTGCATATGTTGCATTTGTTCCATAGGAGAGAGCACACATAGAGGATTTGTACCCTATAGTAGCCCATGGGCCACAAGCCATACTTCTTTGTACTCACAACCGTATTTCCATTCAGAAAGACAGAGAGGATTTGTACATCGTAGCAGCACATGGGCCATAGGTCATACTTCTTTGTACTCACAACCATATTTCCATTCAGAGAAAGAGTGGAGTGGCCTCACCTTCAAGCTTGTTTTTTCTCCCAAAATGGTTTCTTAGAGCATATCTTGTGTCAAATGTGTATGTGAGCTTTTATTTTGTCGTTCTCTATTTTCTGCATAATTTTAATTCACATGCATGCACTATTAATAGTAAATCTACAGATCCATAAATCTAATAAAATCGCAATAATGTAGAATTTCATATTTTAAATATAATTTTATCAGATATATTGTGACAAACTGTCGGTAGTTTACAGATCATATATTGTTTTTTTACTCCTCTCTAGGCTAGATCTAGAGTTTTGACCTTAAATATTGTTATTTTGTTGTAGATAAAGATGAAGCTCAAACCTATAAGGTAAGGGTTTACTCTCTTCATTATTTCTCATGGTTGAATTTTTAGAGTTATCTAACATATTGTTGAGTGGATGCTAGAATAATACTCCATTGTGTAAGTTATAACTTAAGAAAATAACTTTGGTGTGGCACTTTCATTCTCAACAATGTCAAGTTCTTGTGATATGCATATTGTGATCTTTATAGTTTTAAACTTTTATTTGAGCTTGCCTTCTTGTCTCCATTTTCCTTTGTTGCCATTAATCTCTTGATTCCTACATCACTTTTTTACTTAAAAAACTACTCAAACAGTGTTTTACGAGACTAGTCTCTTCACATCACCTTTGAGCTCCATGTACTATAGCTTTAGTAAACTTACTTTCTATGTATATGCCCTTGAGTTTGAGAAGAGTTGATCTAGAGTGAGGATAGGTTGCTTGGGTGGTATTTTTGACAATCCTAGTAGTTCCCTCTCAAGATGCACCTTGTGGATTAGGTATTTTTTATCCAATTAAGAGCAAGTTGGGGAGGTAAATAACAATAATGAGGTAACATTGTTTCTCCATTATTTCTTAATATGTTTCCATACACAAAAAAAAAAAAATTAAATGCAAAGGTGGTGCCTTAATTAAGATCATCACTCGCCAATTGAATGCAAAATGTACTATTGTGTTTAAAAACATCACCAATACTAATTGAATGCATTACAAACTAAGAAGCTACAACTTCCTAGATATAGTTAAATCTAGTCCTTAAGTATTATAGTCCATGCCAAGGCAAGACTTCAACAATGGATTTGCTTGTTGAAAACTCTTAGTTAAGCATTAACTAATGCAACTTATAACATTTGACTTTGAAAAATAAATATTAATTTTTCAGTATTATTAAAAATAACTACTTGTATACCTACAGGGATATTTTGTTTTTGATAAAATTGTTGTAAATTTTTCTTAATGCTTTTCCAAAATTTATATTAAAACAAATATTTGAAAATAAATAAATAAATAATAAAAATTAAAAACTAAAAATTAAAAATTAACTTTTTTACAATTGAAATTTATAGTTTTTAATCAATTGTTGAAATTTTTTGTGGTTTGAAATACATTTATCATAAAAATAAATAATAACAATAATTTAGAGGAAAAAAAAAACAACAATTACACCCAGCGCAAATTTAACAATTGTCATTATGCAAGAATAGCCTCCATCTTAAAAACCTCACCACTTCAATTTTATTGTAAGACATTAAATGACTCATAAATAGCATTGTATCTTTGTTGTTAAATTTATTAACTTTATTATTGTTCGAGCAATGTTAAACTCCCCATTGATAATCTTGTCAATGTACACATCCATCTCTCTAAAACTATAGAATAGTTTTTGATTTGTTCCCAATCTTTGAATCATCAAATGTTTACTCTATAACATGGGTACTCTATCCAATGTTTTTGGTCTTGTACGAAGATTTGTACCCACATGTTTGATCCCATTTTTATACCTGCCGAGGTAGGTATATAGCGATCGCTAGGTTGATGACCGCCTATTAATTGGGTTGACTTATTATTTATTTCATTATCTTAACCAAAGTTTTCGATGGATTGAGCATTGCAAATAGGGACGTTAAAATTTAACCAAAATTTTATTGTTGTTTGATTGCGCTACCGAACGAAGCTCTTATTGCAACCCCTCTTTTTATTACCCCATTACCTTAAGTTCGATAAAGTTTTATTTGAAGGCCAACTCTTAAATATCATATTTTAAATTTTATTGTAAGTTTTATTTTTAGACTAGCAACAAAAATACAATATTAAATTCAATAAAATCACGCTATACCAGTCAGCCAAGAGGAATAGCATTTCTTAATATTTATTAGGCAGGTATGTCGTCCGCAACGCAACGACTTATTTGGTATTGGTCTATCCTAATTTGCAATATAATTGTGTTATATAAAGCTTAAGGGTTGAATATTGATCATTGTTGTGAAAATTTAGTTGAATTTTAATTTAATTTGGTATTTTAGGTTGAAAGTTTATATTTATAAATATTTTATTTTAAGTTTGATATGATATTTATATATTATTATAGTTTAACTTTATATACAAGGTTATGTGTCAATTTTTTTTAATAATATATATTTTATTGAACAATTTCATTTATGTTTTTTAGCAGTTGTTTGATATCCATGTAATACCAACCTCATGAGTTGAATGTGGGTATCTTGTTAAAACACTGTGCAAAGGGTGAGATGGTTACTATTCACAGTGTTCAACAATACAAGCTAACCAACAACTATCTCCGAGAGAGCAAAGGGTGTCTTTCTCGCCAAGGACCCTAGATCCGAGTTTTTAGGATAGAGAGAAGGATTAATTTCGACAAGTTTATTGAGCAGATGGAACCTCAAGGACTACGTGATCAAGATAGATTGGACAGCCTATCCAACTTTGCAGTTTGGAAGGCCAGAATCCTGGTAGTCATGGAGGCATACGATCTGAGGGAACATAGAAAGTCCTGGCCACGCCAACCGATGCAAAGCTTCTGGAGAAGTATGAAGAAGCAGCAGCACATGCCAAGCGCTTCATTATGGATAGTGTCAAAGATCATGTAGTGCCTCACATAGCCGAGAAGACAATGGCTCATGATATGTGGGTGGCTTTGACCTCACTATATGAAGGAAGATCCATCCAAAGGAGAATGCTTCTGGAAAATCAAATGAGGTTTTTCATGATGGCCAAGGGAGAAGAGATCGAACCCTTCCTTTTCAGATTACAGGCAATCAGGGATCAGTTAACTACCATGAGAGTGAAAGTGGAGGATGATGTTATGGTGAGGACTGCACTCAATGCGGTCACAGAGGACTGGGAAACTTTTGTCCAAAGTATCTTGGGCAGAGCGGACCTTCCCAATTGGGACAGTATGTGGACAATCCTCGAACAAGAAGAACTACATCAATTCACCAAGAGACAGTACATCATCAGATCAAGTAAAGTGAAGAAGGGGAAGAAGATGCAACCTTGGCATCTAAGAGGAAACAAGGGAGGAAAAAGCGTGATCTAGCAAAGATCAAGTGTTTCAAGTGTGGCAAATTAGGACATTTTACCAATAATTGTCCTCAAAAGAAGAAGGACAAAGAAGCTTCTACCTTCAAGGTTGTTGTGGCGGACGATGGCTCTGAAGATGATGTAGCCATGAATGCTCATGCATCGCGAAAGTGGGGCAACATGGATCTGTAGAGAAGCTACAGAGTGATGGCGGGATCCTCAAGTAACCCAACTCTTGGATCACATCCATGCTACGGGAGCTTTAAGACAGTAGCGACACAAGTGGAGTAGTGGGTGCAAAGAATCACAAATGGAGAAGAGTCGGAGCTAGATGCTAAAAGGGAGCAATGCAGTGCAGATGCAGCAACGGTGTAGCAGCGCAGCGCAAAGGGGCTGATGTGACTTCAGCAGCGCAGTGCAGGCTGGCTTACGCATAGCAGAGCTGCAGCAGTGCAATGGCTTCAAGAGGACAGCACAAAGAAGCAGCCTATGGAGCTTCAATGATGAGAATGCAGCCCAATTGACTTGTCAAAGATGGACAACAGTTTTCAGTTGTTTCTCTCAGCCACTGAGTTGCAGTGCAGCAGTTGGCAACGTGATGCAACAGATTGAAAGGGAGCTGCAGACAGATGTGGCAGCGGCGGTAGCAGCAGTACAAGAGAGCAGCAGCAGTGCAGTGATGAAAGGCAGCAAGCCAAGCATCACCATAGAGACCCACACCATAGATCAGTGCAGAACTTCAAGGTGAAGTAGTGTTGTGCTAAAGCACTTTCCTTGCTAAGAGGGCGTGTTAAGATTTTGAGTATTGAGGTAGTTTCGAATGTGCTCTAGCTCCCAAACTTTGTGGAGGGACTAGAGTACATGAGATCTGAGATTTGAGAAACCCAGAAAGAGATTTGAGAAATTCCATCATGTTTAAGAGAAAATTAATTAATTAATATTTTTAATTAAGGACCCTAAGTTTAACTTAGGAAAATTAAAATAGTAAAGGTAATTAATTTAAACATGTGATGAAAATGACTTAAGGTCACACGGATCAAGCTTTCTTTTAATCATAGCCATCGATTCATTATTAGATCACAGTCGTTGGTTTCCCAACAAAAAAAGTATAAAGGAAAGGCTTCAGTTCACACACACAAAGGCAAAGCACTGAGACTAAGCTGGAATTCTAGGGCGTGATTTGCTAGGAATTTCTATAAGTGTTTCAACTGCAACAATAGGTAGTATTGGCTAAGGGGATGATCTGATCCCAGAGCCAAGAGTCAACAAGAGGCAGAGAAGCAGCAGTTAGAGCAACGCAAAGGGAGCAGCAGTTGCGCAGCTTCAGTGCTACGCAGGCCCAGAAAGGGCAGCGCAGAGGCAGCATGAGGTCATCAGGGCTTACGCAGGCCCAGCTAGGGCAACACAGGGACTGCGTCACTCAATCTGGGGTTACGCAGGCCTCTCCTTAGCAGCGCAGGGGCGCACGCAGGCTAGCAAAGCTACCACAAAGGGCTTTAGAGCAGCGCTAGGGTTTCTGAAGACAGAAAAAGGCTGAGTTTGGTAAATCCTGTTTGAGGGTGTGAATTAGTCAGTTTCTTTGTCTCCATAACAGAGGTATAAATGCAGATTTTTGTATTTCTCTGTCAAGTTAACCAGTAAGGTGCCCAAACTTGTTGTACTTAGAATCTACTTAATAATATAAACCCTCCAGCAACCAAAAGGTCGGCTTTCCCGCATTGGGTTTTTCTGGGGACAGTTGTCCAAAAAAATTTGCGTGTCACTTTGTCAAGTGCATGTATTCAGTTTAGATTTGTATCTGCGTAGGCTGTTAAAGTGTTTACTTCGATGTTAATACTGAACATTTCAAATTAATAACTTGTATAAGTAGGAGAAGTAAATCATGATTTAACAATAAGATTTCTGCATAAGTAATATTCAGAAATTTTCACATAAGCACCATAGATATTGTTCAGGATAAGCAGCCCCCTTCTATATCTGTTCAGAATAATAAGTTCTCCAAGTGGCTAAAAGCAAGAAACCATGATGAAAAGGCATAACTCAACCACAAACTCTTATTGTGCTTTAATATAGTTTTTCAATTTATTCTTTATACTACCAACACAATAGCTGACGAGATAAGACTGATGAGTCTAGTGCAATCGATGCAATCATTTGCAAAACCTGATCCAGATTGTGTTTAATATCAAAGTTCCAAAAGTAACTTCACAATTAAAAAATTATCAAGCAAACATAAGATGTGGCATAAACATGTCATGACTCATAACACGTTAATGTCAACCACAAACTCTTATTGTGTTTTAATATAGTTTTTCAACTTATTCTTTATACTACCAACAAAATAGCTGTCGGGATAAGACTGATGAGTGAGTCTAGTGCAATCGATGCAATCATTTGCAAAACCTGATCCAGATTGTGTTTAATATCAAAGTTCCAAAAGTAATTTCACAATTAAAAATTATCAAGCAAACATAAGACGTGGCATAAACATGTCATAACACGTTAATATTAATGGATCAATAACTGAATCACTAGGTATCCCACTACCAGTTACAGTAGATGGATGAATGAGAGTTGTGTACAATGTAAGACAGACATGCTAGGGTTTTTAACTGAGTCTCACAAAATAATACTCAGCCAGTTATGGGAAACAAATATGAAACTCGAGCTCATAATATAAAAACAGCAATTGATGCATACTCACGGTGGAAGATTGAGGATTTTGGATCATATGGCTTTGGCAAAAGCTTTCATTACATTGAGTCAATTCCAAAAAGAAAATCTCAACAAAGCACATTTATTTATTGTATTCGGATGCATCATCCTAGGCTTTCATGCATAAAAATTCGCTCAACATTTACATAGAAACAGGCTAATTATAATAAACTTATGAAACCCCTCCCAGTAAGGATTATGGAAGATAAAACCAGGGGTGAATCTTCCACCCTACTCTTTAAGGGCACTAAACACAGTCCCTGACTAAGTTCAAAATATTCTAGCTCTACAAACAACCCAAAAATCGAGAATGTCAACTGCCAAAAATTATAAGCTAGTTTGCAATATCATCAATATTGCTCACTACCTGCAAACATAACAACATAATACATTGAGTAAACTGAGCTGCAGCAATTAGAAGCTTGTTTTTCAAATTTTAATCAATAATGATACACTCATCAGCAAAGCATGCACATAATTCTAAGATACTAACTCTTCAATATTTCATGCTTGGGGTTCTTAAATGCAAGGAAAGAGTAGAAATAGATACTTTAATGGAAATAATACCTTGTTTTCTATCAGAGATTCATCAGGTATCTCAAGTTTAGCCCCCTGCTTTGCTTCAATTACAACTTTTCCCTGAAACAAAAGCAATAATTCCATTACGAAAAAGTTTTCATTTCTATCAACAGTTGACCTCTAGAACCAATCATCACCACCATAATTTTGTTCTAGGAATAGAGTTCAATTGTTACTGAAAATCAGTTATTCATTTTTATAGGTCAGAGAGGCTTCTTAACCTCCCAGGAGAGAGAATAATAGATTCATTGATTTGAAATCAGGCAAATGGAAGCTAGGGACCACTTTGAATAGGTTTTGCCTCATGAAAGCACAAACTGGATTTGCAAGTTCCAAAATAGATAAAACAATTTGCATCATTACTTGAATATGGAGAATTCCTAGCACATTGAGAATCAATATTTTTTTATTATTACGGTTCTGAAAGATGAAATAAAATAATTTTACTAATATCCAGCAAATGACAATAAATAGGTTAATGGGACTGCAAGGTTAATAAGAATTAATAGACAGTGGGGTGCAAAAGCAGCTCCTATAAGAGTAGATCCATCCTCAGAAAGTTCTAGATGAAAAGGAGCAGTCATTTTTACCACAAAGTGGAATACCATTTCCATGCAGAATCAGCCAGTGGTTTTCAATTATGTATCGATCAATTCAGGAATGAATTATAATATTGTAAAGTTCCAGAACTAGGGTAGAGTAAGCATTATTGTCCATGCATTGTTTATATAGATATTCCAGAACTATGGTAGAATAAGCATTATCATGCGTGCATTGTTTAACTATATATACATATAGAGAGAGAGAGAGAGAGACCACTTGGGTTTCCAGTGGGGTTTTCCTTGAAAAAATATATTCAGGTAGAGAAAGAGAGGAAACACATCAACAGCTTGAAACAACAGGGGAATGTCCCAGACTTTCTGAAATGATTCCATTTTCAGGAATGCATGGGTGAGTTTCCAATGTATTGTTTGGGTGTTCCAGAAATTGGTGCATTCCAATTTCCAACACCCAGGAGCCATTTCTGTTATCAAAGTTCCCAAAACACAATATGAAAATGGGAGCTTATGCATCTGTAATGATCTACAACATTTGGAGCTCATGCATCTGTGCTGATCATCTACAACATTTGTAACCACCCTAAAAATTCCTAGGTAATTACTTCACCCAAGATGCTTCAAAAGATGAAAAACAGGATATCAACTGTGGACATCAAAGGCAAAAAATAACAGATAAGCATGTATCTGAGCTACCTTGCAAGGACTAAGAAAAGATCAGTAACTAAAGTCAACGAACTCTGAATCTTTAGATCTGAACACGCAATGACTTGACTCAAGAAAAGGAAAAACTATTCTGCCTATCAACCTGTGGTGTACAAAACACAACAGTAATGAGACAGACACTCTGATGACACTCTTTTTTGCAAACAAAATTAGCAAAGAAGAGCACACAATAGTTGTGAATCCAAATATGCCAGTCATGGCAACATCATCTAAAGACGAAAGTGCATTGCCATGGATTGGTTAGGAAAATGATTAACGGGAATATAAAGAAAACAAAACACCACAATAAGGGATATTATGAATAGAAGCCTGCAAACACCAACCATGTCATTATGAGGCTGACACTCTGATGGCACTTTTTTACAGATATAATTAGCTTAGAAGAGCAAAAGATAATTGTGAAACCTAATGAAGGTCAACGTAACATTATCTAAAATTGCCTTGCTACAAACTATGAAATATTACCATAGCTAGAAAAAGAGGGGAATATAAAAGAATTTCTTGATGGTTTTGGCCTCTAGAAGAATCTATGGTAAACTGTAAAAGGAAATGATAAGTCAGTAGAAATTGATGGGTTGTCATTTATGAAGAAATTAGGATGCAGATTTAGCTCCCAAGGAACGGCTACCAACTCAAAATCCAACAGTTTTAATAATAGCAAATTCAGAAATTCCTCCTCAATCAGTAAAGATAACAAGGAGGCAGAAGAATCAGATGTTTATCTAATGTATTGTGCAAGACAAGACATCAATATGCCTAAGATTACTATGAAAATCGGGCTAATAAACATAAACCAAGTTATTTGGATGAAGCAACAAAAGCTGAAATAAGTAATCAAGAAAAATCAGGGCTTCTGACAATGATGAAGAAACTGACCTAAAGGGAAATAAAAAAAATGCTACATATTTTTTTCTATAAAGCAATCAATAAATTGCAATCAAATTATCAGATCACATTCCTCAAGCCTGTATTTTTGTTAATTGTTTGCTTTAATGCAAAGTTCACAATAGAGTATAATATATATATATGATATCAGATCCTTTTGCACTTTGCCGAAAGTACATACCATCTTCTCTCAGAAGCAACTTGATAATTATTCTTACAGTAACAAATTGACAATTCAGACAATGAGTGAGCTAACTTGTTAATACACAAGTATGCCTAAAGCATGATAACCTGTTAATAAATTTTCCTTTTTGTCAGAAAATCCATAAGAAAAGAAACTTGCTAACCTTCAGTATGATTCCACTGCCAAACCACACATCACCTGACACCTTTAGACTATCAAGATCAATGATGCTAGGAATGGACTTGAAACGCTTTAGAAAGTTGCCAACCTGTGAATTAGACATTATGACTATCAAAAATGGAATTATCAGGAAAAAATGACTCTAAATACCAGAAGTGGACATGAATGAAATGCAATCTGCTGATAAAAATCACCTTCTTGAATTCAGGACCCAACTCAATGGAGGGATTTGCAGGGTTGACTCTAGCAGGATTTCGGATGACAAAACCTTCCTCCACAGTGTAAAGATCCGACTGCAGCAGAATTTAGAATGGTTAGAACTCTGCTAGGGACAATAAAAATATAGAAGTATGTTCCACTCAAAAGATAAGTGCTTCCCACTCAACCTGCACAAGCAGTAAATCTGAAGTTGCCTTCACTGGGAGAAACCGTGATCTTGGAACATTGACACCAATTGCACGATCAAAAAACTGAGGATCAAACAACAGCTGGTGTCAGCTAAGCTTGCACAACAACATTGGAGAATAAATAATTAAAATAAGTAGTCAATCAATGCGAGAAGAATTAACTGCAATGCATACCCTTATAGCAGCACCTGCAGCCGTTTCAAGCTGAAGCACCTTTACCCCATCTACTTCCTGTAAAATTAGAGATGTATGAATGAAAATATCATTTTCCTAGGCCCTCAAGGACAAATTTGCAATTGATGTTCAAAGAGAACCACTACTTATTTGGGACTGTGGAAAAGAATATGTGTTGCCTTTGGATTTGGAATTATCTCCATTTTAAGAGCATCAGCCTCCACAAGCCTCTTAATCGCCTTCAAGTTCACCCATCTGCATGTTTACATATACATTTTTCATAAGAAATCCTCCAAATCACCTAAAACTGTAATGAATAGAAAATCTGCAACGCATTTCACTCACAGATTATTGGTATTGAAGATTTTGAACTTTTCAATGGACTTAAACTCGCCAACCTGAATGATAAATCAATTAAGGACTAAAATCAGTTCAACATCATATAAAAAATTGCATGAATTCATTATCTTCAGTAAAACCACAAGTTTCCCTAAACCTGCAGATATGTATTTTGTCAAAAACCAACTAAAAAACTCAAGATAACTTACATACTCCTCTGGAACCTGTGCAATCTCTAAAAGCTGCAATAAAAAATCATTACAGTGCAGTAAGTTGATCATGTTGAATCGATATCATCCACATAATCCAATACTGTCTACTGTTAAAATCAATGTTCCACTGAGTTTCCGGGACAGGGAAATGCAGGAGCAGGGATATGCACAAGGGGGACGTATATAAGCAACCCCAAAATTTGCCTAAATTTTGGAGAAACGGGGGACGTCAGAGTCATAAAAATTATAAAATAAAAAATAAAATCCCAACAATATGTCAATAACTAAGTTAGTAAATAGTAAATCTTAATAATTATGAAATGTATATCTAAATATGATCATCATTTCGTATTAGACTATTATGAATCATAATTATCATTTGACATTTCTGCAATCATCAATGTAAAATTGTAAATCTAAAAGTAAAGTACTAAATTGAATCCATCATTTGACATTATGCAATGTTCCATCTAAATTCATCATTTGGCAATGGGTATTAATTAAATTAATCATTTGACAATTGAAATTACACAACGCACATCAAAAGTAAATTTATCATATGACAATGACATTATGCTAAAGTCTAAAATAGCCATAGAATACTAAAATAATAGTAAACATAGAAAGCAGTGAAATACCAGTAAATTTCTTAAAATGTATTAAATAATAAATTGCAGCTCCAATTCGGTGGCTCCAAGTCATAAAATGAAAATTGCAGCTCCAATCCAGCAGCTCCAAGTCACAAAATGAAAATTGCAGCTCCAAATGTTTCAGACCACCAGTCGATGGTATATTCGAATCACAACAAATTGCAGATGGAAAATGTCGAGTGATAGTAGAAGGAAAATGTCGGGTTAATGAGAAATGCGAATGATTATGTTTTGAACTTTTAATTTATCCTTTAGTTTTTATTTTCATTTTTTTTAATTATATTAAAATTTGTAATTGTTTATGTTTTTAATTGTTATTTGCAGAAAAAATTGGGGGGACGTGGGGGGACGCTTTCCATCACCAAAAAAAGTCCCCTGGAAGTTTCCCCAAGTTTCCCCAAAAAGGCGACGTGGGGAAATGTTTACCCAGGAGTCTCCCCGTCCCGAGAGCGTGGGGGAGCGAGGAAGCGCGTCCCCCACCCTAGGGGGTGTGTCCTCGTGGAACACTAGTTAAAATTACAAATCAATCTAAAATGCCAGGAAAAATGAAAACCTAGATCAGTGTGTAGAAACCGCCTAAGCGTATAGTACATAAGATGAAAAAAAAATAATAATAATAATAAAATAAAATGATAAATAAATAAAAATATTAATAAATACATAAAATTAGAAATAATTTTTTTTTTTATTTTATCTTTTTTTTAGTTTTTATTATCTTTTTTATTTAAAATTTATTTATTTTATTTTATTTTATTTATTTATTTTATATATATTTTATTTTATTTTATTATTATTATTATTATTTTATTTTATTTTTATTTGTATTTTTATATTTTTATTTTTATTTTCATTTTTATTATTTATTTATTTATTTTTAAATCCTAATTAAACATTTTATCTATTAATGTTCTTATTTATAGTTAATTTCTTTTATTTGAACTTTGACTTTTAGTTTATTTTTATTTTATTTTATTTTATTTTTATTTATTTTTTTATTTTTTTATTTTTTGGGGTGTCTTTTTAGTTTTTAGTTTTGGTTTTATATTATTTTTAGTTTTGACTAGCATTTTTAGGGTTGGGTTAGTTATGTTTTCTGTTTTTATTTTTATTTTTATTTTTTGGTTTATATTTTTAATTTTAACCGTTCTTTAACTTTTCTTGGGTTTTGACCGTTGCTTCTCTCCTCCTGGTATAAATAGGTTTGTCTGATCAGCCAATCTTCAGTATGATCTTGATGATGAACTACAGTTGGTAGTTCGAAACACGTCGGTCCTAAAATTCTCATGTGATTTCCCGAAAGATTTATAATCTAATTTTATTAATGTCCAATGAATTACCACAATAGTAGGTCAATGAGACTCGTAAGTACAAGTATATAATGGGAGTGAAAAAAGCACAAAACTGCACAGTGGTAAAAAAAAATAATATAAATAGAAAGCATAATCCATGTTAATTATAGGATATGGATGTCAAGTCACCTCAGAGATAGTAGAATGAGGGGAGGAAGTCTTCCTCCATCGAGTCATATGTAACTAAGAAGGGGCTGATACACTGTCTGATAATTTCATCCAAACAGAACACCCAAACTTTTCTCAACAAGTTCAAGTTTTTGAAGTGTTGAGACAAACGGTCCATGTTCGCCCAAGATTACACATCTTGGTCTAAAGGAGTGTATGAGGCCTCAATTATTTGGAATATGATGTCGCAGGGGACTTTGCACATCACTTACAATCATTTGTTGCTAAAATCAAGAGAAAGAAGGAAGTGAATAACCTAAAGGCTAACAAGGTTTGTCTTGGGTGGACCATATTAAATGCCCCACAGTGAAGAAAGGAAGCAAATTATATTAATGTCCACAATAAATAAAATATGTCAATGAAACTATACAACTACAACCACCTTAAAATAGTCAACAGGGGAAAATGTGAAATACACCATTTCCTATGAAGTCACCCACCCTAGTCAATGGTCAATAGACTTCAATCTTTTACTAAATGTACCTCAATCTTTTATTAAATGTACCGGACACCTCATTTTATTTCATAGTTCATATTGAAACTTTAAAGACACCTATCCTACATAGTTCTTTAGCAAAGATATTCCTATTTTTCAGAAGCTGTTTCATAAGAAACATCTTTGAGAACAGTCTTTCATCATTTTAATGTTGACATGTTTCTACTTTTTCTGTTCATTCAATCTTTTTCTGGCTGTTCTGTTCATTCAACGCTAAAGTCTAGATGAACTAAATTAACATATATATTGCTCAATGAAGTTCTGGATTTCTAATGTATAATGGAATGGATATCCTTGGCATTCTGTCCATTTTTAAATGCATTCCAAAAGCTTTCTCAAAGCATAAAGTTTGGGAAAGTTCATTCTTTGCCAATGACACCTTTTCCCAATTCATCTTAACAGTGTCTGTGAAGGCATTATAACTTTACTCTAAAAGTTGAAGACTTTTTTCTAGGTCACCAAACAGATGGCTCGGTAACTCCATGCTGTCTCCCAACACCACACCTACCAAAAATCAGAAATCTGTTATTTTAAATATCTCGATTATCAAAATATTTCAAATTTCTAACAAACATCACTTAGAAAAAAAAAATTCACCTTTAGAAATGTAAATAAACCTAGAAACCACACTTCCAGCCTTCCTCATAAAGTGCTACAACCTGCTTGCCAACCTTCCCTTCAAAGTTCATTCAGGGGACAAAACATCTTAAAAGCTTTCCTCCCAACTCCCTTAATAACAAACCACCTTCAAATCTATCAAGGATAAAATTGACCCCTACTTACATCAAGGTGTATACTCAATCCCATGTTCATGTGGTGTTTCATGCATTGGCCAGACTGGACATTCCATGGAAGCTAGATTTAAAGAACCCATTATTGAGTAAATCACAACAATGGTAAATATCACATATTTACCCTTGCTGAACATCCCAACTGAACAAAATATGCCTTGTCCTTGTCCTTTCATTTATTCGATTGTTAGTTTTGTAATCTCCATTTCCTCAATCTACATTTTTTATTTCTTCCTCTCTCCTATCAACTCTCCTCGCATAGACTTTTATTTGTTCCTATTCTTTTAATACCTGTGTTCTTAAGCTCAAATAGCTCCTGTCCTCTTGTTTCCTTCCTCCTTGCCTCTTTCCTTCTCTTCCCTTCTGACTAAAGTGTTCTTTATTTTGAAGAGGTTGAGCTTTTCCTTCCTACAGTTTGACCTGCACCCCAGCATTCTTTCTTTTCTTGTTCCTTTAGCTCCCCCTCTTCCCTTCTGAACTATTCCTTCCCACATTTTGACCTTTACTCCATTTTTTATATATAGGGGCTTTCATTTTTTTCTTGTTTCCTGTTGTATTGTGCTTCTAGGAGATAACTTCTGCACTCCCTTATATATTATACTTTACATGCTCATTAATCTACGTATTTTCAGTTGAACTTTGTTCACACAACCTCTTATATCATACCATCCTGCACCCTTTAATAATGATTCTTTCAAACTTTTATAACCCTAACTTCAACACCCCGTTAGAATTTACATCTTAATAATGTCCGACCTTATAATCTTTCCCTTCAAGGCTTTAACCCCACTTTCCTCAGATTTCATTACACTAGTTCCTCTTTCTCAATAACAATGAGCGATGTGTTACACCTGAAACCTTCTTGACAACTAAAGTATTCATTGAGTGATTAACGTAATTTACACAAATTCAAGTATTGTGTCTCAAGATCATAAGAAACAGCATGAAAGAATAGAGCTAATTTATAAACTTTTGCCTCTAAACTGTTAGAAACATATGTGGATAGTTGTACTGCAACTACATTTTCTTCATGTAGATCAGAGTTACCTGCTTTAGTTTTCCACATGTTATTTACCGATATAAAAATTGTTTATTTGGATTTCAACTGAAGAAGAAATAGAAGGCACAGCAACCTTACACCACTCTCACCATATTTTTTTGATATTTCATAGCCTACACCTCTCTTCTCATTCCAAAGTTGCATCAAACACACCAGAAATTGTATAACAACATCAATATACAGCTTAGTACTTAAAGGCAAGTAAGGTACAAAGGATTAGCTTTCAGAAAGTTAAAAATGCAGCAATATACTACTTTAGTATCAGTAAAATATCCATCAAGATTGGTTGCTCCACAAGCATACCAAGTTGCATTCCTACATAAGCAAGGAGAGCTATCAAATTTACTTTGTCTCTAACTTGAAAGTTACTTATATCTTTCCTAAAAATAGTCGTGCTGGCTGAAAATGTAGAGACTAATATCTGGGTTGAATATATTGTTGAAATGGCACCAAGAAATGACACCCAAGGGGTCTTCTGATATAATTTTCCCTTAACTAAATTGGAAGAGAAATTGTAATTTCATCTCATGACAGATTCATTAGTTAACTGAGTCCGGAAGACTTAGTTAGCTTAGGAGAATTGAGGGTCAGAGAGGAGGCATGTAGAGTTCTCCCATGATTTTAGGGGGTTCAGTTACAGTTATTTGTGAGTTGTAATTAGTTAACTCAATTAATTGAGTTAAAATCAATTTAACTGGTTCTAACTGAGAGATGAGTTAGTGATAGGTCCAGTGAATTATATCTGATTTAATTCACAAGTAGTGATCAATCAGTTAACTGATAATTCGCTATAAAAAGTTGTTGATGTCAGTTCTAAGGAAGACTCGATTGAGATTGAGGTTAAAGGGAAGATAGCTATCAGTCGTATAATTAGAAAATTATACAGGTCATGCATGAGGTCATAAGGATGCCTTGAAGGAATTGCGCAATCAATTCTTGGTTATTTCCTTATTAATAGGGAATTTCCTCCAGGAATGTGTAAGCAAGGCTGGTCAGACAAAGGCTGAGAATTGGTTAAGTATTAGACCAATTTTGCCTAAGATCAGAGTGAGACAGTCAGCAGGGTGCAGAGGTTTCTCAGTGAGGGAAATAGCATTGTATTGTTTTATAGTCTTGACTTTATGCAATATACAAATAGCGGGTTTTGAGCAGTTGTTTTCCCTGATACATCTTGTGTTGTGCAATTAATTATTTCTTTCTCTGGTTATGTGATTGTGCGATTGAAATTGGTTTCCGCAAATTGTAGAAGGATTCAGTATTTTATTTTAGTACATTACAAGATCAGATTGAATCCCTTTGGATAATTTCTACATATATTGGCTCAAATGTTGCACAAAGGAATTCTATGATAAGGTTAGGCCATGTAATTTAAAATCTAATAGATGGAAATATTAGAGAGGCAAATAACGACAACATAAATATTAAAAACTAATCTGGGAAATTAAAAGCACATTAGTTACATGTTAATTTACATATTTCTCTTTCCAGTGTAAGATTTGGGCCAATTGACTCAATAGCTTTCAGATATTTATAATAAGAAAGAAATAACAACCACATAATAGGAGAAACAAAAGCTAATCTGGAAAATGGACACACCAGGCAGCATGAATCTAAGTGCAAATTAGTTACATATCAATTTAAGCATTCCTCTTTCCAATATAACAACTAGACAGAGACAATATTACCTGAACTCTGCCTTCATAAGAGATAAGAGTACCACCTTTTACATCTGCAAGCGTTTTGGGAGTAACCTGCAAGTAGTTTGTTGCATGTTTAGTCATAGGCTGCAAGCTTCCATATTGGACAATATAATGAAGTTTTCACTTACCTCCATGCAGTATTCATTTTTATTTTTGACCAGATGATTCAAAATTTCTAATAGAGGGTCAAGAAATTGCATGGTATCACAAAAATAAATTTCTCATGCCATGAAAATATATAGAAATCCCTGTGGTCAGGTACAGAGCCTTACATAAAGTCACAAATTTGTCATGCCATGAAAATATATAGAAATCCCAAAATGGCATTTCATAATTTTGGACTGCAGAAATCCCCTACATGCTATACACAATTTTTAGTTTAAACTAAGATTATGAAAAAAACGCTAAAACACAATTGACAAATAGGATACTGAGATCAACTATTGCTCCCAAGTTGTCAGAGTTAGCTATAAACACGTACTCCTTACCCTGTGAACCATAGCCGCTGTTAGACACAAAGAGACACCATTGAAGGCAAGATATGAAATATTATATCCATGAAAACACCACAAGGATCTGAAACCAAACGGTTGAACAAATGAAGCAAAGAAGAACCTGTGAGAGTAGTTCATCAAGCTTCCCACTGTTCAAAAGAGCAGGGAAAACATCTCCGTGGCCAGGTGGGTACCTTCAACCAAAAATAAGCAAACAATCTGTAAACATGAATAAATATTTAGATGAAGATACAGCTTCAAGTTCAAAGTAATATGTATTTCTAACTGAGACGGCACACATGAGTTATGTGATTGTCAACTCAAATTCACGATTGGAACAAATGCCTTTCATATATTAAAGCACATCGAAATTGATAGCCATAACTTATAGTGAACAAATCAATACGTTTAAACATTATAAGCATGTATATATTATAACATTCTATGTCCACATTATGGTGTCACACCTACAACAATATTTTGAGAAAAAAAAGCTATTACAACCCCGGTCTCCACGAGCAGGATGGTTACAAAACTTTGAATACTCTATGTAAGTGTATTGAATATTGACGTACTATACAAGGTATTTTCTCAAAATGTGCCTCGCTCACGAAGCAAGCTGCAAAACCAATCCAGATCAATGCAAACTTTACTAATCCTAATGACCTCAAACTCTAAATGGAAAATGCCAATGGAGTTATATAGAAAGGATAATATTACATGCAAATAAATCAAGTGAAAGCAATAATGTTGTAAACCCATGGTTGCGTAAGACACTCTATTAGCCGTGGCTCTTATAACCAAAAATTTGAAATGATTAACCCAACAATAAACTTCTAGCTTTCAGCAATACTTTACCAATCAAATAGAAAATGCCTAACCAAACCAAAAACAAAACAATATGGCAAGAATACAAACCAAGAATACAAAGGTCAATATCGTTTTCATACGCCATAAAAATTATGCATTTTTAGCTATTGAATACACAACCAAAAGCATGGTGCTAGGTATAAAACCCTTGGAAAGGAGATCCTAGTCATGTTAAAGTACACTTGCATTAGTTATTATTTACCAATATTCGTATTTCTTAATTTGCATGCAGATTCAGGTCTACCAGTACTTATTGCTTAGTTGAAAATTGAAATATCCATTGAATTACTTCATGAGGGCTAAGATGAAGCATTAAAGCATATAAATTATTATATGGCATCAACTGTCATTTGTATTCTCGTAAAGAAGGCTGTAGAGAATTAAATTTGCTATATTTAAAATCAAACATTAAAGTTCAGGTTAATCACATATTTAGTTTTCAACTTTCAAACCAAATTGTTATCGACAAATTTCAAAAGAAAAAAGATCTATCAAAAGTACAGTCACTCTCTTGCTGCAAGCATACATAATAACTCACCAACAATGTTTGTTAAACCACTCTAACTTGTTTAGTTTTTCTATTAAGCTCCATGCTATATCTGTTATATAGATGAGAATTTAATATATATGCATTTAAAAGGAAAATTCCTTTTCTACTTAAAGGTTATTCAGAACGGACACTTAAAGAGGTCATTAAAGGTCCCGTTTCACCTAATTGAAATCTTGAGTACAATGACAAGAAACTCACCATCCTTCTTTGTCTGTACGACCTTTAGTTGGCCATGGTGCCAAATCTTCTGCCACCATGCGTGGATATTGACTCTGAAAACACAAAAAAACATGTTAACATTGTAATTGCATGCAAACAGAACAGAACACAGAGAAGACACTAAATCAAATTTAAATAATAGCATCTGTTAAAGTCAATGCAAATGTATGTCTCTGACCTGGTTAAAGATGTGGATGTCAATATTTGAGCCAGAGTACTTTTCTACAACCTACACAATGCAAATTACATGTGCAAAGCCAAAATTTCAGAAGTGACTATGGGAATAATAGAAATCGACAGAAAATAATTAGGAGCATTAACAAATAATGCCATTTGGAAACATATAATGTATTACCTTAATTGTATCGTCATGTGTATTAAATGAATTCAACAGCACCAACGGAACTTTGGAATCGTATTTGTTGTTCAGAGACTATAATTAACAAATCAATTTTATGAAATTAATTAACAAAAGACGCCACATAGAAACAAAGCGAAAAGAATATTTCAAGCAGCATTCCGCTGCATTCATTTTAAGTAGATATATTTGTAAATCTCGAATAGATTGACACTTTACCTCTATTTGCTTCACAATCAAGTCCAGAAATGTTAGGCCATTTCGTACTTCAATGACGGATCTGCAGATTAAATCGAATATATATTAGCCTAAATTTTAAAAATCAATTTCAAAAAATTGCCAATCATCGCAAGAAAAAAAGTTTGCACACTTTTTAAGACTGCCAAATATATTACATCAGAAATCAATATACATGCACATCAAGATTCAAGATGAACCCATCCACGAGCCAATGGGCAAGCACACCAAATCCTCCTTCGTAGATAAGCATGGAAAGCTAGCATATCCGCTCATGATTGCCCTTTTTCTAACATAGCAACAAAATATGCCATAGAATAACCCCCCATTATTTCAGAGGATTTTGAAGATGAAACTTGGCCTTCCAATTAGATTAAAGGATTTAAATACAAGTTAAAATAGATAAAGGGTAAATACCAACTGCTTGAATTTTTTTAGGTAGCTTTAGCCAGAAGAGTCTCATGAACAGTAATTTCCATCACAATTAAATAGGTCCTACATTAGGCCACAAAAACTGAGAATGTAATAGCAATCTTATATTTTGACGGAGCATCAAACCACAAACCTAACCTAGAAGGAGCAAGGGGCTTTTGAAGAAAAGAAATTATACTTTTCTTACATCAGTTTACAATCAAGTTGAAATCAGGGAAGAACTTCTATACAAAAGAAATTATACTTTTCTTACATCAGTTTACAATCAAGTTGAAATCAGGGAAGAACTTCTATACAAAAGAAATTATACTTTTCTTACATCAGTTTACAATCAAGTTGAAATCAGGGAAGAAAAAATAGTAGCTACATGAATTTTTTATGTAGCGTTAACCAGCCAAGTCTCATGGAAAGTACTCAAATATCACATAATATTCCATCACAATTCTGTAGGTCCTACATTAGGTTAGGAAACGGGAAAGGTAATAGCAATGGAGCCTCGGAGGGCAAGACTGACCTATAAGACGCATGGAGCTTTTGAAGAAGCGATTCTACTTTCCATACATGAGTTTACAATCAAGTTGGAATAAAGGGGGATTCCAGTACCATAGATCCATCTTAACCTCTCAGCACTATTTTGCATATAAAGTCAACCATTTTTATGTCAACATTTTTTAGGTGTTACACATAAAAGTAATGAACATCTCCCCCCAACCATGATATAAAGCTTCTCGTTTCTCTTAGCTAGAATAAAGATCCTTGATGAGAATTGTGGAACAAGATAGAATGGATAATGGAGGTCATGGGAAACCTTGAAGCAATCTGCCTCAACCACAACAGAAGATCTGCCAATCAAGTAGCCAATTGGCTGGCAAACAAGGCAGTATCAACTACATTAGGCAATCAAGTTTTTGAATATTGAGGCCATTATAAAAGAACATGGTCCATGATCTCAAATATTTGGAATAGGAATAGAAGTAGTGATCATTCTACGATAAATGAAGACTGGTGAACGCAACTCAAGTGGATCAATCTCGAAAGAATGATGAAACATGAGCTGTGATGAAGGACACAACCCAGAAAGAAGCTCAATGAATATAGAGGCAGACCAAAGATAATCAGCGTACTATACCGCGAACACCTATCTGTGGATATTAGCCTTGTTGACCATTTTCAATAAGGAAGCAGAGATCTGTCCCCTATTCTTTTGAAACAAGACACGGGTTCAACAAATTCATGGATTTCTCAGAAAGGAGGTAGAACTTCTAATCCAAACAGCTTTGCAGGTCAACGTGAAAAAATTTAAAATGTGCAGGTATATTCAGTCGTGCAGAGGAACTTCAAGCAAGCTAGGTAATTTGAAAAATAGATTTTATAGCCTGCCTTAGATTGCGAATAGATTGAAAGGTACTCTTTACATAATATGCTATGGGACTCGAACAACATGACGGAGAAAGCCATAGATCAAAGACATCAAGGAAGATGAAGCTCAGCCTCCGCTGCAGTCACATGACTGTAAGACCCTACAGCCTGCGAGGTAGATTCTGGACCTACTCTGCTATGTGCCATAGAAAGCTCAATTGAATTTTCGGTCTATATATTGCAGTTTCTGTTTAATTTTGTATACTGTTATTAACTATAACAGTTGGAGGTCCATATGTCTGGAAAACATAACCAGTGACGATTTCGCAATGACTGTAGCAGATATCAATTATATATGCCTATCCAAATCCGCTCAGTTAGTATCGGTGGCATGTTCAATGCAAATTATGTGAGTGGTGGGCCAGCTTTATGTATTACTGGGTAACAGTCACTAGGGGGCAAACAAGATCGAAACAGAGAATCGAGTTTGACGAATTTGCACATTGAAGAGTATGGAATATATGCCTGCTAGAAACACTTACTTGGGCCCAGTACAGCCCATGGTTGTTCCCAAACCGCCATTAAGCTTTAACACAACAAGCTTGTCCAAGAGTTCTCTGGTTTCCGATGGATCTGCAATTTTCATAAATACCTATTTTTAATGCAGATCAAAATTAAATATCCAGCTATGCTTAACACAAATATCCAATCTAGAAATTTGAGACGCCAACATTTAATTGAAAAATATTCAATCTATCCATTGTTAGATAACAGATCACAGACCTTCTCCCACAGCAGCCAGCGTATCGTAGGGAACCACGACCTCGTCAGTCGGGGTCTTGATTTTTTCCCATTCAATCTTCTCTTCTTCGCCGCTGCATTCATCAATTCCAAAAAATATTACAGGTTAGTCGAAGCGGTAGGTCACGGGGTCGAACACCGGGGTCAGACAAAGACACTTCGATTTACAGGCCCGTAAATTAGATGAAAAAGCAAGTTCTGCGAATATAAGCTGAGAAACATTCACTGTGTATTCGAAATCCGTAAATATGCAAAGGTGAGTCGTTAGCTGTTAGTCACCTGAGGTAGCGAGAAACCAGTCGCACAAACCCTTCCTTCTCATTATCACTGCAAGCATTAAGTATCCATTACACGGGGACATATAAATGGGATTTAAAGGCGGCGGATCTTAAATGAAAGCAACAGAGCATTTTGCTGTTAATATTTACCTGATCTGGTTCAGCTTCGTGACCTCGGCTTTAAGCTTAGAGATCCGATCGGTTTCGACTGCGGGTGAAGCAAGTGCGGCAGCCATTTTCGGTCGTATCCAAAGATCCCCTTGGCGGACAGATCAGAACGTGCGTAGAAGACGAAACTGTTAGGCACTTATGCTTAAGTTGAAAACCGAAAATTATCATACAAATCCTCTCACCGGCTCAATCGTACTGCTTCCAACACCACTACCTCCTCCACCTCCCTTTATGTTCAGGAGGGCAGAGCATTGAGAGTATATTCCGGCGAATTATGCGGGGAAGACGTGCAGTCACGAAAATTTCTGATGTCCACCGCCAGGCTCTGGAATCCAAGATGTCTCACCCGAAACCAGTGGCGCCGAGATCACGCAATGCTGCGGCACTCTGGTTTGCCACGTGTCATGCCATCCGATGATGTGGGCCTTCTGCACAATGTGATAGAATAAACTTTGGTAAAAGGTATATGCCAGGTATTGTCTGACGTGACGTTCGTTTTGTGGCTGGAGCTGCGTGTGCAAGTTGATCAGAAGTTACGGGACTTTCTTTGTCGGATCATTTTTCAACGATATTTGCAACCCGACTATTTTAACAAAAAGAAACATATAATTTTGAAACGCAAGTACTAAGATAATTAAAACATGTGATTTTCACATTTTAATAAACAAAATATATGATTTATCTATATTTTTTATAAAATATATATTTATGAAAAAGAAATTGTTATTGTTTTGTCAGTATGGTATTTTGGGTAAATTTATTGAAGAGTTTGTTGAGAAGTTGGCAGAATTTATTGTAAAACTCCACATGAAAAGGGTCCCATACAAGAGCAAGATGGAAAAGCAATTTGTTTCATTGGTTATTTTTAGCTTTGTGGATCTTAAAAATACTCTCTTTCTTTCTTTCTATTTAATTTCTAGAAGTTGAAATACATATTTTAATGGAATTTTCTATTTTTGACATTTTTTTTCGATTTAGTGTATGGTACCAAAAATTTTACTAGTTTCAAGTTTGTTATTTTAAATAACTTATTTAGAGCAAATATGTGATTATAGTGTTTGGTAATTTGTTTCAAGTTTGTTATTTTAAATAATTTATTTAGAGCAAATATGTGATTATAGTATTTGGTTATGTCGTAAGGCATTTCTATTTGAAAACAACTCACCTAGCTACCACTTTGTCCATGTGTGAGGCATTGGGTCAAATGTTAGACGATTGAAATGTTTTAGGCCATTAGATCCACAAGTAAATAGTTTTATATATATATATTTTATATTGTTAGTTTTTTTTTTTAAATAAGTTAGATTGAATTTAGGTTTTGGTGGCTTTAAGTTAAAATGTTGTTATTAAAAATTTGTTATATTTTTATATGTAAATGTAAATAGTTTTATATATGTTTTTTTATAATATTTGTTTTTTTCTTTTTAATAAGTTAAATTGAATTAAGGTAATAAAATAAAATAACAATAAACTATAAAAACAACACATGGTATTGACCCATGGTATTAATGTGGAATATAATTTATTTAAAGGGTGAAATTAAGATGGCCTAGATCAATCTTAACTCTAGAGTATTTGTTTTTTTTTTAATAAGTTAATTTGAATTTAGGTAATAAAATAAAATAACAATAAACTACAAAAACAACCCATGGTATTCATGTGGAATATATTTACGCCGTAAGGCGTTATTATTTGAAAACAACTTTGCTGACTGCTTTCGTGTCATCGGATAGTCCATCTGATCTCTTGTTAGACGATTGAGTAAGTATAATCCGTTGATTTGAATTGTGGCGGTTATAATCCGTAACGACCATTCGTTACTGTCTAACTGTCGACTATATTTCTTTACGCAGAGTGGCTGGCTGGGGCTTCTTTCTTGACCTTCGAGGTGACTTCAAAAACTCTATTTCTACAGTGTAAATTCGGAGAGTTTTTACCGCTATTCCATGGAGCTTCCTCTGGAGATCGCCATGCACCGAGAGCATCCCGTAGTCGCCAATCAAAGCCTGTAGTGCGCAGGGAGCAATTTCCAGAAAGCTGCGTTCTCTTACCAGAGCTTTCAATGAAGGAGATAGTGAAACAAGGGATTGGCAGAGATTGTGTTTGAGTATACTAAGATAGAGTCTACTGTGGAAGAGCGCATTTTCGAACACTTTCTCCTCTGGACTTTGCATGCAGCGCATGCAGATGTGAGGAAGAGCCCGACCTCACTCTTGCAAAGCTGACCGGTGCTTTGGAATTTGTCATCTCATCTGAAGTCTGTCTCTGCTCTGCCTCAGCCTGTCTCTGCTCTGCCTCAGCCGTTTTCAAGCAGTTTTCAGTTTCAGAAAGTAAGAAGCTTGTGTGAGGGAAGAAATCGGTCATCTGAACTGATTGAGGGCGTTGGAGTTACATGCAGCTTCATTTCTGAAGTCTGTCTCTGCTCTGCCTCAGTCGTTTTTCAAGCAGTTTTCTGTTTCAGAAAGCAAGGTGTGATGGTGTTAAGAGGGGGTCTTTCATCTATGTATGTTGATTCGCTGCCATCCATGTGGAGAATGGCTTGTTCTTCCTGATATTTGGGTGGTGTTTGGTTTTTCTCATCTATTGGTCCTGTAAGTGCTTCCTGATTGTAACCTGTTTACTAGGTTTCTTTGGGTATCACATGATGAGATTTTGATATGTCAACATATGATCTTTTACTGACCATCTCGAAGGTGATTGAGTTTGGAGTGATTTTTACATGATCACTTTAGCTGTTGTTATCCTCCACTCTATCTACCATAGTCATAAGGAAAGAGATGAGAAGCTTCTACAGGAATGGTGCGGCTGCTGGCTATGAAAGGAGGTGGTCTTTGTTTCTATCTATGATGTATCTTTGAACATTGTCGGAGTATATTCACAGTCGAGTGATTAGTTTTTATCATTATGAATTTCTCGGAGGATGTTGAGATTTGCATGACCATCTTTCTCCTTATCATTGCCATTCGCATTCTTTTGGCCATTTATAAACAGCACAAGTCGGATGTTTAGTCTTGAGGATTCCTGGCTATATAAACATCCATCATCTCTGGTATCATCTTCGGATTCTAAGGAACTGAATTGGATGGTCGGGCCAATGGTATGCTTTGTGGTGATATTAATGCTGCTGCTGTTGCCACCATTAGGGATATTGTGGCATTCTGGTCTGGTTTTTCCAGCGACTTTTCCGGTCGCTTCTTTCGACCTTCTTTTTCAGGCTATTTTCAAATTTTGGGTGGCCTGACGTATGATTTGTCCGGTCCTCTGTCCGGTCCTCCTTCAGCGTTTATTTTTCTGGGCATCTATTTATGGTGGTTAGGTGCTGATATAGGGATCTCCGTAGATATCCGTTTATGGAGCAGGATTTTCAAATTTTCTAGGATATTGTTGTCAGTTACTGTTTTTTATAGGTTGTCGTGGATATTATCGCAGATTTTTTTAAAAATGGGACAGAGACGGCTGCCATTAATGGATGGTCAGGTTTCTGGGATCGGGTTTTGATCTGGTGTTCAGACTCTCCACAGTCAGATTCCGGCCAATTTTGACCGTCCGGGCAATTCCTCCGGCTCGTTAGACAACTCCTTATTTTAGTCTCGATATAGACTGGCACTTGGTATTCTATGGAAATGGCGGCTTTCCGACATGTCTGCAATTAATCTCCTGACATAACCTGTGATCGGGCTGACTTCTTTGGGTTGGTTTATTTATATGTGATGATTATTTTCGGGCCATTAATGTGATTTGCTGGAAGTTGTTTATGCTCGCCTTGATCTCTGGATATTCCTCTGCCTATACGTGGCAAATCCACGGAATGATTTCGCCTCCTCTGAAGAACAGTTGTGTAATAATTCCTATTTTCTAATTGTGGCTTATATCTTCTGGCAGTTGGTGCTGGAGGAACGAAGTCCAACATCTCCACTTTCGGAGCCGATCAGTTTGACGACTTCAATCCCATGCAAAAGAGGCAGAAGAACTCATTTTTCAATTGGTGGATGTTCACCATATTTCTGGGAACTCTTTTTGATAAAACATTTCTGATATACATCGAAGACAGGATCAGTTGGGGTATCAGCTATGGGATCATCACAGCAGCGCTTGCCTTATCATTCATTTCTTTTTGTTTGGGACTCCATTTTACAGACACAAGTTGCGAACTGGTTAACTAGCACCTACCTAGGTAATGATCTTTTTTAAGCATTTATATATACCTATATATATAGTGTAGGTATAGCATTTTCTTTCTATTATTTTTTTTTAATACAATTTTATGTGTAAACTGTAAATGATCTTGATAGTTTTGAAAAATACTTCAGCCTCTTTGCACCTAGGGATAAACGAATTTTCAGCTGCTTTATATTTATATTTAGGGATAAGTTTCAATCAACATCTTGTAAAATTATAAATTTCTCTGACTTTTCATTTTTACTTATTACATTGTGGATTATTTATAATAAATTTATTATTCGACAATAAATCTACATTATCATTAATCATTTAATGTTAACTGTCATTATAAAACATAATATTTTATTAAAAATAGCTTTTAACTATATTCATAAAATCACCTTTTATCTATACTATTTAATTAAAAAATATTTTTTTTTTCCCAAAAAAAATTAAAAACTACTTAGAAATAATTAAAATTTTATTTTTTTTTAAACATAGAACATATTAACTACACATAATCACAGGTATATGCAAGAGTGAAATCCCTCTCTTTAATAATGCTAAATCCATTTCAAACATTAAAAAGAAAAACCATTCAATTCTAGCAAGAATTTCACCATCCCTCCAAAATTATAGTCTCACAAAACTTTATTTTTTCACCAAAAAAACAATATTTTTCACCAAAAAAACAATAAAAAAATGATGTTAGATCACTTGATTGGAAGGTATTTAAAATGGATGGAGAATAAAATTCCAAAAATTAATATTTAACCATGACAAGTTATGTATACAAATTTTTTTAATGAAAATATAAAAAAAAAATTAATGAAAATATCACCCCTTGACACAAATGATTCAATTAGGCTTTAGCCTTTGGAAAGATATTGACATATACTTCATCTATCATTTTGAAAATAGGCAAGAAGGAATATAAGTAGAAAATTAACTAGCATGAAGTTGTTTGTATCAAAATAAATGAAAGTTTCATGTTTGTGGTGTTTCCAGAAAATTAACTAGCATGGAGTTGTATGGAGTTGTTTGTATCAAAATAAATGAAAGTTTCATGTTTGTGGTGTTTCCAATGTTGTTTAGTTTCCTCCCTTTACTAAAATTGACCAAAATCATTACAGATATCTTGCTTAGAAACTATTATTAAAATTGACCAAAATCATTACAGATATCTTGCTTAGAAACTATTGGATCTCTTTAAGAATCTTACGGCGTTTCCTTTGCAACATGTGATAATGGTGCAATTGCTAGTTTATTTAGGTTGAACCCTTGGTTAAACTGAGAGGGGGGCTGAATCAGATTATAAAACTTTCTTTTACACTTATTTACATCTTCATTTTGTGATCAACTTAATATACAATGGAACAACAATTTTAAAAGTGAGCAACATGTATTAAGCAGATTAAATACAGAATATCAACACATAACCATCATGCACAGAGACAACAGATATAAGTGGAAACCCATAAGGGAGAAAACCACATCTTATTATTGTTGTGATGCAAAGGCAAGCTCCAACTCCCTCTCACCAGTGATTTTCTGTAGGCTCCAACCTATAGGAGGCTACTACCTCAATTCTGCAAGCTACAACTGGCAAGGAAGCTCCAACTCTCATCTATTTTCTGCATGCTACAACCTACAGGAGGCTCTTACCTAACCCAGCTACAACTTGACATGGAAGCACCAACTTCCTCACTGTACAATAAAATCATATGCCGGTTTACCTAGATATCAACTCTGTTTTTCTCCTTCTTTACTGTTGTCCTTCCAGCCTTCAAATTTTCTTTATATCATCTCTGGATCTTCACAACTCCTCTCTCTGCTCCTTCTTCTTCTTACACTGTCTCACTCATTTCTTCATTCTCTCAACCTCTCTATGCATATGCTGGTAACATTATTTATAGGGATCACCTCATAACTGTTTGCATTCCACAGGGAATTCGAAATGAATAGGTATGACTCTTTGCCTTCCCCCTTCTCATTTTCTTGTCTATCAAATTCAGAATAATATAATAGAATGTATATATTTGTGTATTACAATGGAGTTTTGCTTTGCCTACGGAGACTTGCCTTTGCATCACATACAATAAAATAGTCAAATCATTTACATTTACAGATACAATAATACATTTCACTCAGCCCTTTCAACTCTTGGTTCGCCATACATTTGTCTTTTCTGCTGCTGTCACTGTCTTTTCAGTTTCTGCTGTTATAGTCTAGCTCTGCTGCATAACTGCTCATTTTTTCTGACTTGACCCATTCTATTGCGTTTCTAATAGTGTCATCATATCTCCTTTTGCCCGACCATGCCTCTTTTTCTCGTGCCCACAACGTTCAACCTTCACCGCTCTTCTAAACATCCAATTCTGCCTTTTTCTCTGTGTCAAGTCCTTACCCGAGCCTTTCTACCTGCATTCATACTTTTCTTTTTCTTTTACGTTATAATCCTCCTTTGCTCTCCGAAACGATTTAACAAAGGAAATCCACATACTTCCGGACTTGAAATGCTTTAGGTTTCAGCTTTGGTCTTCATCGTGTCCGCTCTCTTTATCGCATATCGACGATTCCAGTTATCCATGTGCCTTCGTCCATCTGATCTCTTGATATGCAATATGCGATGGGTCCCACTTGACTTTATCGCTACTTCGCATCGCAGCTAGTATGACTTCTAGGTTGTGCGATATCTCTCCTACTCCGATTGCGATATGCGATCGCATCGCATCGCATCTATTGATCGCATTGCATTCCTCGCATCGCATCGCCTCACCACTTTGCGGTATGCGATGGAATTTACATCGATGATGTGCGATGTAGCGTTGTGTCACCACGTGTCCCTTCGCATCGCCACTATCCATCGCATCGCAACTTTTCTCATCCATCCAGCGGCTATCGCATTCGCTTGCGATGTCAGATATGCGATCGGGTCCCACTTTTTCCCGATGTAATCTCTGTCGTCTATCTCTTTTAATCTCATCCGTTGATCGCGCCGATCCACAACAGTTCTTTTGGGTTTTAGGAAAGTGAGTCCCAGTTCATGGTGTTGCGGAGGCACTCCTTGGTATGGAAATATTATCAGGCTTGTGCTACCGCAGTGAATGACAACTGTCGATCTTTGGTCAACGCCCGATGGGTGGGTCAATTGCGGAGGCACCCCCTTGGGTTAATCATCGGACTGTTTGTGCCCTCGCGGTATCGTTGATCCCAGATCAACGTTAACCGCGCTCATACGATGTGCACGAAGTTTAGCCTTTGTTGTTGCCTTTACTGGTCCCACACCTTTTATCATTCCGCTCTATAATCATATAACCTTTAGTATATAAAACATTTGTAAAGGTTTATCTTTTCGCCAGTCTTGCACGTATACCGGTGTCGCATCTCTGATTAAACGACTATCGTCGATCCTGTTCATAATCCGACGGTCTTCATCATATTGAAAATATCAAAGTTTATTACCCGACTTAACATAAGTCATAAATACAATATAACTTGCCCTTCCATACTTTGGTTTAAATACAAGATATCAACATTACAATATATAACCGGGCCCACAGAATTCCAACTCATCCTTCCACTTTGTTTAATCGATCTATCTGCTTCCTTCATCTAACGGTGGACGCACACCCAAAATGAAATGCTTCTAATCCAACGAATATCGCGTCCAAATAACCTTCGAAAGTTAACGGCTCCAAGGCACGTGAAATAAGTGGTTTTGGACATCCACATGTCGCTTGCAGAGGTGTATCGCGTTCATTCAGGGAATTACCACTTACCAGGACTTACCCACACGAAAACCATTTGTTGGTTTGCAAAAACCACCTCTGTGCCATCATTTATGATTCTTCCTTCACTTTTCTATTGTGCTATTGTCCACAGTTCCACTTCCAACTCTTCAATACGGCACCTCCATATACTTGGTGAAACACTTAAACAATCCATCAATTATAAATACGATAAAACCTCAATGTGACTCAACCCCCGGATCTCACTGCATTGTGTATATACAGCGGAATGTGTAATTCCTCCTTGAAATGCTTCATACGATGTCGATTTCAATTGCGAAATACATCCAGGAAATCTTCATCCCTCAATTTAGAAGTCCAAGTAATTTCTTTGATGGCATCAATCCATTCAGTGATCGATGCTAATTTCTCAACATACTCAATCACACATAATTCAATAAATGAATATTCACCCTCAAACCACACAATCTCTTAAAATTGTAGCTTGACTATTAAAACCAATATTTACATAGGAATTCTTCCTTTGGCCTGATCTTCTGTATCAATGGCCTTTTCTTTTTCATCTGAATCTGATATGCTCCCTTGTCATGGTGCTACTTCTTTGTGCTCCTTTGCCATCAATGACAATATTTCCAATAATTTAAAGGGGGAAATTAAGATGGCCTAGATAAATCTTAACTCTGGATCTACCAAGAGCCAAGAGGGATCAAATGTCTTGATATGCAAACCTCTTTTAGAGTGAAAATATCTAAACTAGTTATTTAAAAAAATTATTTCTAATTGTTTATAACCATTATTCTTTTGAAATTTTACTTAATAAAATGTATCTAAATTTTCATACATCTAAATATACATAGTTTTTCTTGTTTTATATTATTTTTGCTACAACTATTTTTATTATTCCAAAATTACATGGTTTTTTTTGTTATATATTATTTATGTTACAATTGCTTTATTATTCATGGGTAATATTTCTTAATATATAAAAAATGAAATTAATAAAGATGAATGTTCATAATTCTCATTTCTTAATTAACACTAAATTTACCTTTAATTAATTAATTGTAATAGTTTGTAACTGCATACATACTCTTTCAATTTTTTCTTGTTAATGAATATCAAATTTTTTCTCTTCAAAAAAAAAACTATATACATATCTTTAATTACCTAATTGTGGCTAAAAAAATTACATGTTTTTTACTTTATAAACATAAACTAATTTCACATTATATGATGACAAACTTACTCAACTTTTTATTCTGAAATTTTAAACAAAGTTTTTCACTACATAATTTTAGCTTTTATAATTTTTTAATTTTTCAATTCCAAACAAAACTTACAAAAGAAAAAACCCTCCATCCAATATATATTGGAGAGTCAGATTGAATTTAGGTTTTGGTGACTTTTAAGTTAAAATGTTGTTATTAAAAATTTGTTTTATTTTTATATGTAAATGTAAATAGTTTTATATATGTTTTTTTATAGTATTTTTTTTTGTCTTTTTAATAAGTTGTTTTAAATTTAGGTAATAAAATAAAATAACAATAAACTATACAAACAGCCCATGGTATTGACCCATGGTATTCATGTGGAATATAGTTTATTTAAAGGGGGAAATTAAGATGGTCTAGATCAATCTTAACTCTAGGGTATTTGTTTTTTCTTTTTAATAAGTTAAATTGAATTTAGGTAATAAAGTAAAATAACATTACACTATAAAGAAATGTCGTAAAGCAATAGCATAGGAAAGAGTAACCTAGAAGAAATAAGTTGTTGCAGACAAGGAGCCATCGTGAAGGAATGAAAGACAAATTTTTCTTTCATGGAAGCAGGTCGTGGGGGTTTCAAATATATTGATTATAAGGGTTATCAGCCAAAAAATTTTGTTACAGATATTGAAATAGACAATTGTGGGTGAAAACATATATGTAAACCAACATAACGAAATAAGTTGTTGGGGAGAAGGAGTTGTTGGGGAGAAGGAGCCATCGTGAAGGAATAAAAGGAAAACTTTGCTTCCATGGAAGCAGGTCGTGGAGGTTTCAAAGATATTGATTATAAGAATTAATTTTTGTTATCAATATTGAAATATGCAATTGTGGGTGAAAACATATATGTAAACCAACATAAATTGTTCACATATATAAAAAAAATGGTTATAGATATTGAAATAGGAAATTGGGGTGAAAATATTTTGGTGATTAATAATCGTGCTAAACAAGCATGAAAACAACATAAACTCTAAGTTTAAGATATATATTTGATGATAATAATATTTTTTTTTTGGAAAATAAGACTAAGTTGGTACTAAATGGATTTGGTGATTGCATAGAGTTTTAACACATTAGGGCACATTAAGTGAAGGGACGCTAGTGTTCCTTACCTCCGAATGTAATATAGTGTGATCAATATTAAGAAATACAACTCATGAGTAATAAAAAAGTTGTAACATAAATAATATATAACAAAAAACCCATGCATTTTTGGAATAATAAAATAGTTGTAACAAAAATAATATAAAACAAGAAAAACTATGTATATTTGAATGTATGAAAATTTAGATACATTTTATTAAGTAAAATTTTAAAAGAATAATGGTATAAGAAATTTTCGATGTAAATCACATATAAGAAATTTTTGTTGACGCATTTCGAATAATTAAAAATAATTTTATTAAATAATTAGTTTAGATATATATTATTTATGAGAGGGATCAATTCTCTTTTCACTCTAAAAGAGGTTTGCATATCAAGACATTTGATCCCTCTTGGCTCTCGGTAGATCTAGAGTTAAGATTGATCTAGGTCATCTTAATTTCCCCCTTTAAATAAACTATATTCCACATGAATACCATGGGTCAATACCATGGATTGTTTTTATATTTTATTATTATTTTATTTTATTACCTAAATTCAATTTAACTTATTAAAAAGAAAAAAACAAATACTATGAAAAAACATGTATAAAACTATTTACATTTACATATAAAAAAATAACAAATTTTTAATAACAACATTTTAACTTAAAAATCACCAAAACCTAAATTCAATTTAACTTATTAAAAAGAAAAAAAAAACTAACATTATAAAAAATATATATATAACTATTTTTTGTGAATCTAATGGCCTAAAACATTTCAATAGTCTAACATTTGATCCAATGGCTCAGACATGGACAGAGTGGCAGCTAGGCGAGTTGTTTTCAAATAAGAATGCCTTGGTATTGACCCATGGTATTCATGTGGAATATAATTTATTTAAAGGGGGAAATTAAAATGGCCTAGATCAATCTTAACTCTGGATCTACCAAGAGCCAAGAGTGATCAAATGTCTTGATATGTAAACCTCTTTTAGAGTGAAAATATCTAAACTAACTATTTAATAAAATTATTTTTAATTGTTTATAACCATTATTCTTTTAAAATTTTACTTAATAAAATGTATCTAAATTTTCATACATCTAAATATACATAGTTTTTCTTGTTCTACATTATTTTTTTTTACAACTGTTTTATTATTCCAAAAATACATAGTTTTTTTTGTTATATATTATTTATGTTACAACTGCTTTATTATTCATGGGTAGTATTTCTTAATATATAAAAAATGAGATTAATAAAGATGAATGTTCATAATTCTCATTTCTTAATTAACACTATATTTACCTTTAATTAATTATTTGTAATAGTTTGTAACTACATACATACTCTTTCAAAAAAAATTTCGTTAATGAATATCATTTTTTTTTGTTAAAGAAAAAACTATATACATATATTTAATTACCTAATTGTGGCTAAAAAACTTACATGTTTTTTACTTTATAATCATAAACTAATTTCACATTATATGATGTCAAACTTACTCAACTTTTTATTCTAAAATTTTAAACAAAGTTTTTCACTACATAATTTTAGCTTTTATAATTTTTTTATTTTTCAATTCCAAAGAAAACTTACAAAAGAAAAAACCGAGCCAGTCCTTACTGTAGATTATAGTTTTAAAAATTTGACACTGTGTGATTAACAATATAGTAAGTTGAGACAACCCTAAAGGGTTTTTTGTACATGTTTTATCATAATATTTCCCTCCATCCAATATATAAATTGTAGAGTCTTCTGAAGATGGAGTCTATTCTAGTTTATAACTTGATCCACAATCAAAGAAAATGGTAGGGATTTCACAAGTTATTAATTTGTAACTTGATCCACAATCAAAGGAAATGGCTAGGGATGTCACAAGTTATCATTCACATAGTGATTTATTGAAGTTCTTAGTTGAAATGGATCCTATTAGATGCATGGTGGCCAGAGACACTACAAAATTCAAAATAGATATTGAAGTTATAAGTTGAAATGGATCATATTAAATGCATGGTGGTGAGAGACACTAAAAAATTTAAAATAGATATTTGTTATGACATCCATATTGTCTACAAACCATCCAAATTTCTCACATTATATGATGTCAAACTTACTCAACTTTTTATTCTGAAACTTTAAACAAAGTTTTTTGCTACATAATTTTATCTTTTATAATTCTTTTATTTTTCAATTCCAAACAAAACTTACAAAAGAAAAAACCCACTCAATCCTTACTGTAGATTAACCAAATTGACACTATGTGATTAACAATAGAGTAAGTTGAGACAACCCTAAAGGGTTTTTTGTGCATGTTTTATCATAACATTTCCCTCAATCCAATATATATTGTAGAATAATCTGAAGAGAGAGTGTATTCTAATTTATAACCTGATCCACAATCAAAGAAAATGGCTAGGGTTTTTACAATTTATTAGTTTGTAACCTAATCCACAATAATAATAAAAATGGTGAGGGATGTCACAAGTTATCAATCAAACAATGATTTATTGAAGTTCCTAGCTAAAATGGATCTTATTAGATGCATGGTGGCCAGAGACACTAAAAAATTCAAAATATATATTGAATTTCTCATTTGAAATGGATCATATTAGATGCATGGTGGCCAAAGCACTAAAAAAATTAAAACAGATTTCTATTATGACATCCATATTGTCTACAAAACATCCAAATTTCCCATCTTATACAACAATTTCTAACAACAACTGCTCAATTTACTCTCCAATTTTTGAAACCCCCACCCATGTTAGGGAGATCACGGTGTAAAATAAAATGTTTCTCTGGTCTTTTTAAAGGGTTCATAAACAAAACAGACAATGAGAAAGTCAATATTGTGGTATAATAATTGATTTTTAAATCATTGTGACAAAAAAACATCAAATTAGCTCACAAAATATATCTAATGCTATAAGGATCTAGAGAGATATTCACAACCAGCTTGGAAAACCAAGCATGAAGATGCTTCTAATTATCAATGAAGTAGTCTTCAAAATTATACAAGTTGAGCATCAAATTATTATGTAACGATTGTGCCAAGAAGTCTTTAAATTATTGCTCTTTAGCTATATCTTATCATTTTAGTATGATTTCAATCAAGAAGAGGCTTCAGAGTTTAAGAACTATATCTTAGATCTGAGCAGGCGATTCTATTAAAATTTATGAAACAAAATAATTTTTTACAACTTGTATGTTTAAATATGTGATTTTGGAAGTGATGGTGGCTTCTTTAGACACTCGATTAGTATTGTGGAAGAACTTTGATTATATCATTAAGGATTGTGAGTATTTCATGTAGCAATTGCATTGCTTATAACATATTTTCATATCCTTTGTATAAGCTATTTTATATACAGTTCTAACACATTTCCCCGAGATGTTAGCTATATGGTGAGTAGTAGATGTAGCAATTGCATTACTTATAACATATTTTTATATCCTCTGTATAAGCTATTGTATCTACACATTTCCCCCAGGTGTTACCTATATGGTGACTGAGAGATGATGGATTCTTTAGACACTTTATTAGTATTGTGGAAGAACTTGGAGTATATCATTAAGGATTGTGAGTAATTCATGTAGCAGTTGCATTGCTTATGAAATATTTTTATATCATTTGGATAAGTTATTGTATATACAGTTATATTATGATATGGATACACTGTGATTGTTGTCCAATTGTTGATATTTAGGGAAATATAATTAAATGATTGATGGTTTTGGAACATCAAAGTTACTATGATGAACTTTTATCTTAGGATGACTCCTTAGTGTTGAGATTCAATTTGCATGATGAAGATGCATAGATCGCTTCACAGGAAAACCCTTTTGCCTATTGATAGTATGTGGTAGTTGTATGAATGGACTATTTATATTTTCCTCACTGTCATAACATTCAGCACAGTTATTTTATTTTTGATAAGTATATATACAAGTTATACATATTATGTAGTAAGAAATGTTCTTTAATAATTACAGTCACTGAAAGGGGAAATGATCTCAATACACCCCTCTAGATATACAATGTCTCATGGTATTCTTCTCATTTGGTGACACATGGAAATTCCAATACCAAAACTCTTTCACAGTGTTGCTCACATTATACAAAAGTCTATCTTAATAAGGTTTCCTACATATATTAGCCCAACATGCAAGTTCATCATTCTCATGTTATTGAATCCTAATTTTTTAATGCCTCCATAAACTTTGCGTAATGTTTTGTAGATTATTGTTTTCATAGACATCCCAGTGTTGCTCACATTATACGAAAGTCTATCTATAACAAAAATTTTATATATGTGAACACATTGTGTTGGTTTACATATATGTTTTCACCCACAATTTCCTATTTCAATATCTATAACAAAATTTTCTGGTTGATAACTTTTATAATCAATATCTTTGAAACCTCCATGACCTGCTTCCATGGAAGCAAAATTTTCCTTTCATTCCTTCACGATGGCTCATTCTCTGCAGCAAATTATTTCATTATGTTGGTTTACATATATGTTTTCACCCATAATTGTCTATTTCAATATCTATAACAAAATTTTCTGGTTGATAACTCTTATAATCAATATCTTTGAAACCTCGATGATCTGCTTCCATGTAAGCAAAATTTGCCGACCTAATTCCATCTAGGAAAAATTTGCCTTTCATTCCTTCACGATGGCACCTTCTCGGCAACAACTTATTTCTTCTACGCTACTCTGTCCTATGTTATTTCCTTACGGCATTTATTTTGCAACATATGGTGCAATTGCTAGTAATTTAATTTAACTAAAACAGTGAGGTTTAATCATTTTTATAGAGGTAGTTAATTTCAGAATTAGCTTCATAATTTGTATAACAATTAATCACTTAAACTAATATATTAAATATATAATTGATTTATAATTATAAAATATTTTTAATATTTTTTTTATTATAATAAAATTACTGCACCATGGTTTGAGATGTTTTAATATAATATAATGTAAAATTTTTAATTTGGATAAAATAATTAAATTAAAATAAAATAATAATAAAAATTAAAATGTTTTTTGGTATTTGACTCATGAAAATTAATGTGGAATATAACTTATTTAAAGGTGGAAATCAAACTAGCTTAGATCCATCTTAACTTTGGATCTCTCAAGCTCCAAGAGAGATCAGTTATCTTGACATGCAAACCTCTTATAGAATGAAAAGAGATGTGATCTCTCTCACCCTTTCATAGATGGAAAATTAAAATAAATCTAAATTAGTATCTATAAACATTTATAAAAGTTAGTTTTACTCTTATGAAATGTCATGGAATATTGACCATTAATAAGCTCGAGAAAATATTTAAATTTTATTAAAATAAATATTTTAAAAATTAAATCATAAAATATAATTTTAAAAGTAAATATTATATGGGGTGGCAGAGGGGGAGAGGTTCTCATTAATCCCGATGGAAAAATAGAAGAAAGATATGCTTGGGGGCTGGGAATAAAGACTAACAGTCAAGTGGAGGCATTTGGACTCTTGTTTAGTCTTTCTCAATTTCAGAAAAAAAGAATAAGGGAGTTTGTCATCCTAGGAGACTCCCTATTGATAATCAAGTGTATGGTAAATGAGACTTCGGCATAAAACTGCATACTAAATCAAATCATCAAAAGAATACAATGAATAGAGTCTTCCTTTGAAAAATTTAGGTTCTATCATATTCTCGGAGGGCAGAATAAGGGAATAGATAAGCAGACAAACCAGGCCTGCCTATTGTCAAAAGAGAAAAGTATGGTGAATGGGCAGGAGGGAAGTCATTCAATCCCCTAAAATAGTTTCAAATGGAAAAAACCAAAGGTAAAAAAAACACTACTAGAGACAGAGAATTAAGAAAAAAGAAAGTTGAAGAGCTAGGGAGTACTAGTCTATCAAACTATATAGAAATCCCAATGGGTTGGCACTTATGGTCATTGAGGTTTAGGTTGAAGTGGTTAGTTGGTGGTGAATATGGCTTTACTCATTTCTTTCCCTGCCCCAACATCCTCGATGTACCTCTCCCCTTCTTCCCTTATATTTCCCCCTCCTCCCCCCTTGTCTCGGTGTTTATACTTTCCCCTCCCTTGACTCATTCGCACTTTTCCCCATTGTCTCGATGCCCCCTCAACCCCATGGGCCCTCACAGGCCTTGCCATTAGGGCTCCATCCCTATGCCCGCTCGTTGGTGTTCGTGGCAACCACTCCATGGATGTGGGACGTGGGACGCGTGTTGATCGGCGATGCACATGCAAATGACCTAGCATCACCACGTGCTTGAGTATAAGAGTCGAGGTATACAAGACTAGGAGCAAGGGAGGTTTTCGGCGCATTTAAGGTCGGTGCATGAAAAATTTAGGAAATCGAGGGTGGCATTTAATCTCACTAAGTAGGGATCATCAGTTGGCATGGGATAATCCTCGTAGAAACATGTTAGAGGTTGAATCAAAGTACAGAGTAATAATGAAGGTTTGTGGGGAAGATGGAAACACGGATTGGCTGCAGAGTGAGGTCAGCCATGGCAGGCTCAAGCTCTATTTATGCAGTAGATTCAGGTATTATTATGACAAAATTCTTAATTCTATTAGTAAGGTCATGTGGAGTTTGCCTAGGAGGCAGGCTATGTCCAGAACAACAGGCTTAGAGAATGTTCGTTATTACTTTGTTCACTTATCCTAGTGGCTGGTGGGGAGAGGAATTTGGGATTCGAGTAGGAGACTTGGGGAATTTCACTGAGCCGTGGGTGGTGAATTTGCAGAGTGAGCTTATAGGTGGTTTAGGATATTGGGCCTGTGAGAAGTTTAGCATTTGAATCAGGGTTGGAATCTACAGGAATCTCTCACATCTGGAGTTTGAATTCTCTTGGGAGAAGGATTATAAGAGATTCTTTAGGTTTCGAGCATTGTTAAGATTGGATATCGGGTGTTGGAGGGGTTATGTGGGAGTTGCGTTCATCTCTCTTCTTGGTTTTCGCCGATGAATTTTGTCTGTGACCAGGAGTCTGGAGGCCAGGGGCAGGATTTTGGATGTGAGGGTACTGCAAACTCTCGAGAGGGTGGTAAGGGGTTGAAGCATGGGGTCCTGGGAAATTTTGGGGCTTTCGGGGAGATAAGTGGCTAGTGACTGTGGTGAGAGTTGGCAAAGGTGATAGAGCGTCATTGTTGTTTGTCATAGCGCGGATTTGGGTTGTTGAAAACTAGTGGGCGTGAGTGTTGTAGGCTCTTGGAAATTTTTTTTGGGAGAGTGGGTGTTGTTCCCTAGATGGAAGCTCAGAGCAATTCTGAGGTGGGAAGCTTGGCCACTGGGCCCTGGAGTCGTCGCAGGCCAAGGACAGGTCGCTTGTCTCACAGAAGTATCAAAGGGTGCGGGACAGGGCATGATGCTTATGAGGGATGATCATCTGAGCATGAGTAAATAAGGATGGGATCGCAAATAATTCAACTTAGTATTCATCAGCAGTAGCAATACATGCAAGAACAACAAATTGCCAAGAAAGAAAAAATTAGGCAGATGTAAAATGAGATTGACACACTCAAACGTCAACTAGAAGAGCTCAAAGTCTTGCAGCAGAACAAGAGTAGGAAAGTGGACATGAAAGGACCAGGATTCGATCTCAATATCCCTGTTGATATGGAGGAATAACTACTTGAAAAGAAGCTCTTACGTGTTTTGGTTTATGTAGATATTATATGATATGTTGCAAATGTATGCTCCTTTTGAGACAATTTTGTTGTCTTTATAGTTGCACGCTAGTAGTTGGAAATATTTTGTAAATTTTGTAAAATGGAAAGGCCTAGTAGTGCAAGAAATACAATTTGGAGCCTTACTAGCAATGTTTTCCCATTGTAAATCGCTCGGTTTTATGCTGAGAACGGGCTCAGATTAATACATAAGTCTACTCTTATATATATATATAGCAAAATTCTTAACCATGGACATTCACCCTCACTTTGCCATGGAAATTCTTAATTTGTAAATAAGCTTTGTTACAGTACCATGGGTGAATATCATGACTTATTAATACCACATGGCTAAAAAACCATAACTCATCTCATATAACACTTGTTCATATGACGAAAATTATGTTACATTAAGTACATGTAATGATGGAGAAATCTCTGCATACTTTTGAGGCAATTAGGGCTTCTCCCTAGCTAGCCATCCCTTCCCTTGGCACGAACCTCCCCACAGACTCTCATAGTGTAGTTTCTGTAACTCTTTGAACAATGGAAAATTCTTGTGATTCAATGGAGAAGTCAGTCTCTCTTAAAGGAATGGCAACTGATTCTACAAAATCTTCCTCTCATGCAGCTTAAGCCAAGGTTTCATACATTGCCATCTTGAAATCCAGATTTTTTCTTTTAATAGTTCAAGAAGCTCTTGTCCTTAATGTTCCCATGGAGGAGGAAGCCTTTAGCTATGAAAAATTATTTTCAGATCAAGGTTTGGTTTGAAAATTTAATGGGTTTTGTCGCAGCTAACTGACCTCCACAAGTGTATTTCTTATTCGTGGAAACATCTATTGTATGATGATATGGATATTTACCCTCTAGCTTGGGGTTTTTTAATTGTTGTCTTTGATAATATTGAGGACAAGAAGATTATTTGTGATTTCGGGCCCTAGTTCTAGGGTAGTTGTGGTCTTTTCATGCAACCATGGTCTCCTACTTTTGATCTGGTTACAACTTTGATCTCCATGAATCCAATTTGGGTAAGGCTCTTGAATCTTCCCCTGCATCTTTAGAATGCCTCATCATTAACTTCTATTTGAAATGCAATAGGAAAATTTTATCCTCGTAATTCATAAACGGAACTTTTTTTTAAGACCGCTTATGCTTGAATATGCATTGAGCTAGATTTTAATAAGGGATTTCTTGCCGAGATAAATCGAACAGCTCCAAACTATGTATGGGTTCAAAAGATTGATTATGAAAATGTTTCATTTTGATGTCGAGCATGTTATGAAACAAGGCATGCAATCAAAAATTTCCTCGAGAAATTGCAGAAAAATAGAGTTCGGAAAAGTAGTTGGAGGCCCAAATGGTGGGAAAGAGATTAGAATTAACATTATATGGTATACAAAAAAGAAGATACGCATAATAAGGAATAAGAAAAGGACAACCAGGAAGAAGTTCTTATCAAAGAGAATTCACTGTAGGAAACAAAAATAAGTTAGGAAGATGTGCATATCAAAGAGGATCCTTCAATATCAACAAGAGAGGAAGCCCATATTCAAAAAACACTTTTGAATGCTAGATCCCCCTCTGAATCATCAAGAAATAAGGTTGTAAAAGAAATTTCTTGGACTAACCGGGTAGATGAGGAAGCACCTGCTAAAAGAGACAAAGACACCAAAGATCACCCACAAAAGGGTGACCCTCAGATTTAGCTGGAGTTGGATTCAAATTGAAAAAAAGGCAAAAAATATCTCACCAAAAAAAATGAGAGGTTAGTCAAAGTCACGCCGACAAGCAATGAGAAATGGAATATAAATGTATTTGGATTTTGGGAGTATTTTGGAAGATCTTTAGCTAGAAATGGAATACAAATTTTGTATTGCAATGTTCCCACTTGAGAGTTTGGATTGATCCATCGTGCTTATTCTCAAAACCCATAAGGGATATTGGCAACACTGAAGAAATGTAACGGTTCCGGGCCGAATCCCAAATCTCTTCTTTTTTTTGTAAGTCAAACTTCTATTCATAGAGTCAAAATAAAGTACATCCAAGACAAAACGCAAGTAGTCTCACCCCGACCAGGTTTGTTGACTATTGCTGTTAACATATGACAGTGAAAGAAAAATATAAAGAGAGACACAATCCATAGTTTCAAAGGCCATATGCCCCAGTAAACAAACAATACACATAAAACACATGTAACCATGTTAGTCCTCGGAGGTGATGGAATTTGCATTGTCCGGAGCTGTAATAGGAGGCGACGGAGGGCGAAAGGAGCATTGAACATGGTCCTTGAAATGGGTCATCCAACTCTCCAGTTTTTCAACCTTTTATGAAAGCAAATTTTTGGCCTCGCGATACCACCACAACGCGCTCTCGAGTATGGCATTGAAAGTGATGCATTTTTTTCACTGTAAATTTAGTTTTGCATGCTCCTGTTGGCAGACCCATTCCGAGTTCTCAATATGATCCAACATGGATTGAAGCACCCTCGCGGAATTATCCCTGCAACATCTTTGTTTCAAGCCACGACCTCCCTAACGCATCAGTAGCTGACGCCCATCTCCTCTACGGCTGGTTGAGCCCCCTCTCACTTGAACTAAAGCAGTTTGGCGACCACGACTTCCAGCAAAACCCCCTCATATCCCTCCACGAGTAGCAAACCCCGCACTCTTCCCCCACGAGCACCACCACCTCTACCACCATTGAATCCACGACACGAGCCCGTGATGTTCTCATCCTTCAGACTACTGTCACCCCTTCCAGATACCAACGCGAGTTGAGTTCAAGAATTAAACACACCATACCCTCCTGAGCTTGGCAACACCTAGGCGGAAGACATCCCAACACGTGTAGTCGGTCTCATTTTGAAACACTTGACACCATAGAGCCACATTGAATTCCACACTTTCATAATCTCCCTCGCAGATCCCACTAGGGTTAAGTCCTCCTCCACCGAAGCCATTCACCCCCCTTTCTTAAAGAAATTACCCACCACAACCCAATGGAAGCCGCACCGAGCTCCCCAAAGACACCACCCTTCACTCTCAGACCCTATACTTAAACAATGGAGGCGAATTACGATCCTTCCTCTCCATAAAAGACTAATACTATGCCACCCTAGTCTAAACCCGCCTCCGGCAATCGAAAAACGTTCGCAGACCAGCCCTGTAAGTCTCACAAATGCCACCCTCGTGGTAGAATTGCCCCTCCCCAGATCAATTCACCAAAAATCAACGCCCCCGACCCACCAGCAAAGGTGGAAGCGCCTACGTCTATGCTAGTCGTTCTTCCGACCCAGATAGCTCCTGCAAAACTCTCCTCCTCGCATAACACTCCCCTCACTATCTCACAAACACTCACCACTCCAGAATGAGCCTTGCTTCCCTACGCCACCCTCCATATCATTCCAGACTCCGCCACCCTCCATTATCCCCAATGCAAAATGAAATCTCTCATGCACGTCATTAATGACTATTGTACACAAGGTGGTGAAGGTCAGTCGTGGGGCCAGCCCAACTGTTTGCCTTCATGTGTTATTCATGTGAATCCCCATGTTCCCCCGAGAAATCCTCACCCTCGTTCCTCAAACCCATCGGGGACCCAAATCTGTTTTTTAATTTAAACCTCCATATCCTTTTTTTTTTTTTTAAAACACTTGTTCATATGACATTTTTTTAATTAATCAATTTAATTAAAAGGGAATAAAGAGAAAAACTAATTTTAACATAAATCTCAACCTTTGTATGTGACTACTACTAATAATATTCTAGAATATTTTGTGGAGGTTAAATCCCTACCATCCACCCAATAATTATTGATAATTAAATTAAAATTCTACAAGGCTTATTCCAAAATAAACAATCCATTAAGATAAAAATCATCTTTTTGGTTTTGGAGTATAATGATAATAATGTTAATGATCTATTTGAGGTGAAGTATTATTTGAAATTCTTTCAAAGTTTAGTTTCATGTTTGAAATGCATTAAGAGAAGTGTTCCAAGATCATCGTAGTTTTGTTAAGATTTTGAAATGTAGATTTAATCTAAGTATATAATGGGTATAAGGTTAAAGAGTATTTCATCCTCGAGATTTTGGGAATTTACCAACCCTCAATTTCACTACAAAGCTTATAAGAATTTGTTCATATTCTAACTACGAGTCAAGACAAAGAGAGATTTTTGAAATTTTGGTTTACCACTTCCTTATAATATCTTAATTTTATCTTCCCTTCTAACTTCTTATCACACCACAATTGTAATATTCTAATTTCCTTTCTCCTTTTAACTCTTCATCATACCACAATTTATCCTTAAAATTTGAAGTAATAATAGCTCTAATATAAATTGGTTAAGAGTTGTTTAAAGTGTGATTTAAATTAGTTATAATTTTTTTTTCCTCAAATATAATAAAATATGTTAACTTAAAACACAAAAATGCAAAGTTCTTTTATAAAAGTGAAAGTCTACTTCTTTATATACAACCAACATATTGTTTTACATAGTCAAATCTCTCTCTCTCTCTCTCTCTCTCTCTCTCTCTCTCTCTCTATATATATATATATATATATATAAACAAATGTTTTTTTTTTGTAAGTTTAACAATTTTATTGCTCCATCGAAAATCAATTACATTACATCATTGTATATCAATCTTCCACTAATCACGTCGCACAACATTACATTTTTCCTTCCCGAACTTAGGCTCCAGGATTATGCATTGGCTTGTCTTTCTTGTCTTTCTTCTTCCAAAAATATATCCAACTTGATGGAATATTTGAGCCAACCACTTCCTTTCCTTGAGATGTTTCCCTTGCCGAGTGCTCCAGAATATTTGTTGGCTCCTTGTCACTATATGAATGGTTTGATTCATGGGTATGTTTTTTCCCACTCTTTACATATGATGAGTGGGTATGGGTACTGATTGATGAGTGAGTTTCCTCCCCTGATGGATGAGATGACATATCATGACTCTAAGTTGGGTCTGTAAGAGTAGTGCTAGCATCAAGAGTCTTTTGATTCTAAGAATTACTCGACCCATGATCCATAGTGGACTTAGAACCATTGGGACCTTTTAGATCTTACCATCCACGATTTTTCGTCTTGGCTTTATGGTGCGAAGAGGTGCCTTGTGAATATGAGAAAACATTATGTAGATGTTCAGGCTGCTAAAAAGAACTACAATGAAAAGCGGTATTTTCATAATCCACCAATTGGGAATAATCCCTATTTCCCCATTTAATGAGGATTTTATTCGACAAGCCTTTACTAAGATCCAATTCAAGATAAACATGAATAAATGTGTGAATTCCTTTCATAATCCTTTCCAAGTCAATTTTGATGAAGTATCCTAACAAATTTCCCAAATATTCTAAGATAGTTGGATGTGTGAGATGGATGGGAAAATGGGGAAACCTCACCAATACTGGAGTTTCAAAATTTGATATAGATAGAGGATTAAAATCCAGAAACATGGGCTGAAGGGAGAGACTGGATCGACCCCAAAACCAGGGTCCTTGATCAAAAGCCTTTTGCATGTCCTCTAACTTCTGAAAAATAACAGTAAAAAGTCCTTTTGAGCAGAGAGATACCAATTCTGGTGAACCCACTCCTCGAGAGCCAATGAAAAAGGCCAAAAACCATTGAAACGATAGATGAGTGCTTTATCTTCATAATTTACAGCTATGAAAGTGCTTGCAATATTTTTCATCTCAAGATAAGGGATTTTAGCTAATTTCTCCACCACAAATGTAGATCTAGATGGATATTTAGGGTTTGGAAAGGGAGGCCCTAGTTTTAGAACATCTTCAAACATTCCAAGTGGATCTGAGGTGGATGCACCTCCCCCTTTGGCCCCACCTCAAATTCTTTCTACCATGTAAACCATGACATCCTTGGTAATGTTGTATTCATTGAGGAGTTTCCGATCTTGAAGGTGTTTTCCTTCATGAATGAGCCAAAATCATTCATGAGGAATGTGCATCTTATCCTTTAACCTTTTCACAAGCGAGAAAAAAAGATCTGAGTTCAAAACCTGCAAACAAAAATATTCCCCTGAGATTGTTTTCACTAGGGCCGAGAGACTATCTAGATCTGAGTTCTAGATCACTGTAAACCTTGCATTCCCAAAGCCTTCAACACTGACCATTCTTGAGACCCTATCAGAACGATTTCTCTTGAATCTCTTACTTCGAAATCATATATATCAGCAAATGTTAAACTAATATATATATATATATATATATATATATATATATATATATATATATATATATATATATATATTGTAAGCTTGGTATTGCCTCCATTTTCATTAATTTTTATGAGCAAGTTACAACCAGATAGATACTGTTAGATGGCCTCAACTTGCCCTGAATGGGAAACCAAGTCTGTTGGCCACTTGATGGTGTCGTATGCCCTCAAAAAATAATAGGTTCTAAGTCTATCAAACCAAGCTAACAACAAATGGATGTTCATACGTATATTTTATTTTACTTTCATATTGGCATGATTGGTTATACATAACAAACTAAATGCTACCCGCATATAAACAGTAGATACAAAAAACTATCAGCAGTAATCAACACAAGACTACTCTGCTTCCTCAGCTGAGGTAGATTCTACAGGCGGCAGGTCCTGCACAGAATTTCCTAGGATTCAAACCAAGCTAACAACGACTGGATGTTCGTACCTATATTTTCTTTTACTTTCCCATTGGCATGACTGGTTATACATAACAAACTAGATGCTACCCGCATATAAACAATAGATACAAAAAACTATAAACAGTAAACAACATAAGACTACACTTCTTCCTCAGCCAAGGCCGATTCTACAAGTGTCAGGTCATGAACAAAATTTCCCAGGAGTTCAGTTGGTTTGAGGATGCATGGGAGGTGATATTCGATGCACCTGAGGCGCCCATCTTGTTTCTAGAGATGGAACTTGAGCTTGTCAAATTCACTTTTGTAATCTGGAAAGTTCTGGACAATTGTGGCCAGGCTTATTGAAATTTGTTATAGGGCTGATCTGGATCTTGGGGGAGGCCCCCAAGATCTAAAAAGTTGAAATGGATGAACCAGATCTACAAAATTACAATGCCAGAAAAAGAGAGAGAACACAAATAAAATAAAACCACAAAGAAACTTGTTTTATTAAAACAGAGAATAACTATAGAAGCTACATTGTGGTGGACAATCCGTCCTTTTACAAACTGAGGCTTGTTATTTATAGCCTTTTTTGAGTTACAATACCATGTGTAAATACCATAGGTGGATACCATGGGTCAATACCATGGGTAGATACCACTTACAATACCATGGGTAGATACCATTTACAATACCATGGGTAAATTCCATGTGTGGATGAATACCATGAGTGGATACATAGCATGGGTGGATGAATATCATGGATAGATATCATTTACAATACCATGGGCGAATAAATACAATGGGTGGATGAATACCATGGGTGGACGCCATTTTCCATTCGGATCATTCCTCCCTCCTTAAGAAGCAATGGTCCCCATTGCGTGAAGTTCCCTCCTGAGACGCCTTTTTTGAAAATGAAGAGCCACTGAAGAGAAGGGTTTTGTGTAGTTAACCCATAACCGTGATGAACGAAGATCTGAGGATAGAGATACCTTGTAATGCTTGTGACCAACTGTGATATTGACAGTGTGCGGCCTAGCAAATGGACTTCGGTGAAGTGTGATTTTGTGGATGAACCAAAACCATGACAAACGAAGATCCGAGGATAGAGATACCCTATAATGCTTCTGACCAACTGTGTTACTAACAGTGTGCGGCCTAGCAAATGGACTTCGATGAAATGGATTTTGTGCGGTTGACCCATAACCGTGATGCTGATTGTTGATGAAGTAGCAGGTGCCTACATAGCTTGGGGTGGGAGGGAACGTCTCCAAATAACCCAAGCCGAACGCTGCTAATGTGAAGCAGGTGCCTACTAAATCGGGGTGGGAGGGCACGTTTCCAAAGGGAAAACCTGCTCTGAATGCTGCTCCAGATTTAATATGAGCATAACTCGGTCAATATAACTTGGAATATTTATTATAACCTATTTTTGGAAATGGAATGATCATTCTGCATCTTCTCGTATATTTGAAACCGCTATCTGGAGACTCTAGACTCTCATATTCATGCTAGAACTGTCTCGCCGTCACAAAATTTTTGAAAAAAAAAAAACTGATTTTAAATCAACAATAAATCCCACATCTGGAATCCGATTCGACTGATTTTTTATTTTTAACTTGGGTGATTTTTCAAGAGGATCTCAGATATATATCCATTTATCTAAAATTTTTCACTAAAAACTATGAAAAATGACAAGAGAGCCGCCGTCCATGAATTGTCGTTAGAAAAATTGCTTCAACATTGCTGATTTTGAATTAGCGATATCTCCCTCATCCGAACTCCAATTTGGCCGATTTTTTTTTTGAATTTGAGTATTTTTTCGCAAGGAATCCAGATCTGGTCTTTGTTTTTGCAAATTTTTTACCAAAAGTTTCAGATCTGATCTGAAAACTCGCCGCCCAAAAACATTCATGGATTTTGCTGAAGATTGTTGCAAAACATTGAAACTGAAATATGTTTCAAACCCTCATTCCCATGGAGGCGTAACTTGAATCTGATACCACTGATCCGGATCTTGGGGGGGAGGCCCCCAAGATCTAAAAAGTTGAAATGGATCTGACAAGATCTGCAAAATTAGAATGCCAGAAAAGAAGAGAGAACACAAAGAAAATAAAACCACAAAGAAACTTGTTTTATTAAAACAGAGAGTAATTGTAGAAGCTACATTGTGGCGGACCAATCTGTCCTTTTACAAAGTGAGGCTTGTTATTTATAGCCTTTTTTGAGATACAATACCATGTGTAAATACCACAGGTGGATACCATGGGCTTAATATTTATTTATTTATTTATTATTTATGGGTACATACCATTTACAACAGCCATGGGTAATTCCATGTGGATGAATACCATGTGGATACATAGCATGGGTGGATGTGGATATTTGATAAATGTCATTTACAATACCATGGGCGAATAAATACAATGGGTGGATGAATACCATGGGTGGACGCCATTTTCCATTCGGATCAAGGGATTTTCCCAGAATACCTTTCATGGAATAGTATAAAAAACAATGTTTGTTTAAACTGAGTAAGTCTGCCCCGAGTTTGCCCAGGATCGGGCACGAGGCCCCTCCATTCTTCAGCTTCCATTTCCATCGAGCCAAACTTGCAGTTTAAGTTTGCTTCTCACTTCTCTATCAACTTCTGAATATCTTTGATAGTGTTCTCATGGTATGCCTTCACGACATCTTGAATGATACCAAGCGTGGGCCTCCTGCCTCCTGGCTTGCCCGAGGACTTGATGGGTTGACCCTCAACTTCTTTTCATTTATTATATATATATATATATATATATATATATATATATATATATATATATATATATATATATAACTAGTTTCTTTGTTAAATATTAAAATTTACATAAATAAAAACCTCGATGGGGGTGCGTTCCCATGAGGCCATCTGGGTGGCAGATAGCACCCACGTGGAGACATGATAGTTTGTATACGACAAGGTGGTGGGAGGGTAGGTGTGTTGCTCCCTTGTAAGGTAACTCTTAATTGGAAAGCATGTGAATGGCTGGGTTTACGGTAGTGTAGAACGAAGTTTTTAATGGATCGGGAAGGTAGTAAGCTGGGCCATTATTCGAACAAATCATTTGAGAAAAAAAGCCATGTGGATTATGTGGGCTATCAGTGGGAGTCATAAGGGAAAAATTGTGCATGCAACCTATGGCATATGTAAGGAGTTGGGAGCCTTCAATGGATGGTGCATGATTGGACTCCAAGATGGTGGAGCTCTAGTGGTAAGTGGTCTTCTCTCTCACTTCTGGTTAGTTTTAGCCTGTTCTGGTATTCTCCGTCTGTTGGGATGTTTTCCTAGGCTCGGAGCACACTCTAGGTGTTGTGGTGTGTTGTACCTTAAGAGACAATCCCTTAGCTATGATAAGGAATTAGTGCTTAAGCCATTTATATGATTATGTCACAAAATTATTTGTCTCTGTTTAATGACCCTCAAGTATTTATCATTAAACCTTGAAATATCAAATATAATGAACATATCATAATGTTGTCTTTTGCTTATTTTGAACGAAATGACCAGAAGAAAATGAAAGAAGGAAGTTCAAACTAATATGATGTTACACAGAATATATCATATCAAACCCTAGAAGAATTATATGAAAGAAATAGTTAAAACAAAAGAGCGCCAATTAAGGATTTTAACTCTTGCTTACATAGGAAAACACAAAATGAAAACTTGAACACGTGTCAACATAAACATATTCTAGAAACTTGCTTCTCAATCATTAATCTTTGAAAACTTTGAGTACAAAAATTATAGTCTGAAGGTCCAAAACTCGGAACCTTCCTTCCTCTGAATTATTACATTAAATACAATAAAAAGCAGTTTGAAACTCCTATAACTGATCCTAACTACGTCAAATCCTGAGGATTTTTTGAAGATTATCTTTTACATACTCCCAAAAAGTCTTATTACATTTACATCATCTCTGAAAGATTATAATAACATAAAAATTAACACCCTAATCTATATGTTGAATATGAATAGCTGACGACGCTACTACATTTCCCAAATCAGCTTCTGATTTGTCTTTCTTTGAAGTGGAAGGATCCTTTGGCAAGTCTATTGTCCAGGCTTTGCATTTCTTCCATATCTCTACTCTTGTCCTGGGTGAGTGTATCAGATTGTGATACTCTAACCTGAAATCAGTAATTCGGTTGTAAGTTGGTCTTTCTGTAAATAGAGTTTTTACCAGCCACAACAGCTGAAAATGTCTCTGAAGAAAGTTGATCATCATTGCCCCCTTGAGTACCTGAGTCTTTTCATGTGTATTATCAACTTTGCTTTTTGTTAATACCAGTAATTTTTCATAAGAATCCCATGACAATAGAACTCCCCCTATTGCCCAGCATGAAGGTAAACCTGCTCTTGGTAATTTGTCCAATGATTTATCAAACTGACTTATTGCTTCTTTGATTTCAATCAACCTCTTTTCTATGGATTTCTTGTAATCATTCTTGACAATCATCTTATTAATCTCTACTGCATATAATATTCTATCCTTAATCTCATTTTCCTCCAATTCTTGGTCTATTTTGGAATTAATGAAATCAATGAATATTTTTGCCCAAATAGCCCTACTGATTGTCTTCTGTCTATCTACCATTACTTGTTCTTCAAATTCTCTGATAAGACTCCTTTCTTCTGCAACCACCATCGAGAAGTCCGAAATTGACTGCATTTAAGAAATGATATCATTTCAAATGATATCTTTTTCCTGTATTAAATATATGTTCCCTTTCAATTTCTCTTTAAGGCTTTTGATCTCAGCATTGACATTCTGACTGTCCATTTTGTATTTACTAGCTTCATTTTCTACAGCTTGAATAATCTTCGAAGCCGTCTTTAGGTCTTCTTGAGCCTTCTTCCAGTCTCTTTCCACCATCTGCAATTCAGTATTCAACTAAGCAATTTGTGCTTGAGGATCTTCGTTACCTGGAGGGAAAACAAAAGTACAAGTATAACTATCAATATGATTTTGTAGTGATATTGCAATTTGTTTTATTTTGGAGAGTTCCTCCTCCTTTTGCATCAGCTGCTATAGTAGCTTTTCTTTCTCATTTTCTACCTCTGCAACCTCTGCAACCATTGAATGCTCCCATGTAGGTAATTTTTGCTTCTTCTTCAAAGTAGATATCTCTGCTTCAACACTTTGTAGAAGCTTCTGCACTGCAGTCCTATCATTAGGGTCTACCCCAATCTTTACTATGATCTTCTTTAGTTCCTCATTCTGAATGGTTAAAGCCCTAGAGTTGGATTTTTCTAATTTTAACTATTTAATGACTTTCCCAAGCATATTCTCTTCTTTCATTGCCATTGCATTAGTCTTTGTAAGGTCATTTACAATCAATTGACCTATCTGCATATGTAAATTCATCTTATCCAACAATGGGATTTTCTTCACATCTACATTTATATTTATAGTATTGAAATTAATAGAGGAACTAATTGACATGTCAGTAGGATGTTACAAGGCAATTCTGAATTGATATTTCTCAAGATTCATGGCAGTCAAAAGCCTTGTTTGATATGGAGAAATCTGATATTTAGCTTGGGCTTCCATGCTGGCTTTCATCTTCTGATTCCTTTCTGCAATTTGGGCAAACATCTGTTTGATTAGAGGTACTTGTTCATGAGAAGTCTTATGTATTATAGGTGAAGCAGGAACATCTTGTTCCTCTCCCAGCTGTAGATACTAACCAGGTTGACTATATGCATGTTCTTAATTAAACTTTGTCCTTTTCTCAGCTCCTTGATCCTCAACTTCTAAGTCAATTACTGTTTCTTTACTTCTTTTATTAGAATTTTCTGAAATATTAGGAGTCTGAATATTTGAACCTGTTGAACTCACTACACCTCTGCTAGCTATTTTTCTTGAATCTGGCCTGCTTTCATGAATGAGAGCTGAATACCCATTCTCAATTCTTCTATTGGAAATTACACTGTGTGGGTCATAAGCCCAGCTTTCTCCTAGCAGCAAATGCATCTCATCTAGCATTTTAGTAACTTCTTCAAATGCTTGTCTCATATTAAAAATGAAAGGACCTATAGTCATGGGTAGTTTAAACACATGTCCCTTTTTCATGGGTACAAAATGAACTTGATCAACATTCAGACTTTGTCGAATGAAATCCAAGGCAAATAGCCTCATGGGAACAAATACTGGAAGTCTATAAGGCTCAACCCCTGCTCCATATAACCTAATTTCTAAATAATCCTCAAACACAAACCAATATCCAAACTTACATTTTGCTCCTAAATGCAAGAATTATTGAGCTTTGGGTGAAAAACAAGGGGGAGAAACTCCATTCAAAACCTTATATGCACTTGACATGAAATAACTGGAAAAATCAAATAGTCCATTTTCATTTTGTTCTCTCCTTACTATATCTGTCCAGAAAACTACATATTACCTCTTCTTATTCACATCCATGATATTCAGATCTAGATGCATAAATTCCTCCACATTTTGATATAAGAACAAGTAAATGATTAAAGAAGGAAAACTGAAAGACCCTGTTAATGAAAGACTCATCAGTTGTGAATTTACTGCTTCCTGCCAATAGGATGGAATATCCAACACCATTCCTAGCTTCATCATCATGGCAAACATCCCTAACATTGTTTTATCCACCATACTGTCATCATCTTTGCCCAGAATTTTAGCAATGCTGCTGGGTACTGGCTGAATCTCAATATCAAAAACCTCCATAGGAAAATTCTTGCTATCAGGCTGAAATTGTTGTGTATTGGGGTTTAGAAAATAAACAAGATGATTGAAGTCTTCACCTGCAAGATTATCATAACATGCTACCAAATATTCATCTGAGAATTGAATACATGACTCTGACTCATAGTAACAAAGGGCTTGATGGATTAACAAGCCAGACACTTGCAGAACATTTTCTCCCTGATAATTCATCACATAACATTTACCAGGATACATAACAGAAACCATCCCAGATATCAATTAAGGAAAAAGATGAGTTTTAGGGATACATGCAGACAGCAAACCAGACTTGGCCATGGCGACATATACCGGAGAAGCTTTTTCGTTCAAGAGGACTTGCTGGTAAAATGGAAGATGGACCAGGGAACAATTAGTGCCTTGGATATCCCTCTCGATATCCATGAGAGGGATATGACTAGCAGAACCAGATAGAGACGAACGCTTGGCCATAATTCAAGAATACGACAACCAATGACTTGCAAGGTGGCTAAATTTTAACAGGGTGACGGAAAACTAAACATGACGCAATACAAATTACTCTCAAACATTAACTTAATCTGAAATGACTTTGAGAAAATGCAATTTTTTTAAAAATAGGTTGCGTAGCCTTTTAAATTAAATGCTGACATGACGCGCCAACGAACCGTTGGGTTCACGTGACATGGAGGACAACTGTGAACAACTCAACACCTTTCGTCACTGCGGAGGGTCTCGGGGTACGAAGAAATATTTTGGCTTGTCCCCTCGCATTCAATCTCCACCGCACATCTATGTTTCCCCTGCAGTCAACCCGGTCAACTGCGGAGGCACTCTTATTTTTAATTAGTGTGCTAGTTGTGCCTGCGGGTTGAGTCCTTTGATCAGAGTACGAGATTTCATCACATCCCGCTTGATATAATGATCGACCTTTAAACTTTAAGTCGAGGACCCACTTCATAAAGTTCGAAGTATCTAAACCTTTGATTTTAATATAACGAAAGAAATATTTTTATGCTAAAGTATTATAAAGATTATAATACTTTAACATATTTTTGACAATTTTCTATTTTTATATTTTTAGAGTCGAAAATAAAAGGATATTACAAATGATCCACAACATCTGGCTCCACCTGGGGATAGTGTTTTTTTCCATGAAACACTAAGAACCTGCAGATTAGTGCCTTCACTTCGAGCATGGAATCAAATGATGCTTGATGAAAAATATACAAATGAGGAAAACCGAATATGTACAAATGGTGAACCTGTTATCTTTAGTGTTGGAAATAATGTTTTAGATACTGCCCATTAACATGCAATTCTACTGCTTCCCCATCAAGATTTTCCAGCATAAAAGTGTTATTTGTTCTAACTTCAGTGATTTTGTAAGGACCATACCATAGAGGATCAAATTTACCATGTTTTCCCTTCTCCTCTCTCCTGGTATCCCATCTTAGTACTAGATCTCCATTTTGGAACATAATCTCTTTTTCCTTTCTGTCAAAAATGGACTTCATTTTCTCTTGATATGTGACCAAATTGTCTCTGACTTTATTTATACTTTCACTTAACTCTATTACCTTATTCAGCCTTCTTATCAATGCATTAGGTTCTTCTTGTGCTTCTTGAAGAAAAGAAATTACTGGTTTTGTTAACTAAGTGGGAAACAAAGTTTGAGTACCATATACTAACTCATAAGTGGACTTACCAGTGGATCTTCTAGTAGTCATTCTTATTGCCCAGAGAGCAAATATCAACTTTGAATCCCAATTCTTCTGGTTCTCATTAATTGTTTTCTTCCGGATCTTGACCAATGTCTTGTTTGATGACTCTGCTAATCCATTCCCCTGAGGATGATATGTTGTGGAATGAGACAATATCACATTATAATTCTGACAAAAAATTATAAACCTAACTGAGTTGAATACCTAGGCATTGTCTGTGACGATTTTCATTGGACGTCCAAACCTGCTGAAAATATTCTCTTCCAAAAACTTCATTACTAACAAATCATTTGCCTTCCTGGTAGGAATTGCATCTACCCATTTTGTAAAATAATCAGTGGCAGTCAGAATGCACTTAAACTGCGCACTTGATAGTGGATTAATTTCCCCAATAAAATCTAATCCCCATTGTGTGAAAGGTTCTTCAATAAAAACAGAAATAAGAGGTAAAGGAGCTAACCTTTTCTTTTCTGAAAATAATTGGCATTTCTGACAACTTCTAACAACTCTGTATACATCAGAAAATAAGGAAGGCCAGTAGAAACCTGATTTAAGAATCTTATGAGCGGTTACTTTCCAACTGTAATGTCCTCCACACAAACATTCATGATACTCCTTGATCACTTCCATTGATTCTTCTTCTATCAAACACAACAACAAGGCACTAGCAAGATCTTTCCAATACAATTTAGCATCAATTATAACATAAGGTTGAGCTTTGAGTTTTAGGGCTCTATATTTTGATCTATTGATTGAGGAAGGGCAAGGGAAAAAAAAAACAAATAATGAATAATATCTTTATACTAGTCTGAGCAGAGAAATTTGTATTTGATTCCTGGCCTTGTTTTAATCTAATTGGTCTCCTCAACTACTTCATCTAATGGTGCAAGCAAATTAATTCCCAGAGTTTAGAAATTAGATTCTGTTAGCAACTTGGCTAATCCCTGTCCTTTGACTAACTTGGTAGGCTTAATGTCCAAATCATACTCTTGGATTTTGGCGATCCATTTTCTTCTTTTTTCCCTCTATATCACTCTGAATCAACACATATTTTACGGTAGAATTAGGTACATATGCTACTATTTGAGAATGAAGTACATATGTCCTGAAAGATTTCAATGACTTCACTAAGGCATATACCTGTTTTTCCAAGATGTTAATTTGAGCTCTGTATCTCTGAGGGCTTTACTGAAAAATGCCACTGGCTGCTCCTTTCCTTCTTCGTTCTTCTGTAACAACACAACAACAATAATGGAGGGTGATGCAAATGAAATTTTTTGAAAAGGTTTCAAATAATCTAGACTAATCAAAACTGGAGCTTCTTGAAGAGCCTCTTTAATTCTGGTAAAGGATTCTCTTGCATCTTTGTCCCATTTTACTTCAGCATTTTTCTTCAACATATCTGTTATTTTCCTGCCAATCTCAGCATAATTTGGAACAAATCTTCTCAAAAAAATTATTTTCCCTAGGAATTTTTGAATATGTTTCTTACTTCTAGGTAAAGGAATTGTTTGTATAGCCTCAACCCTTGCTGGATCAATTTTCACACCTTGATTTGAAACTATATTTCCCTGCAACTTGCCTTCCTCTAGAGAAAATAGGGATTTTTTAAGATTCAATGATAACCCAAATTTTCTGCATTTCAAGAAAGCCTTCTGCAGGTGCTCCAAATGTTCATCATAAGACCCTGAAAAATAGTCACATCATCCAAATATATGACTACAAAAGCTATATCCATTGCCCTCTGGAAAGTAGCTCTTGCATTCATGAGACCAAATGACATCCTAGCATACATGAGTGTTCCCCAGGGTGTAGTGAAAGTTGTTTTCTTCTGATCCTCTTTCTCAACTGCTACTTCGTTGTACCTAGAAAAACCATCAACCATGGATAACCTATAAGCTCCAATTACTTTCTGCAGGACATAGTCCATCTTTGGCATAGGTTAATTATCCTTCAAGGAGGCTCTGTTCAAATTTCTGAAATATACACACAATCTTATCTCTCCATTTTTCTTCCTGACTGGAACTAGATTTGAAACCCACTCTGAGTACCTGAGCGGAACTATGATTTTGGCTTGCAAACGTTTCTTCACCTCTTTCTCAATAGGGGCTAATAACAATGGATTAATCTGTCTGAGATTTTTCCTGTGTGGCTTAACCCCATCCTTCAGTGATATTTTATGCTGAATAATATCTAAATCATAAGTCTTCAAATCTTCATATGACCATGTAAACACATCTATGAGTTTTTTGAAAAGATCTGCATACCTTTCTTTATAAACTTTAGGAATTCCTTTGAACAACTTGACTATTTTGGGCTTCTGCTGAGTTCCTAAATTACAATCCTCCATCTCTCCATCTTGAGATGCCTTCTTTTGATTCACTGCTACATCGTTAGCATCAAACAATCTTTCAAGAGGAACCAGGCCTCTAGGCAATGTATTATCTTTCAACTGAATTATTTTCTGGTCACCAATTGTCTGCGTCAGGTTTCTAGGCACATCAATTTGATTAGCTTGATTAGTTTCTTGATCAATTTGATTGTCCTCAAAATTTCCAATCATGGTTAGAAATTGATTAATATGCTTATCATCTTCAAAAACTTGCCAGTGCTTTACATTATTAGGGATTGAAGGCCTGTGTCTGATTTCAATTTCATATCTCAGTCTTGGATTAATAAGTGGCTTAAATGTGTTGGTTGCAACTGCCAATGAGTCTGCCATTCTATTTTCTTCTCTTGGGATAAATTGAAGATTAAAGGCTTCAAAATAATTTTCAATTAGATCCCACACCTCATTTCTATAGGATCTTAATCTGGGATGCGTAATCTGACACCAATTCTTAATCTGTCTTATTACTAACTCAAAATCACCAAAAATAGAAATAGATTGTATTCCCATTTGTTTAGCTGTATGCAAGCTCAAAATCAATGCTTCATACTCTGCCACATTATTAGTTGATTCAAATTCCAGTTTGAAGGAAAAAGGTAAAAGATTATCTTCAGGAGATATAAAGATGAACCCAGCTCCTGTACCTTCTTTAGAATATGCTCCATCAAAATAACACTTCCAAATTTTATTTGAATGCAGCTCCTTATGTACACTTGCTAAAGAGAGCTATTTCTATGAGCCTTCAACAAATTCTACATCTTCATGCAGCATAAAACAAGAGAGATCCTCCTTCTCTTGACCATAAATGGGAGAATTAGCTGCCTCTTTCTTGGTGGTAGTTTTCATGAATCTAGTTTCTCTATGTAACCTCCTTTCTTCTCCATTGAAAACATGGATGATGGCATATGTGAAATCCAACTTTAAAACACCTCCAAGCTTTGCTCCCCAGGATCTAGACAACAAAATACCAAATCTAGCAGGAATATCTACAACTACTACGTCCATCATGATACTCTTAGCTGGAATTTGGGCCAAGGAAACAACCATGTATTTGATAAGTCATGTTAGCTCCCTGTAATTTGCAATATCGGAAAATACAAACTGCAGAGAGAACACTTGAACCACTTTGGGATTCTAGGATCTAGCCCTCCTGAATTCGGAGAGGGATCTCTCCAATAAGTGTAAAGATTGATTTATCTTTAAGGCTTTTGGGTATGATATTAGGCTATTTATTAAGAGCGAGGTTTTTTGTTTATTTTGGATGGTTGAGCATGATTATTAGTTGAGAGGAAAGTCCTAAAATGAAAGAGTTTCAAAGGTGAGAAGTTGCAAGCAATCAGAACAAGCTTTGGCTGATAAGATAGATATAACGCTGGTTTTTAGTCCATTGGGCTATGGATTCATAAAAGGGTTTAATTGCGCAACAATTTCAAGAGTGGTCCAAGGGGAAAGTCATCTATATCACAAGATCTTTGAGATTAAATGATGGAATGGAACAATAAAAGTGTTGAAGGGGTGGAAACAGACAATAATTTCAACTAGGATTTATCAGTCTGTCCAAACAAGAAAAGCCTTTTAAGTAACTGTTTAAAACTAACCAAAGGACAGGGCTAACCATAGAATTCTTTGGACAAGTTCGTATTAAAGCTAACTCAATAGACAAACAATCCAGTAATCCTCATAATTACTTTCAGAAGGGATGAAAACACATAAGAGAAACAAAGTGCAACTTAAGATCAGATAAGATGCTTTTAAATCTAGCCTGCTTTCAGCATACACTTAGGGAAACTTTCAGAATTTACCTTTGGAGAAAGAAGCTAGAAAACAGGGCACACCATCACTTTTCTAGTCTGAATTTACTAAGAAAATAATGAAAATAACATCTAAGAACAATGTTTAAAGTAAACAGTAGGACGAGGGAACGCCAACATTCCTAACTGCTTGAACTGTATTGAATCATTCTTAAATACACGATTTAGAGGAAAACATTGAGATAAATCTTATCAGTCAGAGAAGGGTACTGTAAATAGTAAATCCTATCTCCATGCTTGCTGTTCTTTATCAAAGAATAATGGACAAAATGGAATACATGAAAGGAAAAACAATAACACAGAAAGAAGCACTTCACCTGTGATATAGATCAAGATCCCAAGAATCAGCTTATATATTGATGTCAAACCAGTTACATTCTTCAGGTCCAATGTTTCAGTTTAGCAATCATCTTCACTTCTCAGCCTAACTTATTTAATCACAAACAGAGCTTCAGGAGCCTTTGAACACTATTTACATGTAGAAGTTTCGAGCACAAGTATATTTCAAAGTTCTGCAACCAACATTGTCTCATCTTCTATAGAAGTATTTATAGAAGAAATGAGGAGGTGGGATGGGATAAAATATCTTCAAGGTTCAATTAATACAGATTTTAATGCTTCTCGGCCTTTGAGGGGCTCAATGGAGAAGTTTACAAATATTTCCCTGTATTAATTGGTTTACATTAAATTTTAAGCTTGCTGGGAAGATTTTGTTGACTTTAAGGCTCTGTGTCATGTTGCAATAACTCTATTGATATTTTGCAATAAGTTCCTTTGGCTTGAAATAATTGTTTGGCTGTATGGAGGCAAATATCTTCTGTTCTGGTCATAATTCGGCCTCTGTTGAATGCTTTGAGGCTACAGGTGGCTTTTGGTAGCTGAGAGGAATCAATTAGCCTCTGATGTGGCATTTAGAGGCATTCTCTGTCTGATAGATATTATTGATTTTCTTTAAACACTGTTAATTGACTTTAATTATGTGTTTAATTGAGCGGATTAGGCTTTTGATTATCGATCTTAGCTGTAATCCCTCAAAACTTGTGAAAACAGTCTTCAATTCTTCATCTCTGTTGTGGCTAGGTCTTCAACACTGGTACTCTCTGTTTTAATTAATCTTTGCTGTGTCTTGTTGATGTGCAAGTGCGCTGAGGGTTCTTATGGCATCAGTGCTCATGATGCACTGATGAAACGTGGTGTTGAATCCCATAGCTGGATACTCTTTGATAAATGAAAGCCTGGAGGATCGTCATCCTTGGCTTTTATTTTTCCTTTAAAATAATTGGAAATCCTTTAAAACCTACATAAACAAAAACATTAAGAAAATCCTGTGTATTTTTGGTTTGAATGCTTCAGAGGTTGCGTGTTAGGTCACAGCCGTTGGATGAAAGCATCCAACGGTGGAGATTTTCTTGCGGAGATTAAAAAGGGAGGCGGTTGGAATCAAACGGTGGGAGATTAAGTCCAGGCCGTAAATCTGTGTTGATTGACAGTCTAGATTAATCGGGGAAATACAATGTGAAGGGATCACATATATTATGAAATGGAGGAAAATACAAAGAAATGGGCTAAAAAACCTTCGAGAAGGAAAAATGCATTGGAAGGGAATTTGGGGTTTCCGAACGATCGTGAGTCGTTGGATTAGATTTGGCCCCAGAGATCAATGGCTGTGGTTGATCGTGAAATCCCTTGGTGTATGGCGGAGGGCGATAATGAAATAAGAGATTTAATGGGAGCCGTTGATCTGCAGAGATCAACGATAGGGAATAAACGCAATAAAACGCAATGGAAACAGGGGAAAGCAGTTTCGGCTTTAGAAACCAGCAGTATCGCGCAACAAAAGGGGAGGAAGGTGGTTTTAGCTTTTTGGACGCGATATGCGTTAGAGGCCGCCACGTGGCTTTTAAAAACCACCTATATCACGTAGCTCTTGGAGAATTATCCTTCGTGCTAAAATCTACGCGATATGGAGCGTCTGCCGTCAGATCTGGGGTATTAGATCTGACGGTCGAGGAGAGAGCGTGATATTGACAAGATGCGTGGGTAATAACAGGTGGGGTGGTTTTAATCTAATCTATCAGATCTGAGAATGAACAGCTGAGATCAAATCTGGGACGGGGTAGGACCCAGGGCGCTGGGCCTATCGTGATTAATCTGGGCCATTGGATGAATGGAATGGATGGCTCAGATTGATCTTAGAGGTTAATGAAAAAATATACAAGGCGAAGAAAGGGTTAATATGGGCCATTGATCTGCAGAGATCAACGGCGGAGATCTCCCCAAAAAACATTACAAAGCGAAGCTTCATAATTTTAACCAAGGCGGGAGATACAATCTGGACCGTTGGATCTTGACACGTGGACGACCCAGATGTAATCGGAGGTTGCGAATAAAATATTAAGTGCGCCCAATGAAATCTCTCGATGCGAGATTGTGCAGACCGTTTGATTGGTCTATGATCAACGGTCAGGAAAGGGTTTAACCAATGAACGACGGGCTTAGTTATAACATAGAAAAATCAAAATTTTAATGAAATACAAAGGATTTTCGGCTTCGGGCGGGTTATATATATGAGGTTTGGGGCCCGATTGCGGGGCCTTTGGATATTTGAAACAATGAAGGGATCGGGGGTTTATGATACAAAGGGCCAAATCAGAATCAGAACAAGGTGAGGACCTTTTCAAACTCGCTCGACAAAAAATCTCCGATGCGAGATCTTTTTGGCCATCGATCAGCTCTTTAGATCGACGGTCCTTTCCTTTTAAAACAATGAAAATGGCGGGTTTAATACAAAACATAGGAAAGTGGGTTTTAAGTTTTTACAAAGGAAAAATATGATCGGGAAGGGTTTATACAACGCTTTTAGTGCCCGATTTGTGGGGCTGTTGGTTTTACAAAAGGGACAAGGGATCGGGGCTTAAATACAAAGGGGCTCATCGGATCGGAGGTTTCATAAAACACAAAGACTTGCGTTCGCCGTTTATTTCCGATGTGATAAGCGCCCGATGGGTCTAACGTCTGGTTCTAGGGCGTGGGTATATGTGGGGAAGTGGTTTAGGACTTAGCCCAAAGGGGCTTAAGCCTATAGTCAAAAAAGCTTATTTTTTATGATTTTTTCAAGGTTTTTTAATGGATTTGGGGGTTTCGGTAAGGTTTAAAAATGAGTTTTAAACCTTATAAAAGGGGTTTTATGAAGGAAGGAAGGGAATACATGAAAAATAGAGGAAGTGTATGGGGAAAAAGAGAACAAAATGAAGGTTAATGATGAAGGGAAAAAAGGAGTAAAATGAGGGAAAGATGGGGATTTTTGCAGCAGTCTATTCTTCATGAAAACAACAGATTTTCAAAATTTTGAAAGGGAAAAAATAGTGAAGATTAATCCAAAGACATGATGTCTTCACAAGACTTCAAGAATTAACAATTTTGTAATAAAAATTGTTTCTTGAAGGCTTCAAAAATGATTTAGCCACCATTTAATATGACAAATTTTATAGGTGGCTAACAGTGGCTCCACATGGGGATGGTGCCTTCTTGAAGGCATCAAGAACTTCAGACTTGCATTTTCTGGGGGGCTGATCAGTGCCTCATCCATTGGGCTGCTCTTTCTTTACTTGGATGATATTTTCTGTTCTGACAATGTTAGCAGCCATGAAAAACCAATGGAACTTCATCCACACAAGCTTTCTACCTACCCAATCCTACTGATCTAACATTTTTTCTTCTTTCAGAGTGCACTTGGATTGGAAAACTCTTTTACAAACATTTTATTCTTTTGAAAGAAAAAACTAATCTAAGTCTAGTTCTTATTTCTCCAAGAACTCAGATTAAATAGTTGAGTTCATATGCTTCCCTACCTAATCTATTATCTATTAGGATTAAACAGTCTAACAGATTTTATTCTCTAACTTCTAAAACAAAAATTTGAAAGCATACAAGTCAGGATTGAACGGTCTAACTTGTTGCTGATCTATGGCATCAAAAACAAGCTGCACATAGATATTTTTTACAGAAAATTAAATCAAAATGGAAGGCTTAAGATCTGAAATTTCTAACCACGACCCTCTCTTTTCTTCGGCTCTATTTTTTGAGTTTATTCGAGTTGTTTTTCCTTGTTATCTTGTTCAGATTTTGAGTTGATTAGAACCAGTTTACCTCTGTTTTTGACTCAAAATTAAAACAGATAGGAGTCACTCTTTTTTTGGAATCTTAGGTTTAGATTTGGAGCTTGTTTGAACCTTTAATTTCTATCCTAATCTTCCCAACTGATAAGCCAAGATTAAGTTGTTTGGAAAATTGAATTCACTAACCTATCAACATTAAATTGAAAACTAATTAGTCATGATTAGGTTGTATGACTAATTAGAAGTGTGTTTTTCAGGAGTGCCATTTGAGCTTGCACACTTTCAGATTTTGTTTCTCTTTTTTGGTATGGGGCTATACCTTTAATGTTTTTACAATCTGCCCTCTTTTCTTTCTTTTACTGTTTTTGTATTTTTGGTTTTTCTAACTTTGAATGCAATGATGGGTGAAATATTTATAATGGGAAAAAAGATAAAAAAGCTTTCAAAACATGATAGGATTAAGAGAAGTAATGTTTGAGAATCTTGCCATTAACAGGACCCCCAAATAGTTCAACTCCATTCAACTCCTGTAAGAAAAAGGCATTGTTACCGGTAGTAGAATGAATGAGATAAGGGCCAAGCCATAATTTGTCAAATTTCCCATGCTTGCCCTTGTCTTCTCCCCTTTAATCCCACTTTAACACTTTGTCCCCAACATGAAAATTTCTAGCCTTTGTTCTTCTGTCAAAAATCTTCTTGATGTTCTCTTGTTTTTGTAATGCTTTGTTGTAAACCTCCTCTCTGGTTTGCTGAAGATGAATAGTCTGATTAATCCTTCTGATCATGTTAGTGTCTTCAGACTGCACCTCTTGATTCAACTTCATAACTGTTACACCAAGGCCGGTTGGAAAAATTGCATTTGTATGATACACGAGTTGATAGGGTGACATCCCAATAGATTTCTTAAGTGTTAATTTGTCAGCCCATAGTGCATGCACTAGCTTTGTATGCAAAGACTTCTTGTTGTCCTCCAGCAACTTCTTGATTATGTTTACCAAACTCTTGTTTGAGGATTCAGCTAGCCCATTACCTTGAGGGTAATAAGCAGTAGAATGGCCCAATGTAATCTGATATTTGTGATAGAATTCAACCATCTTCTTGAATCCAAATGCTACAGCATTATTAATGATGATATTTCTAGGACAGCTAAATCTAGAGAGGATATTAGTCTCCATGAATTTTATGATGACTGAGTCATTGGCTTGCTTAGAAGGGATGGCTTCTATCCATTTGGTGAAGTAGTCTGTAGCATCACTGACATCATACAATGGTATCTTGGACTGATAGTTCTGTGGAAGATTGACTAAGGGCAAAGGAAGGACTAAGGGAGCATACCATGCTGCCATGATATGAGGTGGAGGTAGATTTACAAGAGGTGGATTAACAAGAGGGAAAGTGGACTAGAACGAACTGGTTTGGACAGTGGATGTATGAAGAACAGATGAGATGGACCAGCAATAGACTGTTCAGCTGACCTTGGATGAGAGACACCTAAATTGTGAAGGAAATGTAAATCAGGTGGTGTGGTTTCTCTACTACCAGGATGTTCACTTTGTTCTGGGGATGAAAGTGAAGACTCTGAATCTAGCTGATCTAAATCATCAAGCGACCTAGCTCTAAATGGATTTCTTAAGTCAACTTGTGATTGTTGTAGAGCTGCAAGGTTTTCAGGAACTGAATTGGCTCTCAAGGGTGATCTGAAAACAGTTGAAGATTTAATCTTAGGATACTTCCTAAGGATACTTTCAGGGTTATCAACTATCTCAGGTGGGTTTGGGTCAGGATAGGCTCTAGTATGAATCTTTCTAGGAGCCACTATGCTGTGTTTTTTAGACCCAAGTAATCGAGGAAAGTTTAACCAGATATAACAATCTTTAAGAGGCTAACTGATATTTTAAACAAGAAAACTTTAATCCTAAAGTCCTCTAACTGAGTCTGAATGATTTTATGATGATAACGGGTCTTCCCAGTGGAGTCTTAAGGTCTTTTTTAGGATTGTGGAGTCACCAAGTGGAATTTTTTATCTCTTTTGGAGGTAAAATCTTTTATGGTCCACCACCATGTTTATTGAATACCAATCTGAAATATTTTTGGGTTTTCTGAGTTATTTTTCAGTCCTATGGGTTCTATGAGTGTCCTAAATCTGTTTTAAAACTTAGCTACGGTTATGATACAAAGACAATCTACTCTTAAGGCTAAGCTAGCTGAGAATCCTAAGGTTTCCTTAGTTTGTCACTGATTCAAACAAGATTTATCATGATTACCATTTTCTTGGTAGTTCTTGAAGAGGGCTACTTGTACTCACTGAACAATGAGTGTTTGGCCATAAATATTATGCCTCGTGGGCTAACTGGCTAACAGAACAAATGTCATTAAATCAAGAGATTTCCTGAGGTTTCAAAAGTATGTAGGATGAAGTTTTCTCAGAAAGTTCCCCAGCGGAGTCGCCATAAATGTTAGCTCCTTGTAATTTGCAAGATTGGAAAATGCAAACTGCAGAGAGAACACTTGAACCACTTTGGGATTCTAGGATCTAGCCCTCCTGAATCCGGAGAGGGATCTCTCCAATAAGTGTAAAGATTGATTTATCTTTAAGGCTTTTGGGTATGATATTAGGCTAGTTATTAAGAGCGAGGTTTTTTGTTTGTTTTGGATGGTTGAGCATGATTATTAGTTGAGAGGAAAGTCCTAAAATGAAAGAGTTTCAAAGGTGTGAAGTTGCAAGCAATCAGAACAATATTTGGCTGATAAGATAGATATAACGCTGGTTTTTAGTCCATTGGGCTATGGAGTCATAAAAGGGTTTAATTGTGCAACAATTTCAAGAGTGGTCCAAGGGGAAAGTCATCTATATCACAGGATCTTTGAGATTAAATGATGGAATGGAACAATAAAAGTGTTGAAGGGGTGGAAACAAACAATAATTTCCACTAGGATTTATCAGTCTGTCCAAACAAGAAAAGCCTTTTAAGTAACTGTTTAAAACTGACCAAAGGACAGGGCTAACCATAGACTTCTTTGGACAAGGTCGTATTAAAGCTAACTCAATAGACAAACAATCAAGTAATCAAGTAATCTAGCCTGCTTTCAGCATACACTTAGGGAAACTTTCAGAATTTACCTTTGGAGAAAGAAGCTAGAAAACAGGGCACACCATCACTTTTCTAGTCTGACTTTACTAAGAAAATAATGAAAATAACATCTAAGAACAATGTTTAAAGTAAAAGTAGGACGAGGGAACGCCAACATTCCTAACTGCTTGAACTGTATTGAATCATTCTTAAATACAGGATTTGGAGGAAAACATTGAGATAAAGATTATCAGTCAGAGAAGGGTACTGTAAACAGTAAATCCTAACTCCATGCTTGTTGTTATTTATCAAAGAATAATGGACAAAATGGCATACATGAAAGGAAAAACAATAACACAGAAAGAAGCACTTCACCAGTGATATAGACCAGGATCCCAAGAATCAGCGTGTATATTGATGTCAAACCAGTTACATTCTTCAGGTCCAATGTTTTAGTTTAGAAATCATCTTCACTTCTTAGCCTAACTTATTTAATCACAAACAGAGCTTCAGGAGCCTTTGAACACTATTTACATGTAGAAGTTTCGAGCACAAGTATATTTCAAAGTTCTGCAACCAACATTGTCTCATCTTCTACATAAGTATTTATAGAAGAAATGAGGAGGTGGGATGGGATAAAAGATCTTAAAGGTTCAATTAATACAGATTTTAATGCTTCTCGGCCTCTGAGGGGCTCAATGGAGAAGTTTACAGATATTTCCCTGTATTAATTGGTTTACATTAAATTTTAAGCTTGCTGGGAAGCTTTTGTTGACTTTAAGGCTCTGTGTCATGTTGCAATAACTCTACTGATATTTTGCAATAAGTTCCTTTGGCTTGAAATAACTGTTCGGCTGTATGGAGGCAAATATCTTCTGTTCTGGTCATAATTCGGCCTCTGTTGAATGCTTTGAGGCTACAGGTGGCTTCTGGTAGCTGAGAGGAATCAATTAGCCTCTGATGTGGCATTTGGAGGCATTCTCTGTCTGATAGATATTATTGATTTTCTTTAAACACTGTTAATTGAATTTAATTCTATGTTTAATTGAGCGGATGAGGCTTTTGATTGTCGATCTTAGCCGTAATCCCTCAAAACTTGTGAAAATAGTCTTCAATTCTTCATCTCTGTTGTGGCTAGGTCTTCAACACTGGTACTCTCTGTTTTAATTAATCTTTGTTGTGTCTTGTTGATGTGCAGGTGCGCCGAGGGTTCTTATGGCATCAGTGCTCATGACGCATTGATGAAACGTGGTGCTGAACCCCATAGGTGGATACTCTTTGATAAATGAAAGCCTGGAGGATCGTCATCCTTGGATTTTATTTTTCCTTCAAAATAATTGGAAATCCTTTAAAACCTGCATAAACAAAAACATTAAGAAAATCCTGCGTATTTTTTGGTTTGACTGCTTCAAAGGTTGTGTGTTAGGTTGCAGCCGTTGGATGAAAGCATCCAATGGTGGAGATTTTCTTGCAGAGATTAAAAAGGGAGGCGGTTGGAATCAAATGGTGGGAGATTAAGTCCGGGCCGTAGATCTGTGTTGATCGATGGTCTAGATCAATCGGGGAAATACAATGTGAAGGGGTCACATATATTATGAAATGATGGAAAATACAAAGAAATGGGGTAAAAAAACCTTCGGGAAGGAAAAATGCATTGGAAGGGAATTTTGGGTTTCCGAACAATCGTGAGTCGTTGGATCAGATTTTGCCCCAGAGATCAACGCGTGTGGTTGATCGTAAAATCCCTTGGTGTATGGTAGAGGGCGATAATGAAATGAGAGATTTAATGGGAGCCATTGATCTGCAGAGATCAATGGCGGGGAATAAACGCGATAAAACACAATGGAAACAGGGGAAAGCGGTTTCAGCTTTAGAAACCAGCAGTATCGCGCAGCAAAAGGGGAGGAAGGCGGTTTTAGCTTTTTGGACACGATATGCGTCAGAGGCCACCACATGGCTTTTAAAAACCACCTATATCGCGTAGCTCTTGGAGAATTATCCTTCATGCTAAAATCTACATGACATGGAGCGTCTGCCGTCAGATCTGGGGTCTTAGATCTGACGGTCGAGGAGAGAGCGTGATATTGACAAGATGCACGGGTAATAACAGGTGGGGTGGTTTTAATCTAAGCCATCAGATCTGGGAATGAACGACTGAGATCAAATCTGGGACAGGGTAGGACCCAGGGCGCTGGGCCTATCGGGATTAATTTGGGTCGTTGGATGAATGGAATGGACGGCTCAGATTGATCTTAGAGGTCAATGAAAAAATATACAAGGCGGAGAAAGGGTTAATATGGGCCGTTGATCTGCAGAGATCAACGACGGAGATCTCCCCAAAAAACATTACAAAGCGGAGCTTCATGATTTTAACCAAGGTGGGAGATACAATCTGGACCGTCAGATCTTGACATGTGGACGTCCCAGATGCAATCGGAGGTTGCGAATAAAATATTAAGTGCTCCCAATGAAATCTCCCGATGCGAGATTGTGCAGATCGTTTGATTGGTCTATGATCAACAGTCGGGAAAGGGTCTATGATCAACGGTCGGGAAAGGGTTTAACCAATGAACAACGGGCTTAGTTATAACATAGAAAAATCAAAATTTTAATCAAATTCATAGGATTTTCGGCTTCCGACGGGTTATATATATGAGGTTTGGGGCCCGATTGCGGGGCCTTTGGATATATGAAACAATGAAGGGATCGGGGGTTTATGATACAAAGGGCCAATCGGAATTGGAACAAAGTGAGGGCCTTTTCAAATGCGCTCGACGCAAAATCTCCGATGCGAGATCTTATTGGCCGTCGACCGGCTCTTTAGATCGACGGTCCTTTTCTTTTAAAACAATGAAAACGACGAGTTTAATACAAAACATAGGAAAGTGGGTTTTATGTTTTTACAAAGGAAAAATATGATCGAAAAGCGTTTATACAATGATTTTAGTGCCTGATTTGCGGGGCCGTTGGTTTTACAAAAGGGACAAGGGATCGGGGCTTAAATACAAAGGGGCTCATCGGATCAGAGGTTTCATAAAACACAAAGACTTCGCTCGCCGATTATTTCCGATGCGATAAGCGCCCGATGGGTCTAGCGCCTAGTTCTAGGGCATGGGTATATGTGGGGAAGTTGTTTAGGACTTAGCCCAAAGGGGCTTAAGCCTATAGTCAAAAAATCTTATTTTTTATGATTTTTTCAAGGTTTTTTAATGGATTTGGGGGTTTCGGTAAGGTTTAAAAATGAGTTTTAAACCTTATAAAAGGGGTTTTATGAAGGAAGGAAGGGAATACATGAAAAATAGAGGAAGTGTATGGGGAAAAAGAGAACAAAATGAAGGTTAATGATGAAGGGAAAAAAGGAGTAAAATGAGGGAAAAATGGGGATTTTTGCAACTGTCTTTTCTTCATGAAAACAACATATTTTTAGAATTTTGAAAGGGAAAAAATAGTGAAGATTAATCCAAAGACACGATGTCTTCACAAGACTTCAAGAATTAACAATTTTGCAATAAAACTTGTTTCTTGAAGGCTTCAAAAATGATTTAGTCACCATTTGATATGACAAATTTTATAGGTGGCTAACAAGTCCTACACATTTCACTCTCTTTGAATCAAAGGAATAAAGGTCTCTATATGGCTTAGTGATTTGTAAATTTAGCTCTTTCATCACAAATAACGGCATAAGATTATGTGATGCACCAGAATCAAGCATACAATTATGTATAATGAAATCATGCGAAAGTACTGATATGTAAAAAGGTGGAATAGAAGAGTCTGCCTCTTCAACATGAGGGCTGAAAGTAGCCACTGGTTTCTCTTCTTGAAAATTCACAATATCACCCACCTCATCAGACTGAGACAGATTAATAAACTCTGCAATTTATTTCTTATAACCAGGTGTTTTAGCTAACTCAAGAAGAGGTACTTGAATTTTAACTTTTTTTAACTCTTTAGACAAACTAAAAGTTTGATTTTGTTTAATCAACTTTTCAGGTACTTCTTGATTTCTGTTTGAATTTGCATGTTGGTTAGGAACAGTAACAATCTTCTCCAAAATATTTGAGTCATTAGACTTGTTTTGGGAAGCCTCAGCTTGTTGCTTCTCTTTTTCTTTTACTGGAATCATGGGCTGCTTCCCCTTGTTTGATTGTTTTATTGAATTTTTCTACTGTGGAGTCGCCATTGGAGAAGAGACTGACTCTGATTCTTTTTCTTCATCATCCTGAGTTCTCAACCTATTTTTAGATCTCAGGTCATGCTTTTTATGCAATTCAACTTGCATAAAATTGGTAAATTGTTTGCAATAGTCATCCATCTCTTCCTGATCAAATGAAATATCATCTTCTTCACACTCTTCTTCACATTTTATTTCACATTCTTCTTCTACACCACCTTCCGTGTAGGTGGAAAAAATTTTCTCTTGATCTTCTTTCTGATCATCATCAATAGACTAGTAAGGTGCTGCTTCTATATATAAGGGTGCTTGAACTTGAACTTGATCTCTTCTTTCCCTTTTCAAAATTTGCAGGGGTTGCTTTTTGAATTGGGGATTAAAAACCCCTCTGTTTTGTTGTGTAGGTTTCTTGTTATCCAATTCCAACTTTACTAATTTGTTTGAAAATTTTTTAATGACCTTGGTCATGTCATCATTCCTTTGATCTTGAATTGACTCTCCCTTAGCTTTACCTTTATCTTGGACTGACTGCTTTTCTTGAGCTTTTCCAGCAGCAGTCATATTTGCTTCGATCTCCAAAGCATCCATTTGGATTTGTTCAGGAGTAGGAGACATTATTTCTCTCAAAGTAAAACAAAAATCTTATACAAATGCCCCAAAAAAAACAACTCTTGCTCCAATGGGAGGAGGTTTTATTTCTGCAGCAAACTATTGTACAACTTATTGAATCTTTTAATAAAATCACTCATATTTTCATGAGGTTTTTTCTTAATAGCATTAAATTCTGTCAAAGAATAACCGTGGTCTCTCTTTTCACCCCATCTTTGGATGAATTGTCTTTCTAACTCATCCCAATCATTAATTGAACCATTTGGTAACCCTTTAAACCATATTCTTGCCTCTCCATTTAGGGACTGTATAAAAATTCTCATTACTACATCTAGTTGTTCAACATTTAAATTTTCAACAAAAGTGAAAAACAAAGGCAAGTGTTATTCTGTAGTTATTTCATCTTCACCAGTAAACCTAGGAAGTAACTTAAGATATTCTTGAGGCATTGCATTCATTGGTTGAGGAATATTTAATGGTGCATATATGTTCATCAAGAAAGCAGGGGCAGCCATGTTTATGCCCTGATTGACTGCTCCTTGAGTAGTGGGAATATGTGTACCAGTTGTAGGTGTGGATGAATAGGGTGAAACAACTGATAAATGAAGGGGTTGATAAACTAAATCAGAAGAACTAACAACTGTATTAGGTTGAGTTTATGTAAATGTGAAAGATAGAGATTCGAAAGAATGCTCTTCTAACCTTGATTCTTGGAAGTGAATGGATGAAGGCAAGGACTCTTGTTCCGAGAAAGTGAGTTTCTGGGAAATATCCTTGGATGAAAGAGTATGAGAACTGCTGCAGGTGCAGGAAGTGTGGCATCAGGTGTAAAAAGGGTTTTTGATTTCTGGCTCCTTTTAGAAACCAACTTTTTTGGATTTGAAAGGGTAGGAACCTTCTATTGAGAGGTATTAGACCTCGTATGTGGCCTCTTATAAGCCAAAATTAGAAAATGAAACATAAATTTTAATATATCCTCCTCTCTGAACAACCAAAGGAAATACAAATAAAACCCAGGGAAAATACTTCGTTTCTTCGTTCCCTGGCAACGACACCAAAAAATGTTGTACCTTAAGAGACAATCCCTTAGCTATGACAAGGAATCAGTGCTTAAGCCATTTATACGATTATGTCACAAAATTATTTATCTCTGTTTAATGACCCTCAAGTATTTATCATTAAACCCTCAAATATCAAATATAATGAACATATCACAATGTTGTCTTTTGCTTATGTTGAACGAAATGACCAGAAGAAAATGAAAGAAGGAAGTTCAAACTGATATGTTTTTACACATAATATATCATCTCAAACCCCGGAAGAATTATATGAAAGAAACAGTTAAAACAAAGGAGCACCAATTAAGGACTTTGACTCTTGCTTACATAGGTAAAAAGAGACCTGTTGCTCATTACTTCATTTTATTCAAAGATGGAAAACACAGAATGAAAACTTGAACACATGTCAACATAAACATATTCCAGAAACTTGCTTCTCATTCATTAATCTTTGAAAACTTTGAGTACAAAAATTATAGTCTGAAGGTCCAAAACTCGGAACCTTCCTTCCTCTGAATTATTACATTAAATACAATTAAAAGCAGTTCGAAAACTGCTATAACTGATCCTAACTACCTCAACTCCTGAAGATTTTTTGAAGATTATATTTTACATACTCCCAAAAAGTCTTATTACATTTACATCATCTCTGAAAGATTATAGTAACATAAAAATTAACACCCTAATCTATATGCTGAATATGAATAGCTGACGATGCTGCTACATTTCCCAAATCAGCTTCTGATTTGTCTTTCTTTGAAGTTGAAGGATCCTTTGGCAAGTCTATTGTCCAGGCTCTGCATTTCTTCCATATCTCTACTCTTGTTCTGGGTGAGTGTATCAGATTGTGATACTCTAACCTAAAAGCAGTAATTCGGTTGTAAGTTGGTCTTTCTATAAATAGAGTTTTTACCAGCCACATGAGTAGCTCAAAATGTCTCTGAAGAAATTTGATCATTGTTGTCCCCTTGAGTACCTGAGTCTTTTCATGTGTATTATCAAATTTTCTTTTTTTAATACCAGTAAGTTTTCATAAGAATCCCATGACAATAGACCTCCCCCTATTTTCCAGCATGAAGGTAAACCTAATCTTGTTAATTTGTCCAATGACTTATCAAACTGACTTATTGCTTCTTTGATTTCAATCAACCTCTTTTCTGTGGCTTTCCTATAATCATTCTTGACAATCATCTTATTAATCTCTATTGCATATAAGATTCTATCCTTAATCTCATTTTCCTCCAATTCTTGGTCTGTTTTGGAATTAATGAAATCAATGAATATTTTTGCCCAAATAGCCCTATTGATTGTCTTTTGTCCCTCTACCATTACTTGTTCTTCAAATTCTCTGATAAGACTCCTTTCTTCTGCAACCACCATCAAGAAGTCCCAAATTGACTTCATTTCAGAAATGATATCATTCCAAATGATATCTTTTGCCTGTATTAAAGATATGTTCCCTTTCAATTTCTCTTTAAGGCTTTTGATCTCAGCATTGGCATTCTGACTGTCCATTTTCTATTTACTAGCTTCATTTTCTGCAGCTTGAATAATCTTCGACGCAGTCTCTAGGTCTGCTTGAGCCTTCTTCCAGTCTCTTTCCGCCATCTGCAATTCAATATTCAACTGAGAAATTTGTGCTTGAGGATCTTCGTTACCTGAAGGGAAAACAAAAGTACAAGTATGACTATCAATATGATTTTGTAGTGATATTGCAGTTTGTTTTATTTTAGAGAATTCCTCCTCCTTTTGCATCAGCTGTTGTAGCAACTTTTCTTTCTCGTTCTCTACCTCTGCAACCTCCGCAGCCATTGAATTCTCCCTTATAGGTAATTTTAGCTTCTTCTTCAAAGTATATATCTCTGCTTTAGCACTTTGTAGAAGCTTCTGCACTGCGGTCCTATCATTAGGGTCTACCCCAATCTTTACTATGATCTTCTTTAGTTCCTCATTCTGAATGGTTAAAGCCCTAGAGTTGGATTTTTCTAACTTTAACTGTTTATTGACTTTCCCAAGCATATTCTCTGCTTTCATTGCCATTGCATTAGTCTTTGTAAGGTCATTTACAATCAATTGACCTGTCTACATATGTAAGTTCATCTTATCCAATAATGGAATTTTCTGTTGGACATTGGATTCAACGCTCCCCGTGTGTTTCGCGACATGGACTAACTGCCTCTCGTGGATCCTAACTCTAGCGATTGTAGCAGAGACTAACGCCTATGGGTTTTGGTCTAACGAAAATCATGATTCCAACAATTGGTATCAAAGCGACAAGTCTCGAGTTCTAAACTCACCCGGGTCACGTTGGGGGGAGATTGTTGGACATTGGATTCAACACTCCCCGTGTGTTTCGTGACATGAACTAACCACCTCTCGTGGATCCTAACTCTGGCGATTGTAGCGGAGACTAACGCCTATGGGTTTTGGTTTAACAGAAATCGTGATTCCAACATTTTATTCACATCTACAGTTATATTTACAGTATTGAAATTACTAGAGGAACCAATTGACATGTTAGTAGGATGTGACAAGGCAATTCTGAATTGATATTTCCCAAGATCCATGGCAGTCAAAAGCCTTGTTTGATCTAGAGAAATATGATATTCAGCTTGGGCTTCCATGTTGGCTTTCATCTCCTGATTCCTTTCTGCAATTTGGGCAAACATCTGTTTGATTAGAGGTACTTGTTCATGAGAAGTCTCATGTCTTCTGGGTGAAGCAGGAAAATTTTGTTTCTCTCCCAACTGTAGAGAGTAACCAGGTTGAGTATATGCATGTTCTTGATTAAAATTTTTCCTTTTCTCAGCTCCTTGCTCCTCATCTTCTAAGTCAATTACTATTTATTTACTTATTTTATTAGACTTTTCTGAAATAGTAGAAGTCTGAATATTTGAACCTGTTGAACTCACTACCCCTCTGCTAGCTATTTTTTTCTAAATCTGGCCTGCTTTCACGAATGAAAGCTGAATACCCATTCTCAATTCTTCTATTGGAAATTACACTGTGTGGGTCATAAGCCCAACTTTCTCCTAGCAGCAAATGCATCTCATCTAGCATTTTAGTAACTTCTTCAAATGCCTATCTCATATTAACAATGAAATGACCTACAGTCATGGGTAGTTTAAACATATGTCCTTTTTTCATGGGTACAAAATGAACTTGATCAACATTCAGACTTTGTCGAATGAACTCCAAGGAAAATAACCTCATGGGAACAAATACTGGAAGTCTATAAGGCTCAACCCCTGCTCCATATAACCTAATTTCTGAATAATCCTCAAACACAAACCAATCTCCAAACTTACAATTTGCTCCTAAATGCAAGAATTCTTGAGCTTTGTTTAAAAAACAAGGGGGAGAAACTCCATTCAAAACCTTATATGCACTTGACATGAAATAACTAGCAAAATCAAATAGTCCATTTTCATTTTGTTCTCTCCTTACTATATCTGTCCAGAAAACTACAGATTGCCTCTTCTTATTCACATCCATGATATTCAGACCTAGATGCATAAATTCCTCCACATTTTGATATAAGAACAAGTAAATGATTAATGAAGGAAATCTAAAAGAAACTGTTAATGAAAGACTCATTAGTTGTGAATTTACTGCTTCCTGCCAATAGGATGGAATATCCAACACCATTCTTGGCTTCATCATCATGGAAAACATCCCTAACATTGTTTTATCCACCATATTGTCATCATCTTTGCCCAGAATTTTAGCAATGCTGCTCAGTACTGGCTGAATCTCAGTATCAAAACTTCCATAGGAAAATTCTTGTTGTCAGGCTGAAATTGCTATGTATTGGGCTTTAGAAAATAAATAAGCTGATTGAAGTCTTCACCTGTAAGATTATCATAACATGCTACCAAAGATTCATTCTGAGAATTGAACACATGAATCTGACTCAGGGTAACAAAGGGCTTGACAGATTAACAGGGAAAACACTTGCAAAATATTTTCTCCCTGACAATTCATCACATAACATTTTCCAGGATACATAACAGAAACCATCCAAGATATCAATTCAGGAAAAAGATGAGTTTTAGGGATACATGCAGACAACAAACTAGACTTGGCCATGGCGGCATATAATAGAGAAGCTTTGTCGTTCAAGAGGACTTGTTGGTAAAATGGAAGATGGACCAGGGAACAATTAGTGTCTTGTATATCCCTCTCGGTATCCATGAGAGGGTTATGACTAGCAAAACCAGACAAAGATGAACGTTTGGCCATAATTCAAGAATACGACAACCAATGACTTGCAAGGTGGCTAAATTTTAACAGGGTGACGGAAAACTGAACAGGACGCAGCACATATTACTCTCAAACATTAACTTAATCCGAAATGACTTTGAAAAAATGCAAATTTTTCTTAAATAGGTGGCGCTTCCTTTTAAATTAAACGCTAACATGATGCGCCAATGAACCGTTGGGTTCACGTGACGTGGAGGACAACTGTGAACAACTCAGCGCCTTTCGTCACTGTGGAGGGTCTCGGGGTACAGAGAAATATTTTGGCTTGTCCCCCCACATTCAATCTCCACCGCACATCTGTGTTTCCCTCGTAGTCAACCCGGTCAACTGCGGAGGCACTCTTCTTTTTAATTAGTGCGCTAGTTGTGCCCGCGGGTTGAGTCCTTCGATCAGAGTACAAGCTTTCATCACATCTCGCTTGATATAATGATCGACCTTTAAACTTTAATTCGGGGACCCACTTCATAATGTTCAAAGTATCTAAACCTTTGATTTTAATATAACGAAATAAATATTTTTATGCTAAAGTATTATAAAGATTATAATACTTTAACATATTTTTAACAATTTTCTATTTTTATATTTTCAGAGACGAAAATAAAAGGATATTGCAAATGATCCACAACATGGTTGATGGGTGGTTTTCCCAAGGCTCTGCATTTGTCGGGTGGACTATGAATTGAGTTTTGCAGTGTTGCTTGCAGTTTTAGGCTCCTTTTTAATCTTTTTTTTTTTTGTAAATTGTTATATTGGGTGCATTGGGGAATTAATCCTCTAGAGTCAAGTTATATGCCTAAAGTTCAAAATGTATTATTACCTGGGGTGCCTGGAGTAACTTGGGGAGTTGCATGGCTCCTCCCTCTATTGTTGGAAAATGGATGAGGATATGAGGAGCGCCATAGTTTTATCCTAGTGAGGGAACTCTAGAAGAGGTGTAATTATTAGCTACTGGTGAGGTGGGAAGAGTTATATGTCTGGTGTGTGGGCTTGCAGAGGCAGGAACGATGTCGATGGAGCGATTTCTGGTGGGAGGTGGGAATTCTTGACCTTGTGAGTGGCTGGCAGTTTCAGGGGGGGATCCTTCGTTCAATTCCTTTCAGTATTGGTAGAGGTGGTTGGATAGTGGGTTTGGAGAATCCTCTTCAAACCTTGTAGTGGTTGCGGTGGTGTTGGGATGGCAGGAACCCAATTACTGGTGCACACAATTGTTGGCTTCCTGGGTTTTCCTATGCTGTAGGGGGAACCATGAAACCGCCCCTAAGGTCCTCTCGCGTGGACAAAGGCTCTCCAGCGTCGCTTGGTCCCAAAAGAAAATCTAGTCGAGGGTGTGCTATGGCCGGTTGTGGTTGTGGAGGTGGCAGTTTTTCAAGTGGGGGTCATGCCCATGGAGGTGGAGCAAATAGGAGCGGCGACAAAGGCAACAATAGAAGAGTGGATGGGCATGGTCGAGGTCGTGGGGGTACTCAGCGTCATAAGGCTTTGTCCAGGTCTACAGGACAGACTGTGCAGGCAATGTTGGAGGCTTAGAATCGAACACATCATGAGGAGCGTGAGGTAGTGATGGCAACACTTCAATAACTACAATATTTGCAAAGCCATCTTCATGAGCGAGTGGTTGTGGTGTGCCATGGCCAGACTCTTCTGTCAACCAAGCTGGATAAATTGGAGGCATGGTTAACTCATTTGGAGCAACATGCAAGTTTCCAATTCCGCCCTCCTCCCCCAGGGCCAAACAATCTAGCGTCCATCACTTCTGATGATTAACTATGGTGAATGTAGTGCTATGCATTTTGTAGGTGTTTTGGTGATTTTGGACTAGTAAGGTTTAGACAACAGTGCACAATATATTTTAGATATAGTGTAATAGTCTTTATCGATGGTCAATAAACTGAGTCACAGTAAGACCACTAGTTTTTTGTTATGCTATGTAAATTTGTTTGATAATAAAAAAAAATTATAATAAAAAAGAACACACATAAATAGAAATTAATATTTAATAAAATAACTACTTCTTTTTCTTAAACTGATGTACATAAATAAAAAAAATTAATATTTATATATTTATCCTATGTATATATATAATATTTAATTTTTAAGTTTCCACTAAAAACTAAACTTTATGAAAATGTAAACCTATTTTTATCATTAATTTTTTATTTGTTTTTCAAACATTAATATTAATATATTTATCTCTAAATATTAAAATATTATCATATTTGGTTATATTAATATTAATGTGTAATATGTTAATAGACTTAGCATTTTGACTTTGAAAATTGTAAACAAACTTCTAGAAAATGCAGGTATGAATATGTTCCAATATGTTGAATTTGCAATAACTTAACCTATTTGAAATTTTGACTTTTAAAAATGTAAAATTATGTAAGAAAGATAAACTATTTTTAACCTCCACGAGGCTAAAAATAACTTATAAAACAAATTGCATATATAAAAAATCATATTTATTAATGCAAATAAATAATTTTGAAAGCTGCCATAAAACAATTGCTATGTCATACCAGTGGATAGAACGTGCAAATATACTTTTACAGATAGGCTATAGGCTATTTTTAGCCTCGTAGACATTAAAAATTCTTTCTTTCTTTCTTTCTTTCTTTAACTTAAAGCAAGCAACACGTTGCGGCATTTTTACAGATGATGTTATTTAATTATTATTACGAAATTGATTTATTATCTTGACAGCTCAAACAAATGTACACGTCACAATGTAGTTATTCAAAAACTTTGGTAACTTGAAATTCCATGTACACGTCACTAAAGCGAATATCAAAAATATATAACCATAACTTTGAATATATAAAAACAAAGCAAAAATATTATTCTATTATATAAAATGTTATTTTGAATATATAATTCAAAGTATAAATATTATTCTATTATAGAAAATGTTATTTTAGTTAATTATTCTATTATAAATGTTATTTTAAATGAGGAGAATTCTCTTTGCCAAAGCATGTTATCATATACACATCATGGTTTAGGTTTTGACAAGACCTATATTATTTTTTCCATATAAATGATATTTTTTTGTGTTATTTTAGGGAATTAAAAAAAAGTACATGGCATTTGGTTGTATATTACTTTTCAAATTTTTACACATAAAACTTTGAAGAAAACTATATTTCCAATATTGTTTCAAAGGCCAAAAAAAAAAAAAACTAGCATTTGCATGACTGTGCAAAGGGAACGCCGGTGGTGCGTTAAATGGCTGGTGGGTGGAGTTAATGACAAAGATGACAAATTTCAAATTTCTATTGGTTGGAGGGACAAACACATGTCAAAATCTCATTGGTAGGAAGGGCGATAGTCAAGCTCTCTTATTGGCTGGGGTGAACAGTGTTTGCCCACCCAAAGCCAACAAAGAGAATGCCTCCGGCGTAAAAATAAACTACTATATTTCCAATATTGTTTCGAAGTAAAAAAAAATTAAAAAAATTAGTTGAATCTAATATATCGTTTGTATAATTTGTATACTATGAAGAGAAAACATTATTATCAGATGAAAAAGTAATGTTAATTTCGATATATAGTGACTCAAAAAACTGTCAAAAATGAGTTGTGACCTATAGCGCTATACATTTTTTAACTCTTTGCTTTATGGAGTTGAAAGGTCAACTTGCCAATGTGTTGTAATATAATTCATAAAGGCTATGGGAATGGAGTGTATGCCTTGGACATAGCTGCCATCAAGTTCTTCATATAAAATGTAGCCATGATCTAATGCTAAAGCACTTTTTCATATTTTGTCTACAAATTTGTTATGTTCTCTATAAATGTGTTGACATTTGATATCCTGAAAGTAATTTTTTGTTTCTTCTATTATAAGCTTCCATGCTGCTAGATTTAAGACCTCTAATTGAGCATGACTTGTCAATCAATCAATGACACACTTGGCGTCACCAAGAATTCAGATGCATCTAATGTTTTTTAGCTTAGCTAAAATCATGAGTTCCAAAGCTGCTATCAATTCTGATTTGGTGTTAGACCCAGATCCGAGGCCAATTCTGAAATGAACTGATATGTTACATGGAAGCTTTATCTATCCCCCCTACTCCATAAATATTTTCTTGATCTGCTTCATAAAAAAAACCTACACGAAGATCTTGAGGTATATCAGAATCTTCTTGAATTGTGGAGTTTTGAAGAGGGAGATGTTCCTTGAAGAGATAAATGATTTTGGAGGATTGTGGAATGATGACAATATTTTCATTTCGGAAGATTTCCCTATTCCTAAGCAGCCATATGCCCCAAGCAATAAAGACATGTAGTATTTGCATGCATAAAGTTGTGCACATGAATCCATTAATTCAAATCTCATATTTAGGCCATATTGACATCCATGGCGCCTTTTGTCAATGGCTCTGAAGCTCGACTCATAATCAACGCCCTGGTTTAACATCCAATAAATGGATTTGGCTTAGGATGAGATTAATTACTTAAAAAATAAAAACAACGTAATTCTTAATATATAGTTATAAATTATTTATTATTAGTATGAATATTTTTATTTATTTATTTAAAATATAGGTTTTATTACTGTGATTTTTTTTTTTTTTTTTTTTGTGACTAGGAGAATCGGCAACTGCAGTGGTATCGTACTCGCGTTACACGGGGTCGAATCCCGCTGGCTACCCCTATACTCCTAGGAGGAACTGCTGAGCCCGCAACAACAACCTCTCGGGTAAGACGGGATTTGAACTCGTGACCTGCACCACGGCACGAATGCCTTAACAGAACGCTCGCTTGCCACTAGACCAAACCTCGACGGGATTTATTACTGTGATTTTTACTATAATATGAAATAAAAAAATAAATGTGTTGTAAGTAAATAAATTAGTGTTTTATTTGAGAACCATTCAAGTTGTTATGAGGAGGATCACTATTCTTTCAATCTAGGTTCAAGTTCCACTTATAACATGTTCACTCTTAGTAAGTTCATTGAGCTTTCACTTTGGAGAGCCTAGCTATGTAATGGTTCCACATATTATTAATAAAATACATCACCAATTTCATAAGGACAAGGACAAGAGTATCAGGGGCTGTGATACCATGAAATAATGGGGTAGTTACAGAGGCTAGACCATTTTATTTGTATTTTATTATATCCATATTTGAGTTAGTTGAAAAAAAGGCGGGTATGTGAGCTTCTTGGGGAAGCCATGTGGCATTATGAAAGCATGCATATTTAACCTTACCTTTTTGGTGGTATGATGGTTGCTCATTATTCTCATTCATCGTTGGTGTTCTTGCTTCTTGAGGGGAGAAGAATTATATCGTTAAGAGTCATTGTTAATGGTTGTGTGTTAATACTTATTATTATTCTAGTCTAAAAATTTGTTGAGTACATTTATGCATTGGAATTGCTACTGAAAATCTCCATGACTATGAGTCTCTCGAGCTTCTAGCAATGAGATTTCCTTACCAGTAACACTAGAGACCTATATGAAAACGAAATAACTTGAGAGATTGCATTACAGACAAAGGATTCCTTTCCTTGGATTATGTAGGCTGGAGGGGAAAGAGAGTTGGAAGTTGGTATTGTTTTGGACTAGTTGAGCAAACATTTACAACTATGATTGTTGTGTGTTTGTGTGAGTAAAGAAAATGTGTGAGCTAACTGTTTCTGAGCGATAGATTTGGACTTGGCACCCATCCTTGTGGAATCATAACTTGCGACTCAAGGGTGGCTTGTTGTAAAGAGTGAATGTGCAACAAATCCTATGGTTAGGTGGAGCATCCGAAATTTGTAGTCAACTAGTGAAAATATTCATTGAGATAAGTGCTTTTTGCGTCCTCTATATTTTTATTTCCATTGTGTAATTTATAGAACTAATATTTATACATTAATTTTGCATGTCATTGCATTGTATGTATTACATTTCCTAGTTGATTGCATAAGCATGTGCTTGTCCCGCATGGTTTCTTTATTTTATTGATTATTAAAGTTGACATTAAAAGTTTAAATTTTGCCAAGAAATTGGATTTTGAGGGTACTCGAGGACGGGGTACATCAAAAATTACCATTAGAGTGATGGTTGCAACACTTAGGTCATATTGGTCAAGGAACATATGAAATTTTGGTTCAGAGGCTGAGCTGGAGAGCACCTCGATGATTGGAAGCATTTATCAACATTGTAAATATTTGAAAATATTGGAAAAGTTGGGATTTTCTATATGATAATAAGGAAGCCAAGTGTGTAATGATGTGGTGGTGGTGACATGGATGTACCATTGCGGTAGGATTTTTTTTCTTTCTTTTTCGAGGTTAAGGTCTTTAGTGTGTCGTGGTGAAGTTGCTTGCCAACATGGGAGCCACATAATGTCGATGGGTTGCAGTACCACATAAGTGGTATCGAGACCTTTTGGAAGTAATATTGAAACTTATAAAAAAAATTGACACCAACTTGAAACTTACATGGCCAAAGAATTTTTTCAAAATTAACTTTCCCACATTTAAAAATCTTGATATGTGATCTCAACTCTAGATCAGGGTATGGATTATCTCCATCGTTGAGTGATGTGTGAATTGGGGGAATGGGACCCATCCATTGCCATGACCGTTGGATGACTACCAGAATTAAGGTGGATAGATACTTGTAGGATGAGGTCCTCCTGTCCTATCGAGGGTCCTAGAGGTTGTCAACTAGCATTAAGGCAAGTGGGATAGAGAATAAAAATTAATATTAAAAATATAGAAAAGAAGGACAAAAAAGAAGAAAGAAGAGAAATAGAAAGATAAAGGGAGAATAAAGAAAGGTAAAGGAGAAGGAGAGATAAGGAGGATTTGGTGATGATAGAGTAGGTTTCATCGCGGAGGAGGTGACTTAGCACCATCCCAGGGTTCCATGTGGACTCGAGTGCCATTTATGTAGGCCACAATAATAATTATATTATGAATTTGTCTTCTTTTTCGTATGGTTTTCAAGTCATAAACTTCTAAGGAATTTTTGAGGGCCTAGATATTGTTTTTAGATGTTGGAAATTCTAGGGAGCTTATATGCAATAACACATATAGTCCTGATTTTTTTGAATGAAATATCCCAAAAAGAGCTTTCAAGTGAGATATTGTAAATGTAAAATACAAATAATATGCAAAATTTACATCTAAACCAATATAGACAATGGCATAATGTACCATTCACTTTCTGGAGGCATAATGGAGCATGGGAGTAGTTAATTGGAAAGCTATCAATAAAAGAAACCACTCAGGGAGTCAGAATTGCAATATGGGCATCCAAATGTATAGGAAACTAGAATAAATATGGTTGTAGCATCAAAGAAAATTTGGAAAAATAGACCAAACTTAAACCAACCGTAAATTTCATACTAGAGCTTAGATTTGAACAAATGAATAGTCAATAGAAATATTGAGAAGAACATAATTTATTCATCAACCTAGAATTTTGATTGGAATAGAAAAAATTCTCAAAAAAATCCAAAGAATTTCACCAATTACCTTAAAGGGCAAGAAAAAAAATCATACATATGGTTTCCAGAATTTTATAATTGTTTTTTATCTAACATAATTTAATTGTATCCATATTTTGCAGAAGTAGGGGTATCAACACAACAAGATCAACTCAATATTATAAATAAGGACATGGAGGAGGAAAAAATGTTTTATAGTCATGAGATGGAAGTTAAAGGTCTAAACCTTGGTTTGGGAAATGAAGGGACTGGATCTAATGGACATAGAAGAATAATGGTGAACCAACTAAAATTGTAGAGATTATGAGAATTTAAGGGTAGAGGTGCATAACTACAAGATTTACCTTGAAAGAATAGTAAGAACATAAGAGGAGTAAAATCAGATAAACACTTAGCTATTGCAAAGCCTAAGTTAGTTGTAAAGACGAATAAATAATGGGTCAAGCTCAAGACATGAGGAAGAAGGTAGACCTTGTTGAGAAACCAAGTGCCGAGTAATTTAAAGCTTGATTCCTCTTCTTGATAATTACTTATGAATTTTATATAGGTTTTTATTATGTGTTATGTCTTCATGATCAAGCAATTATACAAATGTTCAATCAACCAAGAAAAACAAAGAGATAAGAGACACCAAACTTAGGCTGCAAGCTAGGGAAAAACCCCACAAGGGGGAAAACCAAATAATCCGTATCTTATAGAATCAAATCAAAATGATATATTGAATACCAAGACCAAAACCCAAAATTGCAACCAAAATTCCAAGTCCAACCCTCCTCCAAGTCCCCTCCAAAGTCAAAGTAAACATAGGTAAACTAGTCAACTTCCTAAATTTTTGACCCTTGAAAATATGCTTCATAAAATCACAAGTTCCCAAGCTACTATCAATTCTGATTTGGTGTTAGTCCCAGATCCAAGGCCAATTCTGAAATGAACTGATATGTTTCATGGAAGCTTTATCTATCCCCCCTACTCCATAAATATTCCCTTGATATGCTTCATAAAAAAAACCTACATGAAGATCTTGAGGTATATCAGACTCTTCTTGAATTGTGGAGTTTTGGAGAGGGAGATGTTCCTTGAAGAGATAAATGATTTTGGAGGATTGTGGAATGATGACAATATTTTCATTTCGGAAGATTTCCCTATTCCTAAGCAGCCATATGCCCCAAGCAATAAAGACATGTAGTATTTGCATGCATCAAGTTGTGCACATGAATCCATTAATTCAAATCTCATATTTAGGCCATATTGACATCCATGGCGCCTTTTGTCAAGGGCTCTGAAGCTCAACTCATAATCAACGTCCTAGTTTAACATCCAATAAATGGATTTAGCTTAGGGTGAGATTAATTACTTAAAAATTAAAAACAACTTAATTCTTAATATATAGTTATAAATTTTTTATTATTAGTATGAATTTTTTTATTTTTGTTTATTTAAAATATAGGTTTTATTATTGTGATTCTTTTTTTTATTATTAAAATGTAGGTTTTATACTGTAATATGAAATACAAAAATAAATGTGTTGTAAGTAAATAAATGAGTGTTTTAATTGAGAACCATTAAAGTTGTTATGAGGAGGATCACTATTCTTTCAATCTAGGTTCAAGTTCCACTTATAACATGTTCACTCTTAGTAAGTTCATTGAGCTTTCACTTTAGAGAGCCTAGCTATGTAATGGTTCCACATATTATTAATAAAATACATCACCAATTTCATAAGGACAAGGACAAGAGTATCAGGGGCTGTGATACCATGAGAGAAGGGGGTCAAGGGCTCTGAAGCTCAACTCATAATCAACGCCCTGGTTTAACATCCAATAAATGGATTTAGCTTAGGGTGAGATTAATTACTTAAAAAATAAAAACAACGTAATTCTTAATATATAGTTATAAATTTTTTATTATTAGAATGAATTTTTATTTTATTTATTTATTTATTTTTAATTTAAAATATAGGTTTTATTATTGTGATCCTTTTTTTATTATTAAAATGTAGGTTTTATACTGTAATATGAAATAAAAAAATAAATGTGTTGTAAGTAAATAAATGAGTGTTTTAATTGAGAACCATTCAAGTTGTTATGAGGAGGATCACTATTCTTTCAATCTAGGTTCAAGTTCCACTTATAACATGTTCACTCTTAGTAATTTCATTGAGCTTTCACTTTGGAGAGCCTAGCTATGTAATGGTTCCACATATTATTATTAAAATACATCACCAATTTCATAAGGACAAGGACAAGAGTACTAGGGGTTGTGATACCATGAAAGAAGGGGGTAGTTACAGAGGCAAGACCATTTTATTTGTATTTTATTATATCCATATTTGAATTAGTTGAAAAAAAGGCGGGTATGTGAGCTTCTTGGGGAAGCCATGTGGCATTATGAAAGCATGCATATTTAACCTTACCTTTTTTGTGGTATGATGGTTGCTCATTATTCTCATTCATCGCTGGTGTTCTTACTTCTTGATGGGATAAGAGTTATATCGTTGAGAGTCATTGTTAATGGTTGTGTGTTAATACTTATTATTATTGTAGTCTAAAAATATGTTGAGTACATTTATGCATTGGCATTGATAATGAAAATCTCCATGACTATGAGTCTCTCTGAGATTCTAGTAATGAGATTTCCTTACCAGTAGCACTAGAGACCTATATGAAAACGAAATAACTCGAGGGATTGTATTGCAGAGAAAGGATTCCTTTCCTTGGATTATGTAGGCTGGAGGGGAAAGAGAGTTGGAAGTTGGTATTGTTTTGGACTAGTTGAGCAAACATTTACAACTATGATTGTTGTGTGTTTGTGTGAGTAGAGAAAATGTGTGAGCTAACTGTTTGTGAGCGATAGGGTTGGACTTGGCACCCATCCTTGTGGAATCATAACTTGTGACTTGAGGGTGGCTTGTTGTAAAGAGTGAATGTGCAACAAATCCTATGGTTAGGTGGAGCATCTGAAATTTGTAGTCAACTAGTGAAATATTCATTGAGATAAGTGCTTTTTGTGTCCTCTATATTTTTATTTCCATTGTGTAATTTATAGAACTAATATTTATACATTAATTTCGCATGTCATTTCATTGTATGTATTACATTTCCTAGTTGATTTCATAAGCATGTGCTTGTCCTGCATGGTTTCTTTACTTTATTGATTATTAAAGTTGACATTAAAAGTTTAAATTTTTCCAAGAAATTGGATTTTGAGGGTAATCGAGGATGGGCCACATCAAAAATTACCATTAGAGTGATGGTTGCAACACTTAGGTCATATGGGTCAAGGAACATATGCAATTTTGGTTCAGAGGATGAGCTAGAGAGCACCTCGATGATTGGAAGCATTTATCAACATTGTAAATATTTGAAATATTGGAAAAGTTGGGATTTTCTATATGATGATAAGGAAGCCATGTGTGTGATGATGTGGTGGTGGTGACATGGATGTACCATTGCGGTAGGATTTTTTTTCTTTCTTTTTCGAGGTTAAGGTCTTTAGTGTGTCGTGGTGAAGTTGCTTGCCAGCATGGGAGCCACATCATGTCGATGGGTTGTGGTACCAAATAAGTGGTATCGAGACCTTTTGGAAGTAATATTGAAGCTTATAAAAAAAATTGACACCAACTTGAAACTTACATGGCCAAAGAAATTTTTTCAAATTAACTTTCCCACATTTAAAAATCTTGATATGTGATCTCAACTCTAGATCAGGGTATGGATTATCTCCATCGTCGAGTGATGTGTGCATTGGGGGAATGGGACCCATCCATTGCCTTGACAGTTGGATGACTACCAGAATTAAGGTGGATAGGTACTTGTATGATGAGGTCCTCCTGTCCTATCGAGGGTCCTAGAGGTTGTCAACTGGCATTAAGGCAAGTGGGATTGATAATTAAAAGTAATATTAAAAATATAGAAAAGAAGGACAAAAAAGAAGAAATAAGAGACATAGAAAGATAAAGGGAGTGTAGAAATTAGCTGAATAAATCACTTATTCACTGAAGATTAACCTGGTCATATATCAATTTCGAATTGCATATATAACACATAACCTTCTTCTACAATTAATTGTCACATGCGGAAATAACAGAAGCAATCTCACATCAATTCAATCACACATTAACTCAGTATGTATGGGGAAAGCCTATGGCTGAAAACCCCGCAGCTATTGTGTATATTATAATGGAGAAATCAAGTAACCAAACAAGTACAATACTCCTCACAAGTACTCAGTACTCTCTCATGAAGTTACTCACAATCTGACTCAGTTTTGAACAAGTCTCAGGTTCAAAACTCCCCGCCAATTGCCTTGCCTCTATTGCGAAATCATGGCCTGTATATGAAGAGATCCAAGGTTCGAATCCCCTTGGCTTGACTGCGCAATTGTCATGGACAATTCCTCCAAGTGTAATGCAAATCCCATGCAAAACTAATCCTCCAACTGATAGCTTTACTCACCCTTTCATCTACCTCTTCCATTGGTCTCCACTGAACTGATCATGCACTGTAGTGAACTGAAGTGTTCTTGAGTTGAATAATGAGTTAATATTTAGTAAATTAAATATTATTTAATTTACTCCACTCATATCTAGTTGATTAGTTAGTTAACTAATCCCAACTAGTTCAACTAAAACAAATAGAACACAACTCCACTATCTGTCCCGTTAACTCCTCCAAAACTCCTGCCACTGAAGTCTAACTGAAGCCAACCATGCAAGATGCCATCAAACCCTAGGAACCACGTGATTCCTTGTGTCAGTTGCATGAGCCACCTCCATGACTCAAACCGAAGTGCGCCAAGAGAGTAAACTGCTGTTTATAGTCAAAATATTATTAAGGGTAAATAATATTTGACTTCCATATTTTTAGGAGATCAGTCTAAAAATAGCCTGGGTCCTAAAAATAAGGGTCTCATCTATTTTTATCGACATGTCGCATACTTTAAGAATCTCCAAGTAGAATTCCCAAATTATGCTCCGTATGTCTAAAAATAGACATAGTCTAAAAATAGACTTTGCGCCAGAATTTGCCTGCGGGCCCACTTAGTGAAGGCGACTTCATTTCACTAAGCTCCATCATCTTGCTGCATTCTCAACACTTCCTTCAACAAGACATGGAATATCCGCAATCCCCATCCGCCCTCGTGGAATCTCGCAACCGCTTCCCGGGGTGAGCGCTCGTCAGGATGCGGCCGCATCCCCGATTCGTGGGAACATATGAAAGCATCATGATCTCCGACGAACACAACTTCGATGTGATGGTACCTGATGTGTCGACATGTTTTTGGACCTATCATGAAAAACTAGATTAGCGAGCTTGATGCAGCCCTGCTATCACAGATCACCGTAGGGCTCCAAATGCACCAACAAACCCCAGGATCTTCCTCATCCAAATAAGCCTCACATGCGCCCAAGCCAGCCATGTACTTACCGCTCGAACCGAGTGCTACCTGACCGTCTCCGCCGTACTGTGAAACTGCCGTCGACCCAATGCTGAAAACTCCTCGAGAAGTGCTCTTCCGGTCCGTTGGACTCCCTGCCCAATCTGCATCAGTGAAACCAGAAAGCTTCACTCCATCCTCCTGTCTGTACCATAGACCATATCCCGATGTGCCTCTGATATAGCGCAATACATGCTTGCCCGCCTTCCAAAAGAGCTTGGTAGGCTTAACCATAGCTTGCGAAAGCTGGTTAACCGCATAGCATATATCGGGTCGAGTATTGACCAGATACATCAACGACCCCACCAACTGTCGATAGACAGTGGCATCCACTACCTCCTCCGAAGTAGCATCTCCCTTCCTCCATCCTCCAGGAAGAGGGGTATCAACAGGCTTGCAGCCTTGCATGTTGAACCTCTCCAGAATCTCCCGGGCATACTTGCCCCGAGAAACAAACAGTCCTCCGCTGCGCTGCCAAATCTCCAATCCCAGGAAATAATGAAGGATGCCCAAGTCCTTCATCTCAAACTCTCGTGCAAGATCCTCCTTGCATGAAAGTATCAATCGCTCATCACCCGTCAAAATCAGATCATCTACATACAGTACAATGATCAACAGCTTCCCCTCCACCACAATCTGGTACAGGTTAGGATCCGCCTCACTCTTGGAGAATCCAAGCCCGGTGAAATAGCTGTCTATGCGAGTGTACCAAGCACGAGGTGCTGTTTGCCCATACAAGCAGTTTTCTGAGTCACAAGACATGCGACTCACCGGTCAAGATCTCAAAACCTTCTGAAGCGGCTTTATAAAATACCCTTTCCTCAATAGTCTTGTTCGTTCAATGCGCCTTCACATCCATCTAATCCATCCTATGAATGTGCCACCCCTATCCGCGCCGAGGAGAGCAAGGATCGTCCGTATGGAAGAGTACTTATGAAGGTGTGCAAAAGTCTCTCTACATAGCTAATCCCTCGATCCGTGAGAGGACACATGACAAATTCGCTCACTTTCCACCGTCACCGCCCTTTCACCTTGTAGATCCAATGCGAACCCACCACTGCGATTTCCCAAACCTGCCTGGGACACCTCCATGCATCGTTCTGCATGATCGAATCATATTCTTCGATTGCGAGACCAACTCCGCGTGTTCCTCCACAGCTCTTCCTCAAAAGAGGATGGCTTCATCACAACACATTGACTCACAAGAGCCATGTATCTAGTGTACCGATCCGGTGACTGTCTCTATCTGCGCTGTGTTGTAGGTGGTCCTACAACCTTCTCTGCATCCCGAGCCAGTCGCTCAGCTTCTGTAGTGCGCATGCGCCCTCTGATGGTTGGCGCTGCCTGGGTGGTTTCTTCCACCTCCTGAACCTCCTCTTGTGGCTGATCCACATCCGGAAGCTCCTCCTTAGGAACTAACAGCTCCTCATCTGCATGCAAGTGTAGCTCCCTCTCAAGCGAACACTGCATGGCTTTCTCCTCCTGGAATTTTATATCTCGTCGCACAACAGTCTTGCGACTGTCTGGCACATACACTCGATAGTTATGAGGTGTATCAGTGTACCCCACAAATATTCCAACTTCAGCAGTTGGATCCAGCTTCCTTCTTGCATCCTTCGTCACATGCATGCAGACAGGAGATCCGAAAATCCGCAAATGGGAAATATCAGGCCTCTTGCCAGAATAAGCCTCCTCTGATGTACTCATGCCAAGAACCTTGTGAGGACAACGGTTCTGCACATACACTGCTGTATTGCATGCCTCAGCCCACAAGTGAAGGGGTAGGCCCCGATCATGCAACATCGCCCGTGCAGCACCCACGATCGTTCTGTTCTTCCGCACAGCCACCCCGTTCTGCTGTGGGTTATGGGGTGCGATGAGCTCTCTCCGAATCCCTTCTGCACTGCAGAACTCCTTGAATTCAGCCGAGATGAATTCACCACGGTTATCACTCCTTAGAGCAATCACCTTCTTCCCCGACTCCTTCTCGACCAGTGCTTTAAACTCACAGAACTTCGCGAATGTATCGCTCTTCTTCTGCATGAAGAAGATCCAGCACTTTCGAGAGAAATCATCAACAAAGATCACATAATACTTGTGCCTTGCTGTCGAAGCAACTGAGAAAGGACCACACACGTCTGTGTGAACTCTCTCAAGGATCGTCGTGGCGCGACTATCCTTCTCGTGAAAGGTGGCTTTCACATACTTTCCTAAAGTACACCCCTTGCACTGATCTGACTGCGCAAGGGTGCCCTTAGGAAGTCCAATAGAAATCTGCTGCAGAATCTTCAAAGCTCCATGGTGAAGATGGCCCAATCTCCTGTGCCATAGTTCGCCCTCATCATCCCGGCTCACCACATCTCCAGCCTTGCATGCCATAGCTGCGCAGTCATCTACCTGCAACTGATAAAGGTTCCGAGTTCGAACCCCTATCTTCCGGGTCTCTCCAGTAGTCTTACTGCGCAGGAAGGCTTTTCCTTCGCTGAAGACCACATCATAACCCTTATCCTCCAACATCGCTACTGAAATCAGGTTCTTCTTCAATCCAGGTACATGCATGACATCCTTTAAGACAAAGGGCTTACCAGACTCCCTCTGAAAGGATACGGTACCGATACCAGTCGCACTGTATCTACCGTCATCGCCCATCTCGATGTGCATACCCAAATCTCTGTCCTCCAGATCTGAGAACAACTCCCGATCTCCCGTCATATGAAATGACGCACCGCTGTCCAAGAACCACACCGATCCCAGCACACTTGAAACTAAGCATGCAATCGTTGAAAATCGTCGAACCGAGCTTCAAAGCTTCTCCATCTGCATCTTTCCGCTTGCTTGTTCTTCTTCTTTGACAATTGGTAGCATAATGTCTCCGTGATCATATAAAGGAAAATATTTTTACCGCTCTATCCTGCTTTCGCTTCCCTTAGCTCCGTAACGAGGTTTTCTTACCTTCCTTTAGCTTTGGACACCAAGCGTGCTTTTCTTCAGCGCCCCTTGATGAAGATCCACTCATCTCTGTAGCAGTCCTCTCATTCCCCCTCCCCGCATAGCCAAATTAATGGGCTGCCCCATCCCTACCTTCTCCCGACCATTGACACTATCTTGATATGAGTGCCAAGCCTTCGGAAGACCAAGGAGAGCCAGGTCGACCATGTCCTCATCTTCGACAGTCACCCCCACACTTCCCAGCTCATCTCTGCACTGAGTGAACTTCGTGAGGTATTTGGCGATACTGTCGCTCTTCTCCATCTTGATGTTCCTGAGCTTATCTTTGAGCCATGAGCCTTTGGTCACCGACTGGAATAGATTCGCCAAAGCTTTCCAGACAACATGGAGGCTAAATACCATGTGCCGGATACAATATTTATAACGACGCCCTCCAACAAAAGATCCTCTCGACATTTCGCGAACTTTCTTGCCATGCACTGTGATGCCCATCGTTGGCTTTGGGACATCCGCATCCACGAACTCCTTCCCGACATTTATCTTCAACACCGCTTTCCATTCGATCTTTCCATGCAACATAATTCGAATCGCCTTCAAGAGCATATTCGAGTCGCAAACCATTGAAAGAAGACATCTTTCAACACCGGCACCAAGAAAACCAACCTTCTGCAAAATTCGAATTCCAAACTCCAAGCTCTATCGCTTCCGATCTACACTTGAAAACAAATTATTTCCAAATCAGAGATTGACTGCAAGGGGCTTTTACCAGACCTTTCACTTTCCGAAGAAAGATGAATCCGGAGGCTTCCTGGCCCGTATGCAGACTCTGTTCGAGGAAATAAGTTTGCAATCACCGTAATAGATCTCGACAATTAATCTCGCTCCGATACCATGTAGAAATTAGCTGAATAAATCACTTATTCACTGAAGATTAACCTGGTCATATATCACTTTCGAATTGCATACATAACACATAACCTTCTTCTACAATTAATTGTCACATGCGGAAATAACAGAAGCAATCTCACATCAATTCAATCACACATTAACTCAGTATGTATGGGGAAAGCCTATAGCTGAAAACCCCGCAGCTATTGTGTATATTATAATGGAGAAATCAAGTAACTAAACAAGTACAATACTCCTCACAAGTACTCAGTACTCTCTCATGAAGTTACTCACAATCTGACTCAGTTTTGAACAAGTCTGAGGTTCAAAACTCCCCGCCAATTGCCTTGCCTCTATTGCGCAATCATGGCCTGTATATGAAGAGGTTCAAGGTTCGAATCCCCTTCCCTTGATTGCGTAATTGTCATGGACAATTCTTCCAAGTGTAATGCAAATCTCATGCAAAACAAATCTACCAACTGATAGCTTTACTCACCCTTTCATCTACCTCTTCCACTGGTCTCCACTGAACTGATCATGCACTGTAGTGAACTGAAGTGTTCTTGAGTTGACTAATGAGTTAATATTTAGTAAATTAAATATTATTTAATTTACTCCACTCATATCTAGTTGATTAGTTAACTAACTAATCAACTAGATCAACTAAAACAAACAGAACACAACTCCACTACTTGTCCCGTTAACTCCTCCAAAACTCCTGCCACTGAAGTCTAACTGAAGCCAACCATGCAAGATGCCATCAAACCCTAGGAACCACGTGATTCCTTGTGTCAGTTGCATGAGTCACCTCCATGACTCAAATTGAAGTGCGCCAAGAGAGTAAACTGCTGTTTATAGTCAAAATATTATTAAGGGTAAATAATATTTGACTTCCATATTTTTAGGAGATCAGTCTAAAAATAGCCCGGGTCCTAAAAATTAGGGTCTCATCTATTTTTACCGACATGTCGCATACTTCAAGAATCTCCAAGTAGAATTCCCAAATTATGCTCCGTATGTCTAAAAATAGACATAGTCTAAAAATAGACTTTGCGCCAGAATTTGCCTGCGGGCCCACTTAGTGAAGGCGACTTCATTTCACTAAGCTCCATCATCTTGCTACATTCTCAACAGGGAGAATAAAGAAAGGTAAAGGAGAAGGAGAGATAAGGAGGATTTGGTGATGATAGAGTAGGTTTCATGGCGAAGGAGGTGACTTAGCACCATCCCAGGGTTCCATGTGGACTCGAGTGCCATTTATATAGGCCACAATAATAATTATATTATGAATTTGTCTTCTTTTTCATATGGTTTTCAAGTCATAAACCTCTAAGGAATTTTTGAGGGCCTAGATATTGTTTTTAGATGTTGGAAATTCTAGGGAGCCTATATGCAATAACACATATAGTCTTGATTTTCTTTAATGAAAGATACCAAAAAGAGCTTTCAAGTGAGATATTGTAAATGTAAAATACAAATAATATGCAAAATTTACATCTAAACCAATATAGACAATGGCATAAAGTACCATTCACTTTCTAGAGGCATCATGGAGCATGGGAGTAGTTAATTGGAAAGCTATCAATAGAAGAAACCACTAATGGAGTCAGAATTGCAATATGGGCATCCAAATGTATAGGAAACTAGCATAAATATGCTTGTAGCATCAAAGAAAATTTGGAAAAATAGACCAAACTTAAACCAACCATAACTTTCATACTAGAGCTTAGATTTGAACAAATGAATAGTCAATAGAAAGATTGAGAAGAACATAATTTATTCATCAACCTAGAATTTTGATTGGAATAGAAAAAATTCTCAAAAAAATCCAAAGAATTTCACCAATTACCTTAAAGGGCAAGAAAAAAAATCATACATATGGTTTCCAGAATTTTATAATTGTTTTTTTATTTAACATAATTTAATTGTATCCACATTTTGCAGAAGTAGGGGTATCAACACAACAAGATCAACTCAATATTATAAATAAGGACATTGAGGAGGAAAAAATATTTCATAGTCATGAGATGGAAGTTAAAGGTCTAAACGTTGGTTTGGGCAATGAAGGGACTCGATCTAATGGACATAGAAGAATAATGGTGAACCAACTAAAATTGTAGAGATTATGATAATTTAAGGGCAGAAGTGCATAACTACAAGATTTACCTTGAAAGAATAGTAATAACATAAGAGGAGTAAAATCAGATAAACACTTAGCTATTGCAAAGCCTAAGTTAGTTGTAAAGACAAATAAATAATGGGTCAAGCTCAAGACATGAGGAAGAAGGTAGACCTTGTTGAGAAACCAAGTGCAGAGTAATTTAAAGCTTGATTCCTCTTCTTGATAATTACTTATGAATGTTATATAGGTTTTTATTATGTGTTATGTCTTCATGATCAAGCAATTATACAAATTTTCAATCAACCAGGAAAAACAAAGAGATAAGAGACACCAAACTGAGGTTGCAAGCTAGGGAAAAACCCCACAAGGGGGAAAACCAAATAATCCTTATCTTATAGAATCAAATCAAAATGATATATTGAATACCAAGACCAAGACCCAAAACTGCCACCAAAATTCCAATTCCAATCCTCCTCCAAGTCCCCTCCAAAGTCAAAGTAAACATAGGTCAAACTAGTCAACTTCCTAAACTTTTGACGCCTGAAAATATGCTTCATAAAATCATGAGTTCCCAAGCTACTATAAGTTCTGATTTTGTGTTAGTCCCAGATCCGAGGCCAATTCTGAAATGAACTGATATGTTTCATGGAAGCTTTATCTATCCCCCCTACTCCATAAATATTCCCTTGATATGCTTCATAAAAAAAACCTACATGAAGATCTTGAGGTATATCAGACTCTTCTTGAATTGTGGAGTTTTGAAGAGGGAGATGTTCCTTGAAGAGATAAATGATTTTGGAGGATTGTGGAATGATGACAATATTTTCATTTCGGAAGATTTCCCTATTCCTAAGCAGCGATATGCCCCAAGCAATAAAGACATGTAGTATTTGCATGCATCAAGTTGTGCACATGAATCCATTAATTCAAATCTCATATTTAGGCCATATTGACATCCATGGCACCTTTTGTCAAGGGCTTTGAAGCTCAACTCATAATTAACGCCCTAGTTTAACATCTAATAAATGGATTTAGCTTAGGGTGAGATTAATTACTTAAAAGATAAAAACAACGTAATTCTTAATATATAGTTATAATTTTTTTATTATTAGTATGAATATTTTTATTTTTTATTTAAAATATAGGTTTTATTATTGTGATTTTTTATTTATTTATTAAAATGTAGGCTTTATGCTGTAATATGAAATTAAAAAAATAAATTTGTTGTAAGAAAATAAATTAGTGTTTTAATTGAGAACCATTCAAGTTGTTATGAGGAGGATCACTATTCTTTCAATCTAGGTTCAAGTTCCACTTATAATATGTTCACTCTTAGTAATTTCATTGAGATTTCACTTTTGAGAGCCTAGCTATGTAATGGTTCCACATATTATTAATAAAATGCATCACCAATTTCATAAGGACAAGGACAAGAGTATTAGGGGTTGTGATACCATGAAGGAAGGGGGTAGTTATAGAGGCTAGACCATTTTATTTGTATTTTATTATATCCATATTTGAACTAGTTGAAAAAAAGGCGGGTATGTAAGCTTCTTGGGGAAGCCATGTGGCATTATGAAAGCATGCATATTTAACCTTACCTTTTTGGTGGTATGATGGTTGCTCATTATTCTCATTCATTGCTCATGTTCTTGCTTCTTGAGGGGCGAAGAATTATATCGTTGAGAGTCATTGTTAATGGTTGTGTGTTAATACTTATTATTATTGTAGTCTAAAAATATGTTAAGTAAATTTATGCATTGGCATTGCTAATGAAAATCTCCATGACTATGAGTCTCTCGAGCTTCTAGAAATGAGATTTCCTTACCAGTAGCACTAGAGACCTATATGAAAACGAAATAACTTGAGGGATTGCATTACAGAGAAAGGATTCCTTTCCTTGGATTATGTAGGCTGGAGGGGAAAGAGAGTTGGAAGTTGGTATTGTTTTGGACTAGTTGAGAAAACATTTACAACTATGATTGTTGTGTGTTTGTGTGAGTGGAGAAAATGTGTGAGCTAACTGTTTTTGAGCGATAGAGTTGGACTTGGCACCCATCCTCGTGGAATCATAACTTGTGACTCAAGGGTGGCTTGTTGTAAAGAGTGAATGTGCAACAAATCCTATGGTTAGGTGGAGCATATGAAATTTGTAGTCAACTAGTGAAATATTCATTGAGATAAGTGATTTTTGTGTCCTCTATATTTTTATTTCCATTGTGTAATTTATAGAACTAATATTTATACATTAATTTTGCATGTCATTGCATTGTATGTATTACATTTCCTAGTTGATTGCATAAGCATGTGCTTGTCCTGCATGGTTTCTTTCTTTTATTGATTATTGAAGTGACCTTAAAAGTTTAAATTTTGCCAAGAAATTGGATTTTGAGGGCACTCGAGGATGGGGTACATCAAAAATTACCATTAGAGTGATGGTTGCAACACTTAGGTCATATGGTTCAAGGAACATATGCAATTTTGGTTCAGAGGCTGAGCTGGAGAGCACCTCGATGATTGGAAGCATTTATTAACATTGCAAATATTTGAAAATATTGGAAAAGTTGGGATTTTCTATATGATGATAAGGAAGCCATGTGTGTGATGATGTTGTGGTGGTGAGATGGATGTGCCACTGCGTTATGATTTTTTTTCTTTCTTTTTCGAGGTTAAGGTCTTTAGTGTGTCGTGGTGAAGTTGCTTGCCAACATGGGAGCCACATCATGTTGATGGGTTGTGGTACCACATAAATAGTATCGAGATATTTTGGAAGTAATATTGAAGTTTATAAAAAAATTTGACATCAACTTGAAACTTACATGGCCAAAGAATTTTTTTCAAATTAACTTTCACACATTTAAAAATCTTGATATTTGATCTCAACTCTAGATTGGGGTATGGATTATCTCCATCGTTGAGTGATGCGTGCATTGGGGGAATGGGACCCATCCATTGCCTTGACCATTGGATGAATACCAGTATTAAGGTGGATAGGTACTTGTAGGATGAGTTCCTCCTGTCCTATCGATGGTCCTAGAGGTTGTCAACTAGCATTAAGGCAAGTGGGATTGAGAATTAAAAGTAATATTAAAAATATAGAAAATAAGGACAAAAAAGAAGAAAGAAGAGACATCGAAAGATAAAGGGAGAATAAAGAAAGGTAAAGGAGATGGAGAGATAAGGAGGATTTGGTGATGATAGAGTGGGTTTCATGGCGAAGGAGGTGACTTAGCACCATCCCAGGGTTCCATGTGGACTCAAGTGCCATTTATGTAGGCCACAATAATAATTATATTATGAATTTTTCTTCTTTTTCGTATGGTTTTCAAGTCATAAACTTCTAAGGAATTTTTGAGGGCCTAGATATTGTTTTTAGATGTTGGAAATTATAGGGAGCCTATATGCAATAACACATATAGTCCTGATTTTTTTTAATGAAAGATCCCAAAAAGAGCTTTCAAGTGAGATATTGTTAATGTAAAATACAAATAATATGAAAAATTTACATCTAAACCATATAGAAAATGGAATAATGTACCATTCACTTTCTAGAGATATAATGGAGCATGGGAGTAGTTAATTGGAAGCTATCAATAGAGGAAACCACTCATGGAGTTAGAATTGCAATATGGGCATCCAAATGTATAGGAAACTAGCATAAATATGCTTGTAGCATCAAAGAAAATTTGGAAAAATAGACCAAACTTAAACCAACCATAACTTTCATACTAGAGCTTAGATTTGAACAAATGAATAGTCAATAGAAAGATTGAGAAGAACATAATTTATTCATCAACCTAGAATTTTGATTGGAATAGAAAAAATTCTCAAAAAAATCCAAAGAATTTCACCAATTACCTTAAAGGGCAAGAAAAAAAATCATACATATGGTTTCCAGAATTTTATAATTGTTTTTTTATCTAACATAATTTAATTGTATCCATATTTTGTAGAAGAAGGGGTATCAACACAACAAGATCAACTCAATATTATAAATAAGGACATGGAGGAGGAAAAAATATTTTATAGTCATGAGATGGAAGTTAAAGGTCTAAACCTTGGTTTGGGCAATGAAGGGACTGGATCTAATGGAAATAGAAGAATAATGGTGAACCAACTAAAGTTGTAGAGATTATGATAATTTAAGGGCAGAGGTGCATAACTACAAGATTTACCTTGAAATAATAGTAAGAACATAAGATGAGTAAAATCAGATAAACACTTAGCTATTGCAAAGCCTAAGTTAGTTGTAAAGAAAAATAAATAATGGATCAAGCTCAAGACATGAGGAAGAAGGTAGACCTTGTTGAGAAACCAAGTGCGGAGTAATTTAAAGCTTGATTCCTCTTCTTGATAATTGCTTATGAATGTTATATAGGTTTTTATTATGTGTTATGTCTTCATGATCAAGAAATTATACAAATGTTCAATCAACCAGGAAAAACAAAGAGATAAGAGACACCAAACTTAGGCTGCAAGGTAGGGAAAAACCGCACAAGGGGGAAAACCGCATAATCCTTATCTTATAGAATCAAATCAAAATGATATTTTGAATACCAAGACGAAGACCCAAAACTGCCTCCAAAATTCCAAGTCCAACCCTCCTCCAAGTCCCCTCCAAAGTCAAAGTAAACATAGCTCAAACTAGTCAACTTCCTAAACTTTTGACCCCTAAAATTTCGAGCCTACAGTAGCATATAAAATCTCATCATCATTCAAAAAATTATTCTTCCACATGTGTTAGATTATTTCTTGTGTATATTTGTCTCTTCTCTTCTTTAATTCAACTTATTTTCTTGTTTGTTGCTTCATCATGGTTCTTCTTGCATGTGCTTGATTGATGATCCAAATAGATCAAACTGTCTTATATATATCTATGTGTGTGTGTGTGTGTCCAAGAGGTCAAATAGGTGGCTCTTGGAGTACCAGACTGACTTGTTCCAAGGAGGGTTGACTTGATCTTTTGGAAGAATTATGAATCAATGAAAAAACAATTTTTTTCTTATAAATGTCCAAATGGGACTTGAATCAAATAATTTTCTCTTAACTCTTATTGTCTCTATAATTACGAAGAACATGCTTTGGCAAAAATAAAATATACAACTTCAACATAGCTCATGCAATGAGGAATAACTACATAGGATATAGACACTCAAGAATTGCTAGCATAGCTTAGAGATATCATCACTCACCCACCCAATCATCCAAGAGGTTATATGCATTTGATGACTCTATAAGTAACCCATAAGTGTCTCATGCTAGACATAAAAGAAGAAAACATTAGTTGGATATTTTGCAAGGTGAACTTAGGACACTTAAGCCACCTACCTTCGATGGTGAAAACAAAGGGGGAGTAGATATTAAGACTTGGTTGTTTGGAATAATAAAGTATCTTCCATTGCGTAACTACCTATCTAATTTGGAAGCCAAAGTAGTCATGTATCATTTGCAAGGGAAAACCTATGATGTGGGATCGATTAACTCAAGTCATACATATTGATGAGAAGAGGATTTCCTGAAAACAATTCAAGACATATTTCCAACATCAATATCTTCCAGAACACTATCATGATAAGAATATGCAAGATTTATTTGAACTCAGCTGAGAAGCATGCCAATGGAGGAATACAAAATAAATTTCTTGGAGTTGTTAATGTATGCGAGATTCATCAAGGAGGAGAAAGTGAAAATTCATAGGTTCTTAAGTGGACTAAATTTTTTTTACAAAGACAACATTCAATTTGATGAGCCTAGGACTTTGGATGAAACCATTACAAATAAAAAATACTTATATCAACAAAAGAAAGGTAAATAGACTTATTAGAAATCTTGGAGGGATAAGAATAAGGAAAATTAAATAAAAAGATAGAAGGGTTTCAAACTACCTTTCAAAAGTAAATATTCATCAAGGATATCAAAAAAATTAGCATGTTCAAGATGAATCCAAACTAGAAGATGTATTGGGAAAAAGAGGAAGGACACCACTCAAATGTTGGGGATGCAAAGGAGATCGTATAGATAGATATTTCCCTCACAAATATGACAAAATGATAACCCCACATAACATTCAAGAGGATACAACAATGGAATAAATGGATATAAATATTCCAAGGATATATGCAGAACTAGAGGATCAATAGGTAGAGCATCAATCCCATATCATTGAGGTGGAAGGTAATATTATAAATAAATTTGTTACTATTTTAATTAATTCATTTGTAAGTCGTAGTTAATTTTTTTTGTAATCTTGGCAGGACTACATCTTCACAATGTCCAATATATCACCTTGATCGGGGTGGGGAATTGAACCAGTGACTTCATATCAAGGAGTGCCTTAACAGAGCACCCGATCACTGTCTATCCAAGGCCCCGTGGACATAAATCATATTTAAATTAATCCTAGAGTAGTGGACAAATTTCATTTGATGAAAAATAAGATTAAAAGATAATGGTTGGTTTAGCTAGCGATTAGAAACAAGAGAGGGATCAATGAAATTGTCAAAATTTGTCACATAAATCTAAATGGATTAGACACAATTATACATTGGAATATCACTCCATTGGGATCTTATTAAATCATAATTGGAATGGATTGTTTGGATAAACATCACGCCCTTCTAGATTTCAATAATAAGACATTTACATGTCTTGATGAAGAAAGAAAGCAGAGCCCTTTTTAAGGAATTCTAAGTCCCATCTCTATAAGGGAGATTTCAACCCTTTTTTTTGTTGGTTTGACCCACCAGGATTTGAATATTGAATATCCTTATTTACATAATACTTCATATCATGATGATTGCAAATTAAACTGCACCCCATGGGCTTAGGGAGATTTCAACTTTACAATTGAAGAGATGTTTCTAAAAAAGATGTCAAATTTATGCAACTTATGTAGAGGAGATAGAGAATACCAAAGAGCCAATTCTTGAAGATTATCCTTTGTTTCAAGAGTTTGAAGATGTATTTGGAGAGATACCAAGATTTCCACCAAAAATTGATATAGTTTTCTCTATTAATTTAATGCTTTAAAATGCTCCAATATCAAAGAACTCTTACATAATGAATACACCACAATTAAAAGAATTACAAAAGAAACTAGATGAGTTGTTGAAAAGAGGGTACATATGCCTGAGTGTTTCACCTTGGGGAGCACCAATTTTTTTTGTGATAAAAATGATGGAAGATTGAGATTATCTATTGAATTGCAACAATTGAACAAAGCTATGGTGAAGAATAAATACCCTCTGCCTAGAATTGATAACCTCTTTGACCAACTAAGAGGAGCAAAGATATTTTTGAAAATAGACTTGAGATCAGGTTGTCATCAGGTTAGGACCAAGGAAGAAAAAATAAGTAAGATAATTTTTAGAAGAAGGTACAGGTATTATTAGTTTGTAGTGGTGCCTTTTGGATTAAAAAATGCATCAATTACCTTTGTGAGCTTAATTAATGGTACATTAGAAAATTACCTAGACAAGTTTGTTATTGTATTCTTCGATGACATACTTCCATGCTCCAAGATAAAGGAGGAGCATGAACATAATTTTTGGTTGGTACTAAAAGTATTAAGGTAGCATCTTTTTTATGCAAATCTAAGTGTGTGTTATTTTTACTAAAAACATATCCATTATTTGGAGCACATCATTTCAACAAAAGGCATAGTAATGGATCCAAAGAAGATTGAAGTTAGTAAGGGATGGCTAGCATCAAAGAATGTTTTAGAAGACAAATATTTTATGGGATTAACTAGATACTATAGGAGGTTTATAGCAATATTTGAAAATATTATTCATCTCCTCAATTATTTACAAAAGAAGGGAACTAAATTTGAATGGCCAACATATTGAAGGGAGTTTTAAACTATTGAAAAAACTACCTATAAGTCCACCAATCTTGAAGATTGTAGATCCAAACGAATATTTTGTGGTATGCACATATTCATGCAAAGAAGAACTTGGAGTACTTGCTCATAATGGATATGCCATTAGTTATGAGTCCAATAAATTTAATACCTGCATGAAATAAATTATGCCACCCATGATTTGGAATAACAGAAAACTTTAAGAAACCTCCAAAATTTATATGTATAATAAATGAGTGAATCCCCATAGTACATAGGAAATGTATAAGTTATTTTATCAATAATATAATAGGCATATATAATTTTTTGGTGAATCTTTCATTGAATTATAAAATATTGTTAAATCATAGAGAATCTTTCACTAAATTATAAAACCTTTGAAAGATCTTGGAAAATCTTTCACTAAATTAGAAAACATTGTAAATATTGGCTAATCCTTGATAATGCATACAACCATATATTATATAAGGAAAAAACTTCATTAGACTAGAATATACTCATTTTCCATGTTTGGAAAAAGAAACATCACAGGTTATGTTTGTCAAGTTCTTACTATGTACTCTTGCAAATATCTTTACATGTTTTTATCTTTTTTTAGCACAAAGGTCTTATTATCCTTGAGGGTAAACTAATTTGAGAGAAAACGCAAAAGGTGTGTGATGCTAAAATGCAAAGGTTTTTTGCTCAAATTAGGTCTTGACACATCCAGAAAACTCGCTCATATTCTAGAGGCTTAGTATGAAAATAAGGTCTAGAAATAGATATCTCAAAATCGTGAATGTTTACATCAAATTATTTTTCTTTCTATACAGTGGTTTTCTAACAACTAGATACTTCTTGACTTCCTTGACTTTAGATAAACTAGCAACTTTAGGATTTCATGCTTTGTCACTATTTGTAGGTCTTTCACCTCCTTCTTGGATCATAACTATGTTGGAAATATGATTATATTGAGAGGGGGGGTGAATCAGTATAATGACCAATTTTAACTAATCAAAACACTTTAATGCATATATAATGTCAATCATATAAAAAACAATAGAATAAACCATATATGTATGGAAAAATATTTTATATTAAATGATCTTGTAGGAACCAACCTATTTTTACATTGATTTTGTTAAGTCCCTATATTAATAGTGTAGTCCCTTATTATGTTAGTTTAGCCCCACTTATTGTTATTGTTGTACCCATGTAACCCCCATATTGTTATTATTGTGCCCTTACATTATTATTGTTAGGTCGGCTAGGATTGCATTGTGGCCCCACTAGGATTATATTGTGGCCCCATGGACCTTGGTATAGTGAAGGAGGTTTTGTTCATTTGTATCATCCAAGAATTGTGCATTTATGTAATGTATTGGAGGTTTCCCCCTCGAAGTGGCTTATTTCTAAGGCGTTGACATATCTTTTCTATTTTTTAACAAGCTACACAACACTAAAATGTAGCCTTGGACTGTGGTTTTACAACCTAAATGTGTCATCGTGGCATTTTCGCTATAACTTTTTTTCTACGACGTTTCAAAAGATGAAATTTTTAGGGTGCGAAGTTGAAATCCTGAAGAAGTTCGTAAAAAAATTTCAGAGCTTGGTTCGTAATATTTTTGGAGATATGATCTGAGGAAGGTAGTGCTTTTTCAAGCTCCTGAATTTCATCTCAAAGAGGTGATCACGGGAAAAGTTCAATAACTCTCTCTCTGGGCATCGGATTGGAGTGCCGTAAAAATTGGTTGCAATTGCACGGACTGTAGTTTCTTGGTTATCAATTTCAGAGACAAAGGACGAAACAGTGACACGTGGCAAGTCATACAATTTCGCTATACTGAACCAGTCCAGAATTAGGTCATTGTGGGAGATTGGACACAACTTTCTCTTGGAGAATCCAAATCAGGTCAGACCTGTGGCATTCAAAAGAGAATTCAGAGGGATATTGCATTGCTAATTTTTAGATATTGAAGAGTAGCAATCACAGAGATAATCCAATTCCAATATCGAGCTCCTCAAAAGCAAGTAAAAGGTGTGTATTGTTTTTCCCGAATTGCATAAATCTTGTTTGAAAAATCAGTTTGAAGTGATTCTAAGGGCCTATTGAGCATATATTTCAGTATTAAGTTCTGAAATTCCTCCCAAAAATAATTCAACACCCATTAAGCCCTCATAAATATATACTATGATGCCTGAAGTGGAAGAATTGCAGTATGAGATATCAAAATTACGGTACCAAGTGCAACAAATTTCGATCTTACGAAGAGCAACCGAAGATGACATAGATGGTTTAAAAGAAGAAATGGAGGCTAAGTTGAATGGTTTGAAGGATAAAATAATAGCTAATATGGATGATAAATTAGTGGAAGATGACATCGAGCATCAACAACAAGTTCTCCAACTCTCAAAGGATAACCTAACTTTGGTGCAGAATCTAATGAAACAACAAGAATATCAACATCACATCGAAAGAAGTTCTGAAGCAGTCACAGAAAAAATAACTCGACAAGTACGATCAATTTCAGAGTATCTCAGCAAGTGGAAGAACTTTCCTGTAGAAGATTCCACATGGGAGGATGAGAATTTTATACAGAAGCATCAAGAAATAATCAAGCGTTGAGGACAACACTTGTTTGAAGGAGAGGGGCATGTTAAGTCCCTATATTAATAGTGCAGTCCCTTATTGTTGTTAGTGTAACCCCCTTATTGTTATTATTGTACCCTTGTAACCCCCATTTTGTTATTATTGTGCCCTTAAATTATTATTGTTAGGTCGGCTAGGATTACATTGTGGGCCACTAGGATTACATTATGGCCCCATGGACTCCTATATATAGAAAGGAGGTTTTTTGAATTGTATCATCCAAGAATTGTTCATTCATGTAATGTATTGGAGGTTGCCCCCTCGAAGTGGCTTATTTCTAAGGCGTTGATATCTATTTTCTTCTATTTTTGAAGTTGGTTACACAACAGATTTATAGGCACCAACCAGAAGGAGGAACCAACCCCCTGAAATGTATTGGAACCAACCAAAAGAAGACACTAGTTCCCTGAGAAATGAAAGAATCAACTTGAAATACTTTATTGGAACCAACCAAAAGGAGGCACTAGTCCCCTAGGAAATGCATGCACCAACTTGAAATGTTTTACTTGTACCAATAAGAAGTAGGCACCAAACCTTTGAGAAATGCAACCACTAACCTAAAATTATTTACTAGCAGCAAGCCCCTAAAATTTTTTACTGGCATCAACCAGAAGGAAACACCATTCCCATGATACATGCATGCACTTACCTGAATTTCTTGTTACATCCTTATTTATATCTTTAGCTCCTTTTTATCATTGTTCATATATGTTGCTCCTAAGTTTTGCATGCCACTCCTTGTTCTGTATCATTCAATTTTGCATACAATATTGGTTTGTCTATTTAGACTTCATTGACGAACTTTTCCTTGGTCACATGTCTTCCATAGACTTCATTATTAAACTTGTTCTTGTGAGCATGCAAATATTTGTTAGACTTATTTATTCCTTCTCACTCTTCGCACAACAAAAACACCACAATTGTACCAATAACCTTTCCATGAAAAAAAACTTAAACTTCACACATAGTCACATCTCTTCATCATTTCAAGCTACTCTAGCTTAAATCATTTAGACTAATTTTTTTTAACTAAAACTTGGTAGGGATGACTCTCTATGGAGGGTGATTTTAAAAACTTGGATTATTCATTTTATTTTCTTAGTTGGAAATCTAGCCTAAAGGGCTCAAATAAGACTTAAAACAATGACTCATTGACTCCTCCGGGGCTTAGCTTTAGTTCCATGAAAACACATGAAGTGAACCTGATTAAACAAACATTCTATTAAATCCAGATTCAAGTCCACTCATATATAATAAGTTTCCATTGCCCTAACTGTTGGATGAATACCATATTTAAGGTGGATAGGTACTTGTAGGATGAGGTCCTCCTGTCCTATCGAGGGTCCTAGAGGTTTTCAACTAGCATTAAGGCAAGTGGGATAGAGAATTAAAATTAATATTAAAAATATAGAAAAGAAGGACAAAAAATAAGAAAGAAGAGACATAGAAAGATAAAGGGAGAATAAAGAAAGATAAAGGAGAAGGAGAGATAAGGAGGATTTTGTGATGATAGAATAGGTTTCGTGGTGAAGGAGGTGACTTAGCACCATCCCAGGGTTCCATATGGACTCGAGTGCCATTTATGTAGGCCACAATAATAATTATATTATGAATTTGTCTTCTTTTTCGTATGGTTTTCAAGTCATAAACTCTTAAGGAATTTTTGAGGGCCTAGATATTGTTTTTAGATGTTGGAAATTCTAGGGAGCCTATATGCAATAACACATATAGTCCTAATTTTCTTGAATGAAAGATCCCAAAAAGAGCTTTCAAGTGAGATATTGTAAATGTAAAATACAAATAATATGCAAAATTTACATCTAAACCAATATAGTCAATGGCATTATGTACCATTCACTTTCTGGAGGCATAATAGAGCATGGGAGTAGTTAATTGGAAAGCTATCAATAGAATAAACTACTCATGGAGTCAGAGTTGCAATATGGGCATCCAAATGTATAGGAAGCTAGCATAAATATGCTTGTAGCATCAAAGAAAATTTGGAAAAATAGACCAAACTTAAACCAACCATAACTTTCATACTAGAGCTTAGATTTGAACAAATGAATAGTCAATAGAAAGATTGAGAAGAACATAATTTACTCATCAACCTAGAATTTTGATTGGAATAGATAAAATTCTCAAAAAAATCCAAATAATTTCACCAATTACCTTAAAGGGCAAGAAAAAAAATCATACATATGGTTTCCAGAATTTTATAATTGTTTTTTTATCTAACATAATTTAATTGTATCCATATTTTGTAGAAGTAGGGGTATCAACACAACAAGATCAACTCAATATTATAAATAAGGACATGAAAGACGAAAAAATATTTTATAGTCATGAGATGGAAGTTAAAGGTCTAAACCTTGGTTTTGGAAATCAAGGGACTGGATCTAATGGACATAGAAGAATAATGGTGAACCAACTAAAATTGTAGAGATTATGATAATTTAAGGGCAGAGGTGCATAACTACAAGATTTACCTTGAAAGAATAGTAAGAACATGAGGAAGAAGGTAGACCTTGTTGAGAAACCAAGAGCGGAGTAATTTAAAGCTTGATTCCTCTTCTTGATAATTACTTATGAATGTTATATAGGTTTTTATTATGTGTTATGTCTTTAGGATCAAGCAATTATACAAATGTTCAATCAACCAGGAAAAAGAAAGAGATAAGAGACACCAAACTTAGGCTGCAAGCTAGGGAAAAACCCCACAAGGGGGGAAACCAAATAATCCTTATCTTATAGAATAAAATCAAAATTATATATTGAATACCAAGACTAAGACCAAAAACTGCCACCAAAATTCCATGTCCAACCCTCCTCCAAGTCCCCTCCAGAGTCAAAGTAAACATAGGTCAAACTAGTCAACTTCCTAAACTTTTGACACCTGAAAATATGCTTCATAAAATCATGAGTTCCCAAGCTACTATCAGTTCTGATTTGGTGTTAGTCCGAGATCCGAGGCCAATTCTGAAATGAACTGATATGTTTCATGGAATCTTTATCTATCCCCCCTACTACATAAATATTCCCTTGATCTGCTTCATAAAAAAAACCTACATGAAGATCTTGAGGTATATCAGACTCTTCTTGAATTGTGGAGTTTTGGAGAGGGAGATGTTCCTTGAAGAGATAAATGATTTTGGAGGATTGTGGAATAATGACAATATTTTCATTTCGGAAGATTTCCATATTCATAAGCAGCCATATGCCCCAAGCAATAAAGACATGTAGTATTTGCATGCATCAAGTTGTGCACATGAATCCATTAATTCAAATCTCATATTTAGGCCATATTGACATCCATGGCGCCTTTTGTCAATGGCTCTAAAGCTCAACTCATGATCAACGCCCTGGTTTAACATCCAATAAATGGATTTAGTTTAGGGTGAGATTAATTACTTAAAAAATAAAAACAACGTAATTCTTAATATATAGTTATAAATTTAAAATATAGGTTTTATTACTGTGATTTTTTTATTTATTATTAAAATGTAGGTTTTATGCTGTAATATGAAATAAAAAAATAAATGTGTTGTAAGTAAATAAATGAATTTTTTAATTGAGAACCATTCAATTTGTTATGAGGAGGATCACTATTCTTTCAATCTAGGTTCAAGTTCCACTTATAACATGTTCTCTTATTAAGTTCATTGAGCTTTCACTTTGGAGAGCCTAGCTATGTAATGGTTCCACATATTATTAATAAAATACATCACCAATTTCATAATGACAAGGACAAGAGTATTAGGGGTTGTGATACCATGAAAGAAGGGGGTAGTTACAGAGGCTAGACCATTTTATTCGTATTTTATTATATCCATATTTGAATTAGTTGAAAAAAAGGCGGGTATGTGAGCTTCTTGGGGAAGCCATGTGGCATTATGAAAGCATGCATATTTAACCTTACCTTTTTGGTGGTATGATGGTTGCTCATTATTCTCATTCATCGCTAGTGTTCTTGATTCTTGAGGGGAGAAGAATTATATCGTTGACAGTCATTGTTAATGGTTGTGTGTCAATACTTATTATTATTCTAGTCTAAAAATATGTTGAGTACATTTATGCATTGGCATTGCTAATGAAAATCTCCATGACTATGAGTCTCTCGAGCTTCTAGCAATGAGATTTCCTTACTAACAGCACTAGAGACCTATATGAAAATGAAATAACTTGAGGGATTGCATTACAGAGAAAGGATTCCTTTCCTTGGATTATGTATGTTGGAGGGGAAAGAGAGTTGGAAGTTGGTAATATTTTGGACTAGTTGAGCAAACTTTTACAATTATGATTGTTGTGTGTTTGTGTGAGTAGAGAAAATGTGTGAGCTAACTGTTTGTGAGCGATAGAGTTGGATTTGTCACCCATCCTTGTGGAATCATAACTTGTGCCTCAAGGGTGGCTTGTTGTAAAGAGTGAATGTGCAACAAATCCTATGGTTAGGTGGAGCATCCGAAATTTGTAGTCAACTAGTGAAATATTCATTGAGATAAGTGCTTTTTGTGTCCTCTATATTTTTATTTCCATTGTGTAATTTATAGAACTAATATTTATTCATTAATTTTGCATGTCATTGCATTGTATGTATTACATTTCCTAGTTGATTGCATAAGCATGTGCTTGTCCTGCATGGTTTCTTTATTTTATTGATTATTAAATTTGACATTAAAAGTTTAAATTTTGCCAAGAAATTGGATTTTGAGGGTACTCGAGGATGGGGTACATCAAAAATTACCATTAGAGTGATGGTTGCAACACTTAGGTCATATGGGTCTAGGAAAATATGCAATTTTGGTTCAGAGTCTGAGCTGGAGAGCACCTCGATGATTGGAAGCATTTATCAACATTGCAAGTATTTGAAAATATTGGAAAAGTTGGGATTTTCTATATGATGATAAGGAAGCCATGTGTGTGATGATGTGGTGGTGGTGAGATGGATGTGCCATTGCGGTATGATTTTTTTTCTTTCTTTTTCGAGGTTAAGGTCTTTAGTGTGTTGTGGTGAATTTTCTTGCCAACATGGGAGCCACATCATGTTGATGGGTTGTGGTACCACATAAGTGGTATCGAGACCTTTTGGAATTAATATTGAAGTTTATAAAAAAAATTGACACCAACTTGAAACTTACATGGCCAAAGAATTTTTTTCAAATTAACTCTCCCACATTTAAAAATCTTGATATTTGGTCTCAACTCTAGATCGGGGTATGGGTTATCTCCATCGTTGAGTGATGTGTGCATTGGGGGAATGGGACCCATCCATTGCCCTAAGAGTTGGATGACTACCAGAATTAAGGTGAATAGGTACTTGTAGGATGAGGTCCTCTTGTCCTATCGATGGTCCTAGAGGTTGCCAACTAGCATTAAGGCAAGTGGGATCGAAAATTAAAAGTAATATTAAAAATATAGAAAAGAAGGACAAAAAAGAAGAAAGAAGAGACATAGAAAGATAAAGGGAGAATAAAGAAAGGTAAAGGAGACGGAGAGATAAGGAGGATTTGGTGATGATAGAGTAGGTTTCGTGGCGAAGGAGGTGACTTAGCACCATCCCAGGGTTCCATGTGGACTCAAGTGCCATTTATGTAGGCCACAATAATAATTATATTATGATTTTTTCTTCTTTTTCGTATGGTTTTCACGTCATAAAATTCTAAGGAATTTTTGAGGGCCTAGATATTGTTTTTAGATGTTGGAAATTCTAGGGAGCCTATATGAAATAACACATATAGTCATGATTTTTTTGAATGAAATATCCCAAAAAGAGATTTCAAGTGAGATATTGTAAATGTAAAATACAAATAATATGCAAAATTTACATCTAAACCAATATAGACAATGGAATAATGTACCATTCACTTTCTAGAGGCATAATGGAGCATGGGAGTAGTTAATTGGAAGCTATCAATAGAAGAAACCACTCATGGAGTTAGAATTGCAATATGGGCATCCAAATGTATAGGAAACTAGCATAAATATGCTTGTAGCATCAAAGAAAATTTGGAAAAATAGACCAAACTTAAACCAACCATAACTTTCATACTAGAGCTTAGATTTGAACAAATGAATAGTCAATAGAAAGATTGAGAAGAACATAATTTATTAATCAACCTAGAATTTTGATTGGAATAGAAAAAAATCTCTAAAAAATCCAAAGAATTTCACCAATTACCTTAAAGGGCAAGAAAAAAAATCATACATATGGTTTCCAGAATTTTATAATTGTTTTTTTATCTAACATAATTTAATTGTATCCATATTTTGCAGAAGTAGGGATATCAACACAACAAGATCAACTCAATATTATAAATAAGGACATGGAGGAGGAAAAAATATTTTATAGTCATGAGATGGAAGCTAAAGGTCTAAACCTTGGTTTGGGAAATGAAGGGACTCGATCTAATGGACATAGAAGAATAATGGTGAACCAAATAAAATTGCAGAGATTATGAGAATTTAAGGGCAGAGGTGCATAACTACAAGATTTACTTTGAAATAATAGTAAGAACATAAGAGGAGTAAAATCAGATAAACACTTAGTTATTGCAAATCCTAAGTTAGTTTTAAAGACAAATAAATAATGGGTCAAGCTCAAGACATGAGGAAGAAGGTAGACCTTGTTGAGAAACCAAGTGCGGAGTAATTTAAAGCTTGATTCCTCTTCTTGATAATTACTTGTGAATGTTATATAGGTTTTTATTATGTGTTATGTCTTCATGATCAAGAAATTATACAAATGTTCAATCAACTAGGAAAAAAAAAGAGATAAGAGACACCAAACTTAGGCTGCAAGCTAGGGAAAAACCGCACAAGGGGGAAAACCGAATAATCCTTATCTTATAGAATCAAATCAAAATGATATATTGAATACCAAGACGAAGACCCAAAACTGCCACCAAAATTACACGTCAAACCCTCCTTCAAGTCCCCTCCAAAGTCAAAGTAAACACAGGTCAAACTAGTCAACTTCCTAAACTTTTTACCACTGAAATTTCGAGCCTATAGTAGCATATAAAATCTCATCATCATTCAAAAAATTATTCTTCGACATGTGTTAGATTATTTCTTGTGTATATTTTTCTCTTCTCTTCTTTAATTCAACTTATTTTCTCGTTTGTTGCTTCATAAAGTTGTTTTTTTCATGTGCTTGATTGATGATCCAAATAGATCAAACTGCCTTATATATTTGTGTGTGTGTGTGTGTGTGTGTGTCCAAGAGGTCAAATAGGTGGCTCTTGGAGTACCAGAATGACTTGTTCCAAGGAGGGTTGACTTGATCTTTTGGTGGAATTATGAATCAATGAAAAAACATTTATTTTCTTATAAATGTCCAAATGGGATTTGAATCAAATAATTTTCTCTCAACTCTTATTGTCTCTATAAGCACAAAGAACATGCTTTGGCAAAAATAAAATATACAACTTCAACATAGCTCATGCAAGGAGGAATAACTACATAGGAGATACACACTCAAGAATTGCTAGCATAGCTTAGAGATATCATCACTCACCCACCCAATCATCCAAGAGGTTATATGCATTTGATGACTCTATAAGTAACCCATAAGTGTCTCATTCTAGACATAAAAGAAGAAAACATTAGTTGGATATTTTGCAAGGTGAACTTAGGACGCTTAAGCCACCTACCTTTGATGGTGAAAGCAAAAGGGGAGTTGATATTAAGACTTGGTTGTTTGGAATAAGAAAGTATCTTCCATTGCGTAACTACCTATCTAATTTAGAAGCCAAAGTAGTCATGTATCATTTGCAAGGGAAAACCTATGTGGTGGGATCGATTAACTCAAGTCATACATATTGATGAGAAGAGGATTTCCTGAAAACAATTCAAGAAATATTTCCAACATCAATATCTTCCAGAACACTATCATGATAAGAATATGCAAGATTTATGTGAACTCAGTTGGGAAGCATGCCAATGGAGGAATACAAAATAAATTTCTTGGATTTGTTAATGTATGCGGGATTCATCAAGGAGGAGAAAGCGAAAATTCATAGGTTCTTAAGTGGACTAACCTTTTTTTATAAAGACAAGATTCAATTTGATAAGCCTAGGACTTTGGCTGAAACCATTAAAAATAAAAAATACTTATATCAAAAAAATAAAGGTAAATAGACTTATTATAAATCTTGGAGGGATAAAAGTAAAAATTAAATAAAAAGATAGAAGGGTTTCAAACTACCTTTCAAAAGTAAATAGTCATGAAGGATATCAAAAAAATTAGCATGTTCAAGATGAATCCAAACTAAAAGATGTATTGGGAAAAAGAGGAAGGACACCACTCAAATGTTGGGGATGCAAAAAAGATCATATAGATAGATATTTCCCTCAAAAATATGACAAAATGATAACCCCACATAACATTCAAGAGGATACAACAATGGAATAAATGTATATAAATATTCCAAGGATATATGCAGACCTAGAGGATCAATAGGTAGAGCATCAATCCCATATCATTGAGGTGGAAGGTAATATTATAAATAAATTTGTTACTATTTTAATTAATTCATTTGTAAGTCGTAGTTAATTTTTTTTGTAATCTTGGCAGGACTACATCTTCACAATGTCCAATATATCACCTTGATCGGGGTGGGGAATTGAACCAGTGACTTCATATCAAGGAGTGCCTTAACAGAGCACCCGATCACTGTCTATCCAAGACCCCGTGGACGTAAATCATATTTAAATTAATCCTAAAGTAGTGGAAAAATTTCATTTGATGAAAAATAAGATTAAAAGATCATGGTTGGTTTAGCTAGTGATTAGAAACAAGAGAGGGATCAATGAAATTGTCAAAATTTGTCACATAAATCTAAATGGATTAGACACAATTATACATTGGAATATCACTCCATTGGGATCTTATTAAATCATAATTGGAATGGATTTTTTGGATAAACATCACGCCCTTCTAGATTTCAATAATAAGACATTTACATGTCTTGATGAAGAAAGAAAGCAGAGCCCTTTTTAAGGAATTCTAAGTCCCATCTCTATAAGGGAGATTTAAACCCTTTTTTTTGTTGGTTTGACCCACCAGGATTTGAATATTGAATATCCTTATTTACATAATACTTCATATCATGTTGATCGCCAATTAAACTGCACCCCATGGGCTTAGGGAGATTTCAACTTTACAATTGAAGAGATGTTTCTAAAAAAGATGTCAAATTTATGCAACTTATGTAGAGGAGATAGAGAAGACCAAAGAGCCAATTCTTGAAGATTATCCTTTGTTTCAAGAGTTTGAAGATGTATTTGGAGAGATACCAATATTTCCACCAAAAATTGATATATTTTTCTCTATTAATTTAATGCTTTAAAATGCTCCAATATCAAAGACCTCTCACATAATGAATACACCACAATTAAAAGAATTACAAATGAAACTAGATGAGTTGTTGAAAAGAGGGTACGTATGCCTGAGTGTTTCACCTTGGGGAGCACCAATTTTTTTTGTGATAAAAATGATGGAACATTGAGATTTTATATTGAGTTGAGACAATTGAACAAAGCAATGGTGAAGAATAAATACCCTCTGCCTAGAATTGATGACCTCTTTGACCAACTAAGAGGAGAAAAGATATTTTTGAAAATAGACTTGAGATCAAGTTGTCATCAGGTTAGGACCAAGGAAGAAAAAATAAGTAAGATAAATTTTAGAAGAAGGTACATGCATTATTAGTTTGTAGTGGTGCCTTTTGGATTAAAAAATGCATCAATTACCTTTGTGAGCTTAATGAATGGTACATTAAAAAATTACCTAGACAAGTTTATTATTGTATTCTTCAATGACATACTTCCATGATCCAAGATAAAGGAGGAGCATGAACATAATTTTTGGTTGGTACTAAAAGTATTAAGGTAGCATCATTTTTATGCAAAGCTAAGTAAGTGTTATTTTTACTAAAAACATATCCATTATTTGGAGCACATCATTTCAACAAAAGGCATAGTAATGGATCCAGAGAAGATTGAAGTTAGTAAGGGATGGCTAGCATCAAAGAATGTTTTAGAAGACAAATATTTTATGGGATTAGCTAGATACTACAGGAGGTTTATAGCAATATTTGAAAATACTATTCATCTCCTAAATTATTTACAAAAGAAGGGAACTAAATTTGAATGGACAACATATTGAAGGGAGTTTTAAACTATTGAGAAAACTACCTATAAGTCCACCAATATTGAATATTGTAGATCCAAACGAATATTTTGTGGTATGCACATATTCATGCAAAGAAGAACTTGGAGTACTTGCTCATAATGGATATGCCATTAGTTATGAGTCCAAGAAATTTAATACCTGCATGAAATAAATTATGCCACCCATGATTTGGAATCACAAAAAACTTTAAGAAACCTCCCAAATTTATATGTATAATAAATGAGTGAATCCCCATAGTACATAGGAAATGTATAAGTTATTTTATCAATAATATAATAGGCATATATAATTTTTTGGTGAATCTTTCATTGAATTATAAAATATTGTTAAATCATAGAGAATCTTTCACTAAATTATAAAACCTTTGAAAGATCTTGGCAAATCTTTCACTAAATTAGAAAACATTTTAAATATTGGCTAATCCTTGATAATGCATACAATCATATATTATATAAGGAAAAAACTTCATTAGACTAGAATATACTCATTTTCCATGTTTGGAAAAAGAAACATCAGAGGTTATGTTTGTCAAGTTCTTACTATATACTCTTGCAAATCTCTTTACATGTTTTTATCTTTTTTTAGCACAAAGGTCTTATTATCCTTGAGGGTAAACTAATTTGAGAGAAAACGCCAAAGGTGTGTGATGCTAAAATGCAGAGGTTTTTTTCTCAAACTAGGTCTTGACACATCCATATAACTCACTCATATTATAGAGGCTTAGTATGAAAATAAGGTCTACAAATAGATATCTCAAAATCATGAATGTTTACATCAAATAAATTTTATTTCTATACAGTGCTTTTCTAACAACTAGATACTTCTTGAATTCCTTGACTTTAGATAAACTAGCAACTTTAGGATTTCGTGCTTTGTCACTATTTGTAGGTCTTTCACCTCCTTGGATCGTAACTATGTTGGAAATATGATTATATTGAGAGGGGGGGTGAATCAGTATAATGACCAATTTTAACTAATCAAAACACTTTAATGCATATATAATGTCAATAATATAAAAAACAATAGAAGAAACCATATATGTATGAAAAAATATTCTATATTAAATGATCTTGTAGGAACCAACCTATTTTTACATTGATTTACAGGCACCAATGAGAAGGAGGCACCAACCCCCTGAAATGTATTGGAACCAACCAAAAGGAGACACTAGTTCCCTGAGAAATGAAAGAATCAACCTGAAATATTTTATTGGAACCAACCAAAAGGAGGCACTAGTCCCCTAGGAAATGCATGCACCAACTTGAAATGTTTTACTTGTACCAATAAGAAGTAGGCACCAAACCTTTGAGAAATGCAACTACCAACCTAAAATTATTTACTGGCGCCAAGCCCCTAAAATGTTTTACTGGCATCAACCAGAAGGAAACACCATTCCCATGATACATGCATGCACTTACCTAAATTTATTGTTACATCCCTTATTTATATCTTTAGCTCCTTTTTATCATTGTTCATATATGTTGCTCCTAAGTTTTGCATGCCACTCCTTGTTCTGTATCATTCAAATTTGCATACAATATCGGTTTGTCTGTTTAGACTTCATTGACAAACTTTTACTTGGTCACACATCTTCCATAGACTTCATTATTAAACTTGTTCTCTTTAGCATGCAAAGATTTGTTAGACTTATTTATTCCTTCTCACTCTTCGCACAACAGAAACACCACAATTGTACCAATAACCTTTCCATGAAAAAAAACTTAAATTTCACACATAGTCGCATCTCTTCATCATTTCAAGCTACTCTAGCTTAAATCATTTAGAATAATTTTTTTTAACCAAAACTTGGTAGGGATGACTCTCCATGGAGGGTGATTCGAAAAACTTGGATTATTCATTTTATTTTCTTAGTTGGAAATCTAGCATAAAGGACTCAAATAAGACTTAAAACAATGACTCCTTGGCTCCTCCGGGGCTTAGCTTTAGTTCCATGAAACCACATGAAGTGACCCTGATTAAACAAGCGTTCCATTAAATCCAGATTCAAGTCCACTAATATATAATAAGTTTCTGTGCACCCAGATATTTTATTTGTCTGGATTTATTTACTTCAACTCCAGGGGATTCAATGCCATTCATATGACCACCTGGTGGGACCAAAACCTTAAAGTACGAGCTCTAAATATCCAGGAATATGGGTCCTTTCTTATGCCACACATCTACTTGGGGCCCAGATGAACTGAAGGCTAGATACATTTCAATGGTTTATACATGGAACCATGACCATGGGACGTTGGCCAATATTCCTTCATAATTAAATCTGGTTTCAGTTGTCATCTTTAGCATTAAGAATTGCCTACACCTAGATACCTAGATGGATGGATATCTTTTCTCCACACAAAACCTTGACTGATTGGAATTCTGATGATCTGAAATTGATTTTTATTTAATGATGTGCTTGTTGAGAATTTGGAGGGCTGCTGATTAATACAAATTATTTTCTTGATAATTACTTGTGAGCTTGCTTGAGTTACTTATGTATTTCTTTCTTTAGCTTAGTTAGTCTTTCATCAAGTCAATTATCAAAATGCACGAGACACAAAATTAGGCTCTTAGAGCTAGGGAAAAACCTCTCCCTCTTGGAGACGAAAACCCATGAGAAATTCTTCTTATAGATTTTCAAATGACAAGTACCATGACCAGGACTCAAACCCTTGACCTAGAAATGCCTCCAAGACCTTGTTGCTATTCCTTAGATGATCAACTATTCTCTTCTATAACAATTTGCACTTCTCTGCACTTAACTTAGAGAATTCGGTCTCTTTTCACACTTTTCAAATTGCTCTCTTTTCCAGCACTGTGGGAGTGTACTTACTTCGGGACCTTATTTAAAACAAATCCATACTTTGAATTTGGCCCTTACTTTTGTTGCTAAATCACGCTGTCATTTCCTTCAGGGTTGTTCTCGTAGAGTCTTGTTCTAACTTATTTGTGACTGATCTGAATTTCGCATCATATATAGTAGCTTTTTGACCCTGTACTTATACACAAAATCTACAATGCTATTTCTTACTAAAGCCTATTATACATTACAGTGCAATCCGCAATGTCATCTCTTTATATTGTCTGCACTATTCTTAGCTTTAGTTCACATATATATCTCTGGAATTGTCCTTAGAATTATCCACACTACTTCAGAACTGAATCTGCACTTGATCCTGCCTTATATATGCATTCGATCATGTCTCAAATCCGCACCTTGTTCCTGTATTAAATCTACACTGCTCCTGTCTCAAATCCGCACCGCGTTTCTGTATTACCTCCTCACTTGCTCCTGTCTGTCCACACAGTAGGTTCATATGTTCATCAACACTTATATCTTCATATTGATCCGAAAACCTGCCTCAAACTTGTCCACAATTACTCAAAGGAATCCGCATTATATTGTGTGCTTATGAGCCGCAAGAACAAGGGTATATATAATGATCTTCAACTACCTTTAGGCCAACCCTTCACCAAGTTGTAGGCCAACATTAATGCTACAAATAGGCCGACTTCATCATTTGTTTCCAGCATTGAGAAAGAGCTATTATATTTCATTCTTTCACAAGGTATATGACAAGATCTTGGAGCACTCTACTGAAGACTAGGTTCTCCATTTACATGACACTAATTATACTTATAAAAAAACCCTAAATAGACATCAAGAAGAAGTCTATTAACCTATAATAAAAATTCTTGCTCATGAAACCCATCAAGCAAGTAAAACGAATTACATTTTATTATATTTGTCTTATAAATACATAATTACATAGTCAATATGAAGACCGACCTAGTTTTATTTTTCAACAGTGTTAATATCAGTTTCAAAGTTAACATAAAAGTGCTTTGGGTTGCTGACCATACACAGGTTTATAAATGAGCTTGTGAGTGACAATTCATTAAACTTGGTGAGATTAAGTGTAATTCATGAACTTAAAAGCATAGAAATTTAATGCTGAACAACAACATATAAAAACACATTAAGAACAAATAACAGAGCTAAATACACAATTTTTTGTTGAAGGAGTTCACCCCTCCTGGGCAACATCTCCTTGGTCCAACTTCATAGTGTGGGCCTTTGTATTAGATTCAATTGTGAAAAATGATTGTTTACAGTCTCCCATTGCCTCTCCAACCTGCTCCAATGGCTCCAAAACATCAAAATATACCAAGAATGACCCTTCCTGAGCTCATTTTGGTCAAAAATTTCCTCAGTTATGCAAAAAACAAGTTTTCCAAGTATTTCTCCACCAAATCTAGAATTTCGCCAGTTAACATGGCTAAATTTGGAAGTTCCGCCTAAAAAGGTGCCTCCGCTAAGACCGTCGACACATTAATCTGCACTTAATGTTAATATAAGCGCAATTTGGTTAAGATAAGTGGAGATTAATTACAGGTTAGCGCAAAGTGCAGTTAATAAATAATCGTGGATTAGTTATAACTTAATCCAAATTATTGTAATGGTTTATCACTAATAATCTGGTTTGAAAAAATCCGTTGGTCTTTTTCTTAGCACTTGGTCTCCAGACCCCCAACCTTCGGTGAGATAAAATTCATATAGTGGTGGGAACCCATAGTGGTTAAGACCCGCGATATGGTAGAGTGGTAAGGCAGTGTATTAGCATGGGTGAGGTCGTGGGTTGGACCCCTACCCACACCATAAAATTTTGCTCTAAAATATATAACCTGCCACCATAGTTAGAGCTCATCCACCATAGTTAGAAGCCTCCGCCTAGTTTAGTTAGCCTCCTCCATGTGTGACTTAACCAAAGTCTATAGACTATAGTCTGGAACTTGTATTAAATATATACATGCACCCATGTTGTTTAATTAGAACTATGGTAAGAAAATAATATATGTGCCCATTCCATAATGAAGTTCAACCTTGGAAATAAAACATGCCATCCAACTTTCCTTGTGGGCGGGGCGGGGCGGGGGGGGGGGGGGGGGGGGTCACGTGGTGGCCCCTAGATGTGCCACGTGGCCTTTCCCCATTAGCCCAAATTAAACCATTAAAATAATAACCAACACCATTAATAATAAAATTCACCCTTATACTTGGGATAAAAAATTTCACTTCCTAGTCATCATCAGCGAATCTAGCTGTGACACTTGGCAAGTGTCATTGGCTGAATATGGAGAATATTCTCTGAGAAGCTGACTGGATTTCCACATCATCCCTGTACCTTTTCTGCTCATTTTTTTGCATGTTTGGGAAAATTAACAACAGATCATAACTCACTCATACGAACTTGGAATTTGACGAAATGAGTTGCATTGGAATCCTGGAGACGACCTCTATCCAAGCGTTTGGGTCTAAAGCATTTCTGAAAACTTTCAATTTTGAGCTAAATACTAAGCCTTAGATCATTCCTCCCCACTAGAAGCCTTTTGGACCCCAAAAGATACTATCAATTGTGTAGCAGATGAGGGTACAACTCCCTCACCCTTTCACTCTCCATCCATTTGGCCTTTGAAGTGTTTTTTCCCTTGAGTCCCACTCTAAGGTATTCGACATTCCCTCTTCTTGAAGTTCTGATTCTTCTGTCATGGTGAGATCAAGTGTAATTCATGAACTTAAAAGCATATAAACTTAATGCTGAACAACAACATATAAAAACACAGCAAGAAAAAATAACAGAGCCAAATACACAAGTTTTTGTTGAAGGAGTTCACCCCTCCTGGGCTACATCTCCTTGGTCCAGCTTCATAGTGTGGGCCTTTGTATTAGCTTCAATTGTGAAAAATGCTTGTTTGCAATCTCCCGTTGCCTCTGCAACCTACTCCAATTGCTCCAAAACATCAAAATCTACCAAGAATGACTCTTCCTGAGCTCATTTTGGTCGAAAATTGCCTCAGTTATGGGGAAAACAAGTTTTCCTAGTATTTATCCACCAAATCTAGAATTTCGCCAGTTAACATGGCTAAATTTGGAAGTTCCACCTAAAAATGCGCCTCCGGTAAGACCGTCACCAAATTAATTTGCACTTAATGTTAGGATAAGCGCAGTTTGGTTAAGATAAGCGAAGATTAATTACAGGTTAGTGCAAATTACAGTTAATAACTAATCACAGATTAGTTATAACTCAATCCAGATTATTGTAATGGTTTAGCGCTAATAATATCGTTTGAAAAACTCCGTCAATCTGTTGCTTAGCACCTGGTCTTCGCTCTTGAGCATATGGGAGGGGGCTGGCCCCCCTCTGGACCCCCAACCTCCAACATGATAAAATTCATATAGTGGTGGGAACCCATAGTGGTTAAGACCCACGATATGGTAGAGCGGTAAGGCAGTGTATTGGCGCGGGTGAGGTCGTGGGTTCGACCTTGACCCACACCATAAAATTTTGATCTAAAATATATAACCAAGCACCATAGTGAGAGCTCCAACACTATAGTTATAGCTCCACCACCATAGTTAGAAGCCTCTACCTAGTTTAGTTAGCCTCCTCCATATGTGACTTAACCAAATTCTATGGACTATAGTCCGGAACTTGTATTAAAATATATACATGTGCCCATCCTGTTTAGTTCGGACTATGGTAATAAAATAATATATGTGCCCATTCCATAATGAAGTTCAATGTTGGAAATAAAACATGCCATCAACCTTTCAATGGGGGGGGGGGGGTACCTATGTGTTCCCTGGTTGTGCCACGTGGCCTTTCCCCATTGGCCCAAATTCAACCATTAAAATAATAACATGCACCATTAATAATAAAATTCACCCTTAGACTTAGGATAAAAAAATTTCACTTCCAAGTCATCATTTGCGAATCTAGCTGTGACGCTTGACACAGTGTCATTGGCTGAATATGGAGAATATTCTCTGAGAAGCTAACTGGACTGCCACATCATCCCTGTACCTGTTCTGCTAATTTTTTTGCATGTTTGGGAAAAAAAACAACAGACCATAACTCACTCATACGAACTCGAAATTTGACGAAACACGTTGCATTGGAATCCTGGAGACGAGCTCTATCTAGGCGTTCAGGTCTGAAGAATTTATAAGCACTTTCAATTTTGAGCTAAATACTAATCGTTAGATCATTTGACCTCATCCTTTTAGTTCACTTGAATCTGGATCCAGGAATAATACTAAGATGCATAAAACCTAAACCCCCAAACCATTATATGCCTAGATCACTCAACATAAACCTAAATGATGAGAAGGGCCCACTTTGGGAAAGTTGAGATGCAAAGGAAAAAATCCACCAATTAGATCCTTGGCGCAAATATTAAAGCTTTAGGAGATACCATGTCAAAACTCCAAGAACCAATAAGAAATTGCCACTTATATTTGTGCCACATGCCCTACCTTGTCATCTGACACATGTCACACACCAAACGTCCACTTGGCCACCCAAAAAGGAAAAAAGTGGATGCCACATGTTATTACCTCAAGTTTCCATGTCACTTACATTGCCACCTGGTATCCATATCATTTGTGACACTCGTGTTTCCATGTGTGTCAAGTCTTAGATCTTGGGGTTCGGGCTTTCTCACTGTGTTACCCTCCTCAAATTTTTCTTTCACAGTCCAATGGATGATGGAATGTTTGCCCACGAACGCTTATCACCAAGCTCCTTGCGACCTGGTGTTGTGACCAATGGCTTTTCAGTTTACTGCTTGTCGACCACCATAACTCCATCCCGAGCTTATGTTTTGAGTTTTTAGTGTTAATATGATGGGGGGCCCACATGCCACATTCGTTTAAGAAACTGTTGGTATCGTGGGGGGGGGGGGGGGGGATTTTTTTATTTTGGTACTGAGCAAATAAGGGGTTCACACCCAATCACATGCTTCTACCTAAATGGTCGATAAACCATGATGGTTTTCATTGTGAAGGGTACCTCTCCATTAACTTTGGAATGAACCTAGGCCCCCTTCTGTCATCGATTTGATCAAGTAGCTTAATCCGAAAATGCAACTTTTTCTTTCACCACCCATTTTGGCATGTCCAATTTGAACCCAATTTTCTCCTAAGTATGTTAGAGTTAGGAAAAGTGTAATATATCATTGGAAATGCCTTGGAGTAGACTATTCAACCATAAATTTTAACTTAGGAGATAAAGAAGAAATTCCTTCAAAGATATGCTATTCATAATTCTTCTTAACTGTAATATCAATGACACTGTATTTGAAATCAATTATAACATATGTGTAACAATATCCCCCTTTGCAATTGATAGCAACACCACCAGACATCTGCTAGTCATTTATGATCTTGGGCTAGAATCCCCCTATCTGCTTTCTAACTGCTGATTGTTCTTCTCCTATTGTATTCTTATTATTCCCCGTTGACATCAATGGAAAAGGGAATATAATACCCTTGTGATTATGCATACTCTTTCCTTGAAATCCCCTTGTCACCAACGTCCTTCTCGGTTGAAATAAATGAACCCCCTTCTGAAGAAGAAATTGCACCCATTTTTTGTCTAAGGTATTCAAAAATTTCTCTGGGTAGAGGATTGATAACTATGTTTACAATTTGATCTTTTGTTGGAACATATTCCAATTTGATAGTTTGATTAACAACTTTTTCTGAGAGAAAATGGTATTTTATAAGAATGTGCTTTGTTTTAGAATACATAACATGGTTTTTATAGATATGATGGGCACATTCCAATCACCATTTTATTGAGATACTTGAGATTTTGCTTCATCCATAGGATTTGAGTCAACATGATGCTTGTGAAATATATTCTACCTCATCTATGGATAGAGAAATGGAGGTTTGTTTCTTGCTGATCTAGGAGGCTAAACAACTGCCTAAAAGAAGGTCTCCCCCGTTGGTGCTCTTCTTATCATAAACACTACCAAACCAATTTGCATTTATATAAGCTCTGAGAGTGAGATCTATGCCCCTTGGATGGTACAAGTCATAGTCCCATGGTGCCCTGTAGATATCTAAATACCATTTTTACTGCATTCACATGAGTTTATTTTTGGATTGACTAAATTCTACCCACTATACCTTCTACTTGCATGATATCCAGTCTTGAATCTGTTAAGTAAAGAAGGGCACCAATCATGGACATGTACATGGTTTGATTTTCTTTTTGAGTCTCGTCATTCTTACTGAGTTTGCAAGTTGTTGTCATGAGATTGCTCATGGGTGCACAATTTTCCATACCAAACTTCCTCAATATTTATTTAAGGTACTTGGTCTGAGAAATAAAGATGTTTTTTTTCTAATTGATGAACCTCCAAACCAAGAAAGAAATACAATTTCCCTAGTATAGACATTTCAAACTCCTTCTACACGTTAGCTACAAAAAAAAAACATAGAGTCAACATCAGTTCCAAAAATTGTGTCATCCACATAAACAATAATGATTAACACGTTATCATTTCAATCTTGATGTAAAGATTACTATATGTTTCCCAATTTTTGAAGCTTTGTTGTTGAAGATATTTATCCAATCTAGAGTACCATGCCCTAGGTGCTTGTTTTAAACCATACAAAGTTTTTTTCAATATGCACACATAATCCTTATTTTATGATAGCTGAAATCCTTATGGCTACTCAATTTATACTTCTTCTTATAGTTATCGATTTAGAAATGTTGATTTTACATTCAACTAATAAACTTTAAACCCCTTAAATCTTGCAAAGGCTAACAACATTCTTATTGCTTCAAGTCTAGCTAATTGAGAAAATATTTCTTCGAAGTCCACACCTTCGACTTGTGCATATCCTTTACATACAAGTCTTGCTTTATTTCTTTTTAATTGTCCATTTTCATTCATCTCATTCCTGTAGACCCACTTGGTTCTAGTCACATTTAGGTCTTGGAACATACTCCCATGTCTCATTCTTCTCAATTCGATCTAGTTCTTCATTCATAGCCTTAACTCAATGTTCATCTTGACTGGCTTGAGAAAAGTTTTGAGGTTTCATTAGGGATAGCAAAGCTAAGCTATTATGACTTGTTGTGCTAACAAGCGTCCTTCTAATTTGAACTCTTGATTCCTTATCTCCAAGAATTTGACTATCTATATGATTCTTTTGGACATGCCTAGATGGGGTTTTTGGATGCAGTGGCTCATCTTCTCCTTCTTTTTCCTTGTCATGCTCTTTATTCTACTTTTCTTCTTCCTCTACTTCTTGGTTTTTATTTGGTTATGGCTTGGTTTGGGGAAATGCTTCATCTATTCTTACATCAATATATTCAACAACCTTGCATGTCCTTTTTTTATAACATTTATTTTCCTTGATTCTATATGCATATCCAAGAAAAATTCCTTCCTCAATTTTGGAATAAAAATTCCCTAAGTCATCTTCATTTATCTCAATGCATCATTTTCCTCCAAATACTTTGAAATGTTTGACATTGGTTGGTCTACCTTTCCAATGTTCATAAGGTGTTTTCGTATTGTTTACCCTTATTTGTGTTATATTAAAGATATAAAGCATTGTGTAAACAACTTCTCTCCAACATGTGTTTGGTAACTAAACTTCAATGAGCATGGTTCTAGCCATTTCTTACACTGTTCATTTTTTTTCTTTTAGCCACTCCATTCTATTGTGGAGTTCTTGCAACATCCAATTGTCTTCTAATTCCATTCTTTTCACAAAAGTTGTTGAATTCATTGGAAGTAAACTCACCTCTTTTACTAGTTCTCAGACATTTCATTTTTAGATCAATTTCATTTTCAACTAAAGCCTTGAAAGCTTTGAATATATCAAAAGCCTCGAATTTTTCTCTAAGAAAGGTAACCCATGTCATTCTTGTATAATCATCGATGAGCAACATAAAATACCTTTCACTTTTTACTGTTTGAGTCTTGGATGGTCCACATTTAGGTATGTATGGATGCGTTCCATAAGCTTGGATGTAGAATACTATTTTGTTTTGAAGAAGACCTTGGTTTTTTTTTTTGGCATGCCTTCATGACCCATGTTTTTCCAATCTTTACCACATTATCAAAACTAATGTGTCCCAACATTATGTGCCATGACCAACTCTCGTCTATCTTTCCCATACACCATTTTTCTTTTTTTCTGCTCCATCAAGAATGTACACATTGCCTATAGTTTTGTTATCCTTTGCCAACAACTTTCCTATATCAACATTTCTAATTTCACATTTTTTGGAATTAAATGTGTGATCATACCTTTGATCACACATTTGACTAACACTTAAGAGATTGTGTTTCAGTCATTCAACATACAAAACATTTTGTGCCTTAGTTCTTCCATTATCTATGTTGATTGTGTCTTTCCCAACTATTCTTGCAAATGTATTGTTACCAAGCATTACCTTATCTCCATCCTCTTCATTTCGTTCAATGAATTTACCTTGATCTCTTGTCATGTGTCTTGAGAATCCACTACCAATATGCCATTTGTTTTCTTGTTTTGGGCATATAGCATAATACCCCACCCTTAGTGCTTCTCTTTTTTCTTTTTTCCATATTGTTGGACATTGACTTTTGAGGGTACATTCTTCCTTTCCTTAATTTTGAGACATGTTTAGACTCTTTCAGAAATTACGTGCTTTGTGCCCATAGTTGTAGCATATGTAGCATTCAATGTAATTCAATAGAAGAGCAAAACAATTGCCTTTTCTAATATCACTTTAATACATGGTTTTATATTTTTCGCTTAAGTAGTTGTTTATTGGAACTTCAAGAGATTCTATCCTTCCATAATATTTTCTTGCACAAGCTCTACAATCAATTACTCTATAACCAAAATTATTATATGAGTAGTAGCATCCATAAAAATAAATTTCGGTACCTGGATGTATATTGTTTGTTGAAGGGTTCATGGAATTCTTGAGTGTATTTTTCCATTGTATTGGGAGGTTAGGTTGGGGAAGCATAGACCTAGGATACTTGGAGGCATTGGCCATTATTGTTCATTGTATTATTGCAACAATATCATATTTTATATTGATTTATTCGGGTGGACATGAAGGGTCTTGCCCCACACACATTAATGGTGTACATTTTACATAGATGTTTATATGTAACATTATGACATTATATTGCAGCGTTTTTATCGTAGCACACTTGTACATGTGGATTATACATGAAGTTGATGGATGAATGTTTGGCATTATACTTGTGTTAAGATTGAATAATTCCACAAACATAATATATCTAACACATAACAAAAGTATAACGGTTAGAGGTGTAGTTCGAGAGTGAGGTACTTGTAAGTTGGTCACTACCATTACTAGAAACCTCACTAGTGCCACATGCTCAAAAAAACTCAACCCACCTTAACTCGAGAAATGTTATGGCCATGACACCCATGCTTTAATTAAATTTTTTTTTTTTTGCATACGGTGGGAAAAATGATCATAACTCAGTTGTAAAACCAACATTGAGGACAACCATCTCTGGCTGCTATCCACAAATGCATGTTGACTCATCACCGTTATTCAAGGAAAACCACGCCACCTGGAATAACCCGCTAGTGGTCCGTAAGGAAGCAGTGTTTCACTCTCGTAAGATGTCTCTAGGTCTTGGGCCGTTAACATATTTCCTTACATCCAAAGAAGACAAGCTTTTGGTCAAACAAAAGCAGTTTTAAGACATACTCCATCCCCAATACTTTAATTAATTTAATTGTCCTCTGTTAATTCTTTTTACACATAATAATTTAAATGAGTTTAAAAGTGATCAAAATTACTCGTAATAAGTTTTACAAATGAAACTATTTTTTAAATATTTTACGTATTTCCAATCAAATTTAAAACCCAAACTTTACCATTTAAAAGAAATAAGGTAATCCCACACTCTTAAAATCATTTGTGGAATAATAAATTTGAGATCTCCAGATCTTTTAAGCGGGTGAGAAGCGTGCCGAATTTGGCAATTTGTCAGATTTCTTTTGGTTTGATTGCGATGGCTCACCGCTAATCAACGAAATCGAGATTCCCAACTGAAAAAATATTAGTTGTACCCCACTAAATTTGATTGAGCATTGTTCGGTTTCCCTTCATTTGATTGCATGGCTTACCGAAATGTAGATCCCATGTCAACTTAGAAATGCTTGACCTTTTACTCAACCCTTTCTAAATCTACCAAGTCAAACATTAAGAATTTAACTAACCATTTGAAAAATAAAATTATATTTTATTCCAAAAATACATTTATATTTTTATAAATGGGATTTTGTGGCATGACATGTTATTACATTATATTAATTAACTGAAATTATACATTTTTATAATTATTTGTTTTAACCATAAAAATTAAAAACAAAGTAATAACATGGATGCAATTTCAACTATTACAATTCCTTGAATCTTTGAAAACTAATACATTTCCATATTTGAGAATATTGTGGGAAGCTGGGATGAACATTTGGTGGATGTAATTTTTGAGAGAATGGTGAACAGCTCCATTGTTAATGTTAAATATGGAGAATTTTTTCGTAATATTAAGAAAGAAAAAAAGTATTTTTAATGTCTATGAGGTTAAAAATAATTTATAAAAAGATTGTTTTTAATTTGGTTCTTGTATTTGACCCATTTCCTATAAAATTTTACAATAAACATTATTTCCTTTAACTATACATTAAAAATAATTGATATATGTATTTTTAATATCTCATAACCATTTACTAATAAAAATATTTAATTTTGTGTCAAAAACCTTTTATATCCTGAAAATGTTTAATTGCACAAACGTTTAAATTTGTTTCTATTTTAATCTTTGCTTATAGTTTTTATAATTTTATTATTATTATTTTAATGAAAACAATTTTAAATCATGCAATGGTGAAGATTCATTGAAATTTTCTTCACTCACATATTAATGAAATCACATGATAAATATATTTTGAAATGAACGTAAAAAATGTATGTTAAATCTTTAACCTATTAATGGAATCATTGGATAAATATATTTTGAAATGAATGTCAAAAATGTATGTTAAATCTTTAACGTTTGTTGAGGTTAAGTGTGAAATTTCATTTTTAAATACTTGGTAAGTGATTTGATTCAAATGATCTAATATTATAAGACAATTCATCACGCACTATTTAATTAATTTATTTTTTAATTTTGTATAAGTCAAATTTTTAATATATATAATTTTTTTTATAAATATAATGGGTAGAGATTTATATTAAAAAAATCTGGATTACAAAGCTAGAATCTTTACATATTTTAGTTTTTTTTGGGGGTTTGAGATTGAGCATATAGGCTCAATTCCAACTCTCAAAAGAGTTCTCCATGACACAAATATCCTTTTCCAACTAAATATTTTTCAAAAAAACTCCAAAATACAAAGACATTTACATTCCATTTTTAACTATATTTTTATTTTGATCTAGAATGATTTCTTGTTTTCCTTGGAGAAAAACCTTTTCCTTTCTTCCCAACTTGAATCCAACTTACATTTTCTGCAAATTTGACGAATCGTTTTTCAGCAACTACTGCATGGTATTTTTCTTGAAATCTTCCTCATCCGCCTGATCTACCCAAGAAGTTTCTGTTTCATTAAGATTCCTTGTGGTTTCTTGAGGTAATCTGTTTTCCACAAGGGTTTTTTGTTTTTCTACTAACGTTGCATCCGGGGAATCGTTTCTGGCAACCAGAGGATCCACATTGGTAAGTGAATTTTCATGCTCAGGTTTTGTTGTTGTGACTGCGGTTCTTTGACTGAATCTGCTTCTTTCTTGTGTTCTGGTTCTTTTTTTTTCTTGAATCTCTTCTTCTTTGTATATCGTGTAATGATCACTTGTGCACCTTCTCATCAATTGGGCCTCCGAGGTTTTTTCCAATCTTTGTTATTTCGAGGAAGCTTGAGGCAATTTTTAATTACGTGTCCTATTTCATAGCATGCTCTACACCAAAATGAGATATTCTCATAGTCCAGCTTTTGCACCCAAACATAGTTTGGAGCCATCAAATTAATCTTTGTAGTTGTAGGAAAACCCTTGCCGAGACCATATCCAAGAATAAGTAGCCTTGAATTATTATTATTATTATTATTTTCTATTTTTTGATTTTTAATTTTTAATTTTTATTTTTTATTTTTTATGTTTTCGGGACAGTTACGATAGAATTTTCCCAGCGCATTACCAATAGTGGAAAGAAATTTGTGATTCCAAAAATGCAACGGAAGTTTCAAAAGTCTTACACAAACTCGGGTCAAAGAAATCGATGATGTTACTGGATCAAAAGTGGGAGAACAAGGTTGCATGAAGAGGCCAACGCTCCCCCAAAACCACAACTCAACTTCACAATTAGTCTTCTTGTCTTCAATCATTTCAAAAACCACAGGGAAGAAACCCCGTGCCATAGGGTAAACATTTAGCTCGTCCATCAAAAGGGGCTTCCATGTCTCAGAGATCCATTTATGCATATCGGACAACCGCAACCATAACCCATTAAACCTGCAAACCAAACCATTCTCCAAAAAATATTTTTCACACTCTAAAGCTTCCTCATCCACAAGAACATTAAGAGAAGAAATTTCTTGCACCACCGGAAGATCAAAACCAAACTTCAACATAGAGATACAAAACCGAAGAAGAGCTAGCTTGATCGAAAACCATCCCTGGAAAAGAAAAATATGTATTTACCAAATCACATGTATTCACCATTGAACAATCTGCAGAAAATCCAAACAAACGGAGGAAAGATAGAGTATATAAGGAGTAGTCACAAAGGTTTCCATAGCTCTTTCCATCCCTACTAGAATGAATGTTGTTATCACGAAAGTATTAATATAATTTTTTTAATAAATATATTTAATTTAACTTTAAATTAATTTTAATATTAAACTTGATATTAATATAATATCAAAATTTAAAAATAAAAGTTAATAAATTTATTAATAATATTATTAACATAATATTAATACGAGCAATAATAACCTAATAATATTATTAATATTAATAACCTAATAATATCATTTAAACATAATATAATAATAACTATATATTAATATATTAATTTATAAATTAGCATTATAACATTATAATATATTTTAAAGTTATGTAAGATTTATGATATTGGGTATTTAATACATAGGGTTTAATATATAGGGGTAATAAAGTTAATAGAGTTAATATATAGGGTTAATAAAGTTAATAAAGTTATTATAAAGTTTTTTTGTTTTGTTTAAATGTTCGTCTTTTCATTATGTCATCAATAATTTACAACTCATTTGTCCTTACATTATTGATCTGTTCGATGGGAAACTCGACCAATAACACAAGTTTAGAGTCTTGAGATTACTGAGATTTTGTTTTACAAGAAAATCTAACATGACAAAGACTGTGTTATATGTGTGTGGAGGATAGGCACGCAGGTCTTCACTCATGATGAATTTGTTGTTATCTTGGAAACTGCTATCAAAATTGAAGTTGTTGTTACCTTGGAAGTTGTTGTTTCCTTAGAAACTGTTGTTGCCTTGGAGGTTGTTGTTTCCTTGGAATTTGTTGTTACCTTGGAAATTGTTGTTACATTGGAAGCCCTTGTTACCTAGGAAATTATTGTTACCTTGGAAGTTGTTGTTGCCTTGGAAATTGTTGTTGCCTTGGAATCTATCGTTACCTTGGAGTTTGTTGTTTCCTAGGAAATTGTTGTTACCTCATAGGTTATTATTTCCTTGGAAGTTGTTCTTGCTTTGGATAATGTTGTTACCTTGGAAATTGGTGCTACCATGGAAACTATGAGACCCTGTCACCATATTCTCATCCGACCAGGACAGATAGCCCATATCACCGCGAATAAGGCGATCTATATTATTCTCATATGCAGTAGTCATTATGGACCTAAACCTACTATAATGCTGACCCCTTTGATTATGATGGCCCTTTATCATTGTATCAAATTGATTGTGCTCTTCATCTGCACTGAATGAGGCACAAGGAAAGATCGTTTTAATGGATTTGTGCTTTCGGGTTACCTTGCACATGTGACGATCCACTTGTCGTTGTGCATTGTTGTGTAAAAATCCACCATAGATAGCATGACTAGGATTTACCCTTGAGGCCCCATCAAAGTTTCGTTTGAGGAAACCTTCTGGCGGAGGAGACCAAAGCAATGGACTTAAGGCCAGGGGTTTGGAGAGTATATTGGGAGGGGGTGGAGAGCACTAATGGATATTTAGTTCATGAAGAATCACTTTCTCATTAGCAAGGTAGTCCCAATATTGAGATTCCCAATGATGGGTTGCAATAATTTTGTCCAGATGAGTAGTAATGGCCCTCCAAGCTCTATCAAGGGATGGGGCCTGATTCTTGAAAGGTTGAGCATTTCTTTCTTTCCAGATGATCCAAAGAGTAAATCCAGGAGTGAGTTGCCGTATCCTATTAAGGATGGGGCTCTTGTAGGGTAGGGTGTTCCAACCATCCATATTGAAAGGGATTGAAGAAGGGCGTTGGTCAAGTCCCTGAAAGGCCTTGGTCAAGCGCTCCCATATACTGGTTGTGAAAATGCGATCCAAAAAGGGGTGTTAAAGAGTTTTTCCCCATTCTATGCAAAGAGGACATGCTGAAGGACCAATGAAACCTTTCTTCCTTAGATTCTCCAAGGTTAATGTTTTCTTATTGTTGAGAAGCCAAAGAAAAAGGGTTACTTTCAACCAATGCTTCAATTTCCATAAATGTCTCCAATCGAGGTCAACTTCCATACAACGATTTGAGCTTAGGAGTTTATAGGTTTCCTTTATGTTGTAGTTACCCTTCATGCCATATCCCCATATGAGTATGTCATGATTTCCATTGATAACAATGTTCCTATTTGCTAAAATATTCTCCACAATTGATAGAGCTTGCAAAGCGTTTCAATTTATAATCTAAAGAGAATTGGGAACAAAGGAGATTTGGGGCCACTGGTTCCAAGAATCTTCCCAGAAAAGGGATGAATTTCCATCCTTGATTTCCCGAGATATTTATTACTACAATATGTTTGCAAAAGTTTTGATCATTGGGGACACACAACCAATCTGATACACTATGTGCTTGGGACTCTTGGAGAGTATTTGTTTGACCAAATATTGCTCCAAATAGTCCCAGGAAATTTAAGCCATTTCCACGAGACTTTTGTGCTTAATTCTTTGCTTAGAAGTGTCAAATATCTCAAGCCTAAATCCCCTTGATACTTGGGCAAGCAGAGAGTGTCCCAAGTAATTAGAGCCTATTTATTTTGAATAGAGTCCCCACCCCATAGGAAAGATTGTTGGGTGGTTTGGAGCTTAGCTAGAATGGATTTATTTGCCACCAGAGCAGAGAGAAGATATACAGGTAAACATTGTAGACCTGACTTAAGAAGAGTGGAGTGACCTGCCAAGTTCAGAGAACTAAAAGTCTAGCTTGATAGCTTCGCTTCAAATTTAAGTAGAATATCTTCCCACACTGAACATATAAGAGGATTGAGAGTGAGAGGGGTACCAAGATATTTGGCTGGAAGGGAGTGTTAGCTCCCTGTAATTTCTAGCAAATTGGCAAGACTAAAACTACAGGGGAAACATGTGAACCACTTTGGGATTCTAGGATCTAGCCCTCCTGAATCCAGAGAGGGATCTCTCTGTAAAGTGCAAAGATTGATGTATCTTTAAGGCTTGGAATGTGATATTAGGCTAGTTATGAGGAACAAGGTTTTGTTTGTTTTGGTTGGGCTAAGATAAATGAAGGTGAAGGAAGTCTAAATGAAGGGTGAAGGTGTATGAAAATGAAAGATTGATTCAGCTAAAACGATAGGCAAGAAACAACTTCAATCCATTGGGCTATGGAGTCATAGTAGGATTTAATTGAAACAACAAGGTTCAAGAGTGGTCCAAGGGGCAAGTCATCTATGTCTAAGGATCTCTTTAAAGTTGATTTTATGGAATGGAATGAAACAATAAGAAGGGGAAACAAACAAATGAAGAACAAAGAGCAGCCTAAGATCAAGTAAGTACTTTGAAACTATCCTTTTTTCGGCATACACTTAAGAAAGACATAAAAGTTATCTAAGATCAGGTAAGTACTTTGAAACTAGCCTTCTTTCGATGCACTTTCAATAGAAAACATTTAAAACACAAAAGGAAACTTTTCAAAGCAACTGTTGGAGAAGAAAACTAGAGGACAGGGCTAACCATAGACTTCCCTAGTTCATTCTTTAATTAGTAAACTTATCAAGACAACAGTTAAGATAAACAAAGAATATTCTAAGATCAGGTAAGGACTTTGAACCTAGCCTGCTTTCAACATACTCTTAGGGAGACTTTCAGACAACCTTTGGAGATAAAACTAGAGGACAGGGCTAACCATAGACTTCCCTAGTTCAACTTTACTTAGCAGACACTGAAAATAACATTCAAGAACAATGTTTAAAATCTAGACAGTAAGAGAAGGGAACACCAACATCTTGACTGCTTGTACAGTATTCAATCATTCTTAAATAGCACAATTGGAAGAAAACATTCAGATAAAGCTTATCAGTAAGAGAAGGGTACTTTTGACAGTAAGTCCTAACTCTGTAATTGTTGTTCTTTATCAGAGAAGATGGACAAAATGAAAACAGAAATAAAATGAAAAGTTACAATAAGAAAAACATCATTGTTGACATAGACCAGGATCCCATAAATCAACTTGTATTTGATGCTTCAAACCAGTTACAATCTTCAAGTCCAATGGGTTTCTACAGCTTCAAACTTCTCATCTCAACTTAGGTATCTTCAATTACAAACAGAGCTTACAACAGCTTCAGAAAACTATTTACATGCACCAGATATTCAGAGACCAACCCTTGCCTCATCTTCAACAGAGGTATTTATAGAAGAAATGAGGAGGTGGCATGTAAAATAAGATCTTTAGGTTCAATTAATACAATTAATGCATCTCGGCCTTTGAGGGGATCAAATGGAGAAGATTTATGATATTTCATGTGTATTGATTGATTTTCATTAAGTTATTGAGCTACTTGGGAGGATTTGTTGACTTTAAGGCTTTCCCTTATATTTGTAATAACTTTTGCTGACAGTGGTAATAAGTTCCTTTGGCTTGAAATAACTTTTCAGCCACATTGAGGAAAATATCTTCTGTTCTGGCAATAACTATGGCCTCTTTTGAAGGCTTTGAGGCTGCGGGTGGCTTTTGGTAGCTGAGAGGATTCAATTAGCCTCTGATGTGGCAGTGGAGGCTTCTCGGAATGATGAATTGCTTTTTTTTTCTCTAAAACACCTTTAATTTACTTGAGATCTGTGTTTTAGGTCTGATTAGACTTAGTCTGTGTCTTTCGGTCTTCATGATGTCCTTAACTGTGGATTAGGATTTTGATTTGCTAAAAGTGTGCCTTAATCCTTCAAAACTATGCTAAAACCTTCAAAGATGGGATTCTGCTATGATTTCATGTTGTCAAATTGATACTCTTTGTCTGTGGATTTTGCTGTGTCTCCATTTCTTTTGCGGGCGCGCAGAGGGTTTTAAAATGGCATCAGTGCTCATGAGGCATGGATGAAACATGGTGTTGAACCTTGTAGAATGATATTCTTGATGAAAAAATGCCTGGGGGATCATCATCCCCGGCCTTTGATTTTATTTTAAATCAGTTGAGAAACCTTGAAGACCTGCAAAAAACAAGAAATGTTAAGAAAATCCTGCGTAGATGGGTATAGACTGCTTTGGAGGCTGAGGTTAGATCACGACCGTTGGATGAAAGCATCCAACGGCGAGGATTGCTCACTGAGGATAATGGAAAGGTGGTCAGGGGAGTCAATGAAAGATTAAGTTCAAGCCGTTGATGTATGTGGATCAATGGTCGAGATTAATCCAAGATCTTATAAGGTAGAAGGGAAATGACATAGTGAAATGGCGGAAAATATAGTGAAAAAGGGCAAAAAATCTTTGGCGGAGGTGTCATAGGTTTAATGATATTTCGGATGCGGGAAGATTTTGAGCCGTTAGATTAGATCAGCCCATAGAGATCAACAGTGAAGATTAAAAACGAGGGAATGTAATGTAAATGGGTATAGACCTGCTGTAGATTAGTATATCATAAAAAAATACTAGCACAAATTTTCTAAGGAAGGGTTTGAAAATGGAATTCATCAACCCTTGAAATGTAGAAGGTGCATTGGTAAGGCCAAAAGTCATGACCAAAAATTCATAATGACCCTCATGAGTTCGAAATGCTGTTTTTGGAATATCTTCAGTCTTCATTCTAATTTGATGATATCCCGAACGAAGATCCAACTTGGTAAAATAAATTGCTCCATGTAATTCATCCAATAATTCATCAATCACAGGAATGGGAAATTTGTCTTTAATGGTGAGCTTATTGAGCTCCCTATAATGCGGACACATTCGCCATGATCCATCCTTCTTGTGTACCAATACTACAGGAGCAGAGAAAGAACTTTGACTGGGTTGAATTATACCCGCCTCTAACATTTCCGCAATCATACGTTCAATTTCGCTCTTTTGGAAGTAAGGATATCTATAAGGCCTGATGTTTGGAGGAACACTTCCTGGAATCAAATGAATAGAATGATCATGATCACGAATGGGTGGGAGTCCTTTGGGAGTTTCAAACACCTTGGAATGATTGTCCAAGACTTGTTGGAGATCTGCAGAAATAGATGATTTTGATGTTGGAACTTCTAGTGAGCATAATTGTGCAATTACACCTCGTTGTTCTTTCTTTAGAAGCTTTGTTATGCCATTAGAGCTTATCATCCTTCCCGGCTTCCCTTCAATACCCCTTAATTCGACTTCCTTTCCTTCTGAAAAAAATTTCAAGAAAAGTTCTTGAAAATTAAAAGCTACCGTCCCCAAAGATTGTAACCATTGTACTCCTAGTACAACATCAGCACCTTCCATAGGAATGGAAAGCATTGGACTAGTCAATACATATTCCCCCATGGTTAGCTTAATATTATGGCATTTTCCAGATCAATTTATAGTTCCTCCATTTGCAACCATCACTTGACATTCTGGTGCTGGGTATAGGAAACAATTTAATTCCTTGGCTACCTTACAATGAATAAAATTATGGGTGCTACCTGAATCAATCAACACTATTACCTTTTTCTTCTTTATTTGTCCTTTTATCTTGAGAGTTTGAGGAGTGGTAATTCCTACCAGTGCATTACACGATATGGTTGGATTAATTTCTTCCTCTTCTGGGGCTGGTTCCTGGTGTATATCCTCTTCTTGTTCATTTTCTTCTTCCTCTTCACAATCTATGTAAAATAATTTCTTCTCAGCACACTTATGACCTTTAGTGTATTTCCTATCACAACTGTAGCAAAGCCCTTTTGCTCTTTTTTCTTCCAATTTTTGTGGTGTCAACCTTGTAGGTTGTGGAAATCTAGGCGTAGCAACACTTCCTTCTTTATAGGATTGAGTGGTAGGCTTCCTTGTCGCCATAATTTTACATTCAACTTTTCTTGCCAACCTGAATGCCTTCTCCAATGAATCAGGTTCCAAAACACGAACTTCATGTTGGATGTTATCCTTTAGAGTGCCTATGAAGAGATCAATCCTGTGTTCCTCTGGAATATCAGTTACCCTTGTATTCAATTTTTGGAAGTCCTCAATGTGCTACCCCACTAAACCCTTTTGTTTGAGATTTATCAATTGGCTAAAGAAGGTGTTGCTCTTTGTATCCTCATAATGTGCTATCATTTCCTCCGTAAAAATTGACTAAGTGACAATTTTTTTACGGGAGCAAAGCCATCGATACCATACAAATGTATTTTGTTCTAAATGTAAAGTTGTAATGCGTACCTTTTGTGTGTTTTGCACGTTATGGAGATCAAAATATTGCTCCATCTGTAGTATCCATGTTACAGGATCCCTTCCATCAAACTTCCTCATATCCATTTTTGGAATATGGTGGTTCTTCCTGCCAACATTAGAGGTTATGAAATCACGATTAACATTTATTTTGTTCTCATCATGAGGTTCTTCTACTATATTTCCACCATTAGGAATCGTTTCTTGTTTTAAACTTGTCATCAAGCCTTCCATGTATGCTTTTAGATCATTCTTCATGTTTTCCATGTTGTCTTTCATCTTTACATCAATCTTAGATTCCATGTCATCAATCTTAGCTTCCATGCCCACTTCCATGCCATCCATCTTAGCTTCCAAACCATTCATCTTAGCTTCCACGCCTTTCTTCAAACCATCCATCTTAGTTTCCATGCCTTTCTTCAAAACCTCCATTTCATTTTTTGTTGTTCTTTGCGAGAGCGAAATTTGTTGCACTTGCTCTTGTAATTTTGATATGTCATGTTGCCATTCTTCGTCTTCATGAGTCACAATAGAGCCTTATAAAGGCTTAATGGGAGTTGAATTCTTTTTAGGGGCCATTTTAGAATCCAATACTGATATCTATTCTACAATATTCCCTTGGAATCAATTCAACTTGATTATTCAAACAAGACTTATGCAATTCGGAAAAAAAATACACACCTTTTACTTGCTTTTTAGGAGCTCTGTATTGAAATTGAATTATCTCTGTAATTGAGAATCTTCAATATCTAAAATTCACTTCTGTAGTAGCCTTCTGAACTGTCTTTCAAATGCCACAGGTATGATCTGATTTGGATTCTTCAAGACAAAGTTATTTCCAATCTCCCACAATGACCCAATTTTGGACTGGTTCAGTAGAGCGAACTTGTACGCCTTGCCACGTGTCACTGTTTTGTCCTTCATCTCTGAAATTGATAGCCAAGAAACTGCAGTCCGTGCACTTGTAACCACTTTTTACGGCACTCCAATCCGATGCCCAGAGAGAGAGTTATTGAACGTTTCCCACGATCACCTCTTTGAGATGAAATTCAGGAGCCTGAAAAAGCACTACCTTCCACAGATCATATCTCCAAAAATATTGCGAACCAAGCTCTGAAATGTTTTTATGAATTTCCTCAGGATTTCAGCTTCGCACCATATGAATTTCAGATTTTGAACCTTCGTAGAAATTTTTTTATAGCGCAAATGCCACGATGACCTGTTTAGGAGCCTGAAAAAAGACCTAACTTCCACAGATCATATCTCCGAAAATATTGCGAACCAAGCTCTGAAATTTTTAGAAAAACTTCCTCAAGATTTCAGCTTCGCACCCTAAAAATTTCAGCTTCTGAAGCTTCGTAGAAAAAAAGTTATAGCGAAAATGCCACGATGACCTGTTTGGAGCAGCGAAACCCTAGAATCCAAAGCTCTGATACCAAATGTTGTGTAACCGGCTCCAAAAATAGAAGAAAAGAGATATCAACGCCTTAGAAATAAGCCACTTCGAGGGGGAAACCTCCAATACATTACATAAATGAACAATTCTTGGATGATACAATTTACAAACCTCCTTTCTATATATAGGAGTCCATGTGGCCATAATGTAATCCTAGTGGGCCACAATGTAATCCTAGCCGACCTAACAATAATAATTTAAGGGCACAATAATAACAAAATGGGGGTTACAAGGGTACAATAATAACAATAAGGGGGTTACACTAACAACAATAAGGGACTATACTAGTAATATAGGGACCTAACAAAAGGTGGTTAGTGGAAAACCGGTAGCAGTTTTCGAGTTGTGTTGGGGTAGAAAGGTGGTATTGCCTTTTTGAACACGATATGCGTTAGAGCTTGACACGTGGCTTTCTAAAACCACCCATTTCGCGTAATTTTTAGACGTTAACTCTCGGGTGCAGAAAAAATGCGAAAAAGATTCTTGGCTGTCGGATGAGAGGTGGGTAGATCTAACGGTGGAGATGAGAGCGCGAAAAGGTAAGTTGCACGGGCGGAAAGTGATAGGAGGGTCGAAGGCGGATTAGATCTGAGCTGTTAGATCTCAGGAACAGACGGTCAGGGTTTTTCAACGGGGAAGGGTAGGACCCAAAGGAGTTGGGTATATAAGGTTGAATCTGGACCGTTGGATATGTGAAATGGATGGTTCAGATGGGATCGCGGGATCGCAAATCGGAGGAGAAAAGGGGAAGACAATAACAAAAAGCGTCGATGCGATTTAGCACGAGCCGTTAGATCTAGGAGAGATCAACGGTGGAGATTCAATCGGCGGGTGCAATGGCAAGGGCTTATGGCGGAGGGTGATTAAATCTGGACTGTCGGTTCTCATGGATTTGACAGCTAAGACTCAATCGGGGAATCGGCATTAGAACATCAAAAAGGGACTTGCGATTGTGCGCTGAGGAGAACTTGCGATAGAAATTGGCTGATGGAACGAGAGCCGTCGATCTAAAAACTAGATCTACGGTGGAGATTTAATCAAGAAGGCAAAAGGCGAAATGGTGGCTTTGAAATGAGAAACAATATGGACCGTTGGATCTGGGGCGGTAGAGCAAATCAACGGTTGACATTCATTTAAACAACGAACTGTTGGGTTTTGTTATACATGGGATAATGGGGTTTTTAATAAAATACAAAGGAATGTTTGTTTTGGGAAGGGGTATTTTATGGTGTTTAGCGCTCGATTGCGGGGATCGAGGTTATATGAAAAGACGAAAGGATCAGGAGTTAGAAGAAAATGGGCCAATCGCATTAGAAACCTTTTGCGAGTAAAAGAAATAAGAAAAATAGAGAACCCGACTGCGATTGTGCGATTAGGCCTCAGCGCCTGGTCTAGGTGCTAGTCTTATGCGGAAGAAAGGGGCTGGGGCTAAGGCTAAAGGGGCTTAAGGCCTTAGTTCAAAAAGACTGTTTTTTATGATTTTTGAAGGATTTTTTAGGGGTTTTGAGAATTTCGATAAGGTTAAAAAGGAGTTTTAAACCTTACCAAAGGGAGTTTTTTAAGGGAAATAAGGAAAATGAGGGAAACACAGTGAAGGTTTTCTGAAGAGAAAAGAGACATCATCAAGGCTTCAAGAACTCACAATTGGGAAATGAAATTTTTTCTTGAAGGCTATAAAGATCTAGCCACCATTTGATATAACAATTTTTTATAGGTGGCTAATAGTGGCTCCACATGGGGATGGTGCCTTCTTGAAGGTATCAAGAACTTCAGACTTGTCTTCTCTGAAAGTTGATCAATGCCTCATCCATTGGGCTACACTTGCTTTCTTTGCTGATCTTCTTTTGCTCTGAATAATGTTAGCAGCCATTAAAAACCAATGGAATTCAATCAAAACAAGCTTTCTACCTACCCAATCCTAATGATCTAACATTTTTTCTTCTTTCAGAGTGCATTTGGATTGGCAAATTATTTTTACAAACATTTTATTCTTTTGGGAAAACATAAAACTATTCTATTTCTACCCTTATTTCTCCATGAACTCAGATTAAGCTATTGAGCTCATAAGCTTCTCCTAACTACTATTTGTTAGGATTAGACTATCTAACAGATTTTTATTCACTAAATTCTAAAACAGGAAATTTAAAAGCAAATAAGCCAGGATTGAACAGTCTAACTTGTTGTTGATCTATGGCATAAAGACAAGCTACACATAGACAAAGATTTGCAGAAAAATAAAGAAAAATGGTGAAGGCTTAAGATCTGAAAACTAAATAACATCCTTCACTTTCTTTCAGCTCTGTTTTTAGGCTTGTTTGAGCTGTTTTTTCTCTTGGTTCACTGGTTCAAGTTTTGGGCATATTAGAACCAATTTACCTTCTATCTTTGGCTCAGTATTTAAACAGATTAGAGCCATGCTTCTTTTGAAACTCATAGGTTCATATTTTTAGCTTGTTTGAACCCTTTTTCTTCTATCCTAATCTTCCTAACTGATAAGCCAAGATTAAGCTGTTTGGCAGATCTATTTCACTAACCTATCAGCAGTAAATTGAAAACTAATTAGTCATGATTAGGCTATATGACTAAATAGGAGTGTATTTCTTAGGAGTGGCATTTTTTCTTGCACACTTTCAAATCTTGTTTCTCTTTTTTGGTACAGGGTTGTACCTTTCTTGTTTTACAATCTGCCCTCTTTTCTCTATTCTATTATTTTTGTATTTTTTATTTTTTTAACTTTGAATGCAATTAAGAGTGTGATATTCACAATGAGAAAAAATAAAAAGGCTTCCAAACTGATATGTTCAAGAAAAATAATGTTTGAGCATCCTGCCATTGACAGGATCCCCAAACAGTTCAGCTCCATTCAATTCTTGTAAAAAATAGGCATTGTTACCAGCAGTAGAATGAATGAGATAAGGGCCAAGCCATAAGTTATCAAATTTCCCATGCTTGCCCTTATCTTCTCTCCTTGAATCCCACTTTAACACTTTGTCCCCAATGTTGAAATTGTTGGCCTTTGTCCTTCTATCAAAAAGCTTCTTGATGCTTTCTTGCTTTTGTAATGCTCTGTTGTAGACCTCCTCTCTGGTTTTTTGAAGATGTATGGTCTGATATATTCTTCTGATCATGTCATTGTCTTCAGACTGTACTTCTTGAATCAGCTTCATGACTGGCACACCAAGGCTGGTTGGAAAAATTGCATCCACTCCATATACAAGATGGTAGGGTGACATCCCAATTGATTTTTTAAGTGTCAATCTGTCAGCCCAAAGTGCATGTACCAGCTTTGTGTGCCATGACTTCTTATTATCCTCGAGCAACTTCTTGATTATGTTCACCAAGCTTTTGTTTGAGGATTCTGCCAGCCCATTACCTTGTGGGTAATAAGCAATGGAATGCCCCAATGTAATCTGATATTTGTGACAGAATTCAACCATTTTTTGGATCCAAATGCAGCAGCATTGTCAGTAATAATCTTCCTAGGGCAGCCAAATCTAGATAGGATATGAGTTTCAAGAAACTTTACAATAACAGAGTCATTGGCATGCCTAGAAGGGATGGCTTCTATCCATTTGGTGAAGTAGTCTGTTGCAGTGAGAATCCATTTGTGTTGGGCAGATGATGGTGGATGGATTTCTCCTATGAAGTCAAGTCCCCACTGTTGAAAAGGAGCTTCAACAGTGATTGGATGCAAAGGTAAGGGAAACAAATTTCTTTTGCCTTCAAAAAGTTGGCATTTATGACAGGAAATGATCATCTTATGGACATCCTGAAAGAAGGAGGGCCAATAAAAACCAGCTCTAAGGATTTTGTTGGCAGTGGTCTTCTAATAGAGGTGGCCTCCACATTCTCCTTCATGGAACTCGTGCTTAACTTTATCTGCATCATGCTCAGGCAAAAATTTAAGCAATAAACCACTAACATTTTTCCAATAAAGAAATTTATCTAAAATGCAGTAGTTCACATCCTTTAACTTTAAAAACCTTGTCTTTGTTTTTTTCAAACCAGGAGGGGTATTTAGATTGAGCAAAACATATACAATATCAGCATACCAAGATGAATTTAAGAAATGATTTTCAATAATAGGAGTTGAAAACTCCTCTTGTTCATCTAAGGCATTTATCATATTTATATCAAGAGCTTCAAAATTTGATTCAGCCATTAATCTAGCTAATCCTTGGCCTTTAATGAGGCTAGTGGGCTTGATCTCTAGATCATATTCAAGTATCACAACTATCCACTTACCTCTCTTGCCATCTGGGTCCTGTGTTAGAATATCTTTCACCACTGAATTGGGCACAAATGCTATGATGTGAGAGTGAAGAATGTAAACTCTGAAGTCTTTTAAAGCCTTGACCAAAGAAAAAGCTTGCTTTTCCATGATGTTGTAATTCAGAGGAGCATCTCTCAGTGCCTTAATAAAGAATGCAATAGGCTTCTCTTGTCCCTTTGAATTTTTCTGCAATAGGACAACAGCCACTGTATGTTCCGATGCAAAGGAAAAAATGAAAAAATCTTTTGAAAAGTCAGGACTTATTAGAACTGGTGCTTTGGTTAATGCTTGCTTTACCAGCTCAAAAGACTTCTTTGCTTCTAAGGTCCATTTGACTCCTTGCTCCTTCTTCAGCATGTTCGTTATGTTTCTAAGGAGTTCAGCCAAGTTGGGAATGAACCTTCTCAAGAAATTAATCTTTCCAATGAAAGATTGGAATTCCTTGATATTTCTTGGATGGTTGATTTGCAAAATACCATCAATCCTTGCCGGGTCTATCTTTATTCCCTCTTCTGATATGATGTGCCCAAGAAGCTTGCCTTCTTGGAGCCCAAACATTGTTTTCTTAGGATTCAGAGACAACCCATACTTTCTGCACCTCTCAAAGACTATTTTCAAGTGTTCTAGGTGTTCTTCATCTGTTTTAGAGAAAACGGTGATATCATCAAGGTAAATAATGATGAAGTAGCCTAGTTCTTCCGAGAATGCAATATCCATGGCTCTCTAAAAAGTAGCACCAGCGTTCATTATACCAAAGGGCATTTTCACATACATGAAAGTGCCCCAAGGTGTAGTAAAAGTTGTCTTGATTTGATCATTTGGATGTACTAAAATCTGATTGTATCCTGAGAAGCCATCTAGCAAAGAAACTCTTTTGGAACCAACTACCCTTTGTAAAATGTGATCCATCTTGGGTAAAGGGTAGTTGTCCTTTAATGAGGCTTTGTTTAAGTCTCTAAAGTCGATGCAAAGCCTTATTTCTCCTATCTTTTTTCTAACTAACACTAAATTAGATACCCACTCTGAATATCTAATAGGAACAATAATACCAGCTTCATACATTTTCTTGATTTCCTTTTCAACCAAAGGCAACTGGATAGGGTTTATTCTGCGCAGTTTTTGTTTGAAAGGTTTTTGGTTTTCTGTCAGGGGTATCTTGTGCTGGATTATTTCTCTGTCATAGGATTTGAGGTCTTCATGACTCCAAGCAAAAACATCGAAAAATTCTTTAAATAGCTCTATGTATTTCAATTTGATGTGAGCTGGTAAAGTCTTAGACAGTTTGATCATTTTCGGGTTTAGCTCACTGCCTATATTGCACTCTTCTACTTCAGATTCTGCGGGCTCCAGTTTTGGCTTCTTTGCTACATCATTGAAATCAAATAACTCTTCCAAAAGGACCAATCCTTTTGGAAAATCATGTGTGTTAGATTGAAGGGTTTCTAAATCTTCTTTTTTTGAATCTGCACTAATCTCAGTGGTGCGTTTAAGTTTATTAGTCAAAATATTTATCTTAGCAATCTTGGGAGAGGTTTCTTCTTCATCAAGTAGATTTTCTTCATTAGAACAGTCTGTTTCATAATCTGAATCTGAACTTGGTAGTTCAAATTCATTTCTGGATTGTAATAAGTCTTCTATTTGTTTGTCTCCATCAAACACTTGCCAATATTTCTCATTGTCAGGAACATCTAGTCGAAATTTTATTTGGGTAGTGCATAGTTTGGTTTCATAGGGTGTCAAGCATGTTCTAGCAGCAAATGCCAAACCATTAGCAGAAATATTCTGATTTCTTGGGACAAAGAGAAGCTGAAAATCATAAAATGTTTTCAATAAATCAAGGGTATCATTCCTATAGGCTCTAAGTCTAGGATGTTTGGCGCAATATTCCCCATTCACTTGCCTAATTATCAGTTCGGAATCACCATGAACCTTTATTCTTTTGGCCCCTAATTTCTTCAATAAGTGAAGGCCTAAAAGGAGGGCTTCATACTCCTCTATGTTGTTCGTGCATTGAAAATTTAATTTGCAGGAATGTCCTTCAGCATGATTGTTCACTGTATTGTGAAGCCACACTCCTACACCTGCATCAGTATTAGTACATGATCCATCAAAATGCATGCTCCAAAGAGGACTAGTTTCTGATTCATTAGTTTTATTACTATCCTCTTCATCTATAGTGCTTTTGGATTGTTCTTGGAGATCAGCATTGTGTTGATTTTGATCTAATTCCTCATGTTCTTCATTGTGCCGAGGATTCCTTTCTTGACTCTCGAGGTTGAAAAGTAATGGATGACTGATTTGCAGCTCTAGACCTGTGATTGGTTTTCTATGATTTTTTGTTTTAGCAAACTGTTTTGAAGCTTCTTTCTTATCTTCTTCTTCCTCTATGTGTGCCAGTATGTTACTTTGAGGTGTGGCCACTAATTCAGTTAAGGTCTCTTGCTCATCTAAAATTTCATGATTGAAAAGAATAAACGAGTCAAGGCCTATGTGAACAGAGTAAAGAGGAGATTTTTCAGGTCTGTCATGGCTGGTAACCATGTATTGCATGTGAGTTTCCCTGTAAAGTCTCCTAGTCTGATTGAAAACAGGGATGGTTGCATAAATCATATCCATCTGCATTTTTCCTTGTAACTTAGCTCCCCAAGACCTTGATAACTGCATACCATACTTCAGGGGAACATCAGTCACTACAATATCCATTACTAAACATTTGGCTGGAATCTGGGCTAAGTTTACATAGAGGTCTTTGATTAATCCTAAACATTTCACTCTACTTGAGCCAAAAGAGTAAATATATTTCTAAGGTCGAGTGATCTCAAGGCCTAGACTCTCCATTACAACTTTGGGAATTAAATTGTGAGAGGCCCCTGAGTCATGCATGGCATTGTGTAATATCTTGTCATGAATATTCAAACTAACATAGAATGGAGGAACTAGCCCTTATTGGTATCTACCTTCAATCTTTGGACCAAATAAGAGCTCTGGTTGGTCATCACTAAGATTGACAGTGTCATTATTTTCTCCTATATTAAAAGCCTTCAAAATTTGTGATCTATATACATCTTGTGTGGCTAATTCAGTAAGAGGAACAAAGATTTTGATTTTGGCAATTTCTTGTTCCAAACTAAAAGGCATCTGATTTTTTAACATGTTTGTTTCAGCCTTATTAACCACTACCTTATCAGCAAAATCAGTTTGCTGATTTCCTCTATTTACATTGGTCAAAATTGTTTTAACAAGAACACTAGTTAAAGTACTAGTGCTGCTAAGGTATGCACTCTGTTTTTCATTGATTGGAGTGCCTTTTTCTTTATTCTTATCAGAATTTACAGCCACCATTTTGTCTTTCTGTTTTGCAGTTTTGGGTTTGTTTACAGGGCTGTCTTTTACAGATTTTTCAGAGGTTTGGGATTTGGGAGTTTCCTGATTGCTCTTACTCCTAAGGTCATACTCTCTTGAAGTCTCTATGATGAAATTTTCCATCTCTTGATAATAACATTCATCCTCTGCTCTTTTATCATCATAGGGTGTGTATAGACCTTGTTTCCTATTGTAATGAACTTCAAAATCATCATTGTCTACTCCCAACATGTTGATTTCATCTTTATCTATTTGTTCAGTTGTTTCTTCAACCTCGCTCACACAGTTTTGGTGAAAAGGAGGTTTAATCTGTTGATCATCTTCCCTTGGTCTATTTTGAGGTTGGTTTCTCCTAAAATTCTGATTTTGATTTTGATTTCGGTTCTGAGGAGCTGTTTGGTTTTGACTAGCTTGTGCTCTCTCAAGTATGCTCATCTTTTTCATCATCTCCTCCATCATTCTTTCCATCTTTGAGCTAGATGTGGAAGGTGTAGATTCCTCTATAAAGGTCACTCTCTTATCATTCTTCATTCTTTCTCTTTTCTCAATTAGATTAACTTCCACAGTTAAGGCTCCTTTCTGCATATATTCTAGAGTCAGAGGATCTCTTTCTCTAAGTTGATAAGCCATTTCTGGATCAAATCCTTCAGGGAACTTGTTTAAAGCTGAGCCTTGTGGAGGTTTTAGATCTGGGGGAAGTGCATTATACACACTATTAAACCTAGTACAATAGGCTTGAACACTTTCCCCAGTGTTTCTTTGGAGATTCTTGTAGTTCGAAAGTATTTGTAGAGGGTTTTTCTTTACTTCCCATTTGTTTAAGAATAACTGATGGAAGGCTTGGATATCATTAATACTATGAGGGGTTAAGCCTTTGAATCATTTTCTTGCTTCTCCCCCTAAGCTTTGAGCAAATAATCTAAGCTTGACAGAGTCATCATCGATCTCATTTATGTCAAAGTAGTCATTCATCTTGTCCACATGTTGTGAAGCAATAGTAGCACCACTGGCATCATACAAAGGTGTCTTGGACTGATAGTCCAGTGGAAGATTGACTAAGGGTAAAGGAAGGACTAAAGGAGCATACCATGTTGCCATGATAGGAGGTTGTGGAAAAAGTGGGGGGTTTACAAGTGGAGGAGTTTGATGGAATGGTGTAGTTTGAATGGTGGATGTATGGATAACAAATGTGGATGGACCAGCAAGAGGTTGGTGAGCAGATCTAGGATGAGAGAAACCAAAATTACGAAGGAAATGTAAATCGAGTGGTGTAGTTTCTCTGCTACTAGGATTCTCACTTCTGTCTTGGGATGAAAGTGGAGATTCAGAGTCTATCTGAATTATATCATCAAGTGACTTAGTTCTAAATGGATTTCTTAAGTCAACTTGTGATTGATGTAGAGCTGTAAGATTACTTGGGACAGAATTAGCCCTATGGAGTGATCTGACAATAGTTGAAAATATGGCCTTAGGAGACTTCCTAAGTATTCTTTCAGGATTTTCAACTATCTCAGGGGGGTTTGGATCAGGATGGCTCCTAGTATGAATTCTTTTAGAAGCCACTATGTTACGTTTTCAGACCCAACTAAACAAGAAATATTTAACCAAATATGACAATCTTTAGGAGGCTAACTGATCTTTAAACAAGAAAACTTTAATCCTTAAAGTCTTCTAACTGAGTTTGTATGATGTTGTGAGAGTGATGGGTTTCCCAATGGAGTCTTAAGGTATGTTTAGGATTGTGGAGTCACTAGGTGGAAATTTTTAGCTCTTTTTGGAGGTAAAATGTTTTATGGTCCACCACCATGTTTATTTGAATACCAATCTGAAATGTTTTTGGGTTTTCTGAGTTTTTCTTTGCTATGGGTTCTAAGAGTGCCCTAAATCTGTTTCAACACTTAGCTACGGTGATGAGACAAAGAAATTTTACTCTTATGGCTAAGCTAGATTATTCCTTCAACGTTTTATAAGCTCTTATGAGAATCCTAAGGGTTCCTTAGTTTGTCACTGATTTAGATAATTTTTATCATGATTACCATTACTTTGGTAGTGCTTGAAGAGAGCTGCTTCTACTGCACTGAATTCTGAGTGCTATGTTTTAAAGATTTTACTCAGAAGTCTCCCTAGTGGAGTCGCCATAATGTTAGTTCTGGTGGCTCAACTGGCTAACACAACAATTGTCATTGAATTAAGGGGTTTCCTGAGGTATCGAAAGTATTTAGGACGAATTTTACTCAAAATTACCCAATGGAGTCGCCAGAATGTTAGCTCCCTGTAATTTCTAGCAGATTGGCAAGACTAAAACTGCAAGGGCAACATGTGAACCACTTTGGGATTCTAGGATCTAGCCCTCCTAAATCTAGAGAGGGATCTCTCTGTAAAGTGCAAATATTGATGTATCTTTAAGGCTTGGAATGTGATATTAGGCTAGTTATGAGGAACAAGGTTTTGTTTGTTTTGGTTGGGCTAAGATAAGTGAAGGTGAAGGAAGTCTAAATGAAGGGTGAAGGTGTATGAAAATGAAAGATTGATTCAGCTAAAACGATAGGCAAGAAACAACTTCAATCCATTGGGCTATGGAGTCATAGTAGGATTTAATTGAAACAACAAGGTTCAAGAGTGGTCCAAGGGGCAAGTCATCTATGTCTAAGGATCTCTTTAAAGTTGATTTTATGGAATGGAATGAAACAATAAGAAGGGGAAACAAATAGATGAAGAACAAAGAGCAGCCTAAGATCAAGTAAGTACTTTGAAACTATCCTACTTTAGGCATACACATAAGAAAGACATAAAAGTTATCTAAGATCAGGTAAGTACTTTGAAACTAGCCTTCTTTCGATGCACTTTCAATAGAAAACATTTAAAACACAAAGGGAAAATTTTCAAAGCAACTGTTGGAGAAGAAAACTAGAGGACAGGGCTAACCATAGACTTCCCTAGTTCATTTTTTAATTAGTAAACTTATCAAGACAACACTTAAGATAAACAAAGAATAGTCTAAGATCAAGTAAGGAATTTGAACCTAGCCTGCTTTCAACATACTCTTAGGGAGACTTTTAGACAACCTTTGGAGATAAAACTAGAGGACAGGGCTAACCATAGACTTCCCTAGTTCAACTTTACTTAACAGACGCTGAAAATAACATTCAAGAACAATGTTTAAAATCTAGACAGTAAGAGAAGGGAACACCAACATCTTGACTGCTTGGACAGTATTCAATCATTCTTAAATAGCACAATTGGAAGAAAACATTCAGATAAAGCTTATCAATAAGAGAAGGGTACTTTTGACAGTAAGTCCTAACTCTGTAATTGCTGTTTTTTATCAGAGAAGATGGACAAAATGAAAATAGAAATAAAATGACAAGCTACAATAAGAAAAACATCACCGTTGACATAGACCAAGATCCCATAAATCAGCTTGTATTTGATGCTTCAAACCAGTTACAATCTTCAAGTCCAATGGGTCTCTACAACTTCAAACTTCTCATCTCAACTTAGGTATCTTCAATTACAAACAGAGCTTACAACAACTTCAGAAAACTATTTACATGCAACAGATATTCGGATACCAACCCTTGCCTCATCTTCAACAGAGGTATTTATAGAAGAAATGAGGAGGCGGCATGTAAAATAAGATCTTTAGGTTAAATTAATACAATTAATGCTTCTCGGCCTTTGAGGGGATCAAATGGAGAAGATTTCTGATATTTACTGTGTATTAATTGATTTTCATTAACTTATTGAGCTACTTGGGAGGATTTGTTGACTTTAAGGCTTTCCCTTATATTTGTAATAACTTTCGCTAACAATGGTAATAAGTTCCTTTGGCTTGAAATAACTGTTCAGCCGCACTGAGGCAAATATCTTCTGTTCTGGCAATAACTATGGCCTCTTTTGAAGGCTTTGAGGCTGCAAGTGGCTTTTGGTAGCTGAGAGGATTCAATTAGCCTCTAATGTGGCAATGGAGGCTTCTCGGATTGATTAATTTATTTGTTTTTCTCTAAAACACCTTTAATTTACTTGAGATATGTGTTTTAGGTCTGATTAGACTTATTTTGTGTCTTTCGGTCTTCATGATGTCCTTAACTGTGGATTAGGCTTTTGATTTGCTGAAAGTGTGCCTTATTCCTTCAAAAATATGCTAAAACCTTCAAAGATGGGATTCTGCTTTGATTTCATGCTGTTAGACTGATGCTCTTTGTCTGTGGATTTTGCTGTGTCTCCATTGCTTTTGCGGGCACGCAGAGGGTTTTAAAATGGCATCAGTGCTCATGAGGCATGGATGAAACATGGTGTTGAACCCTGTAGAATGATATTCTTGATGAACAAAGGCCTGGGGGATCGTAATCCTTGCCTTTGATTTTCTTTTAAATCAGTTTATAAACCTTGAAGACCTGCAAAAAACAAGAAAATTTAAGAAAATCCTATGTAGATGGGTATAGACTGCTTTGGAGGCTGAGGTTAGATCGCAGCCATTGGATGAAAGCATCCAACGACGAGGATTGCTCGCTGAGGTTAATGGAGAGACGGTCGGGGGAGTCAATGAAAGATTAAGTCTAAGTCGTTGATGTATGTGGATCAATGATCGAGATTAATCCAAGATCTTATAAGGCAGAAGGGAAATGACAGTGTGAAATGGCGGAAAATATAGTGAAAAAGGGAAAAAAATCTTTGGCGGAGGTGTAATAGGTTTAATGATATTTCGGATGTGGGAAGATTATGGGCCGTTAGATTAGATCAGCCCATAGAGATCAACGATGAAGATTAAAAACGAGGGAATGTAATGTAAATGGGGAAAGGTGGTTAGCGGAAAACCGACAACGGTTTTCGCGTTGTGTTGGGGTGGAAAGGCGGTATTGCCTTTTTGAACGCGATATGTGTTAGAGCTTGACATGTGGCTTTATAAAACCACCCATTTCTCGTAATTTTTAGACGTTAACTCTTAGGTGTAGAAAAACGCGAAAAGGATTCTCGGTTGTCGAATGAGAGGCTGGTAGATCTAATGGTGGAGATGAGAGCGCGAAAAGGTAAGTTGCGCAGGCTGAAAGTGATAGGAGGGTCGAAGGTGGATTAGATCTGAGCCGTTAGATCTCGGGAACGGACGGTCAGGTTTGTCAATGGGGAAGGGTAGGACCCAAAGGAGTTGGGTCTATCGGGTTAAATCTGGACCATTGGATCTATGAAATGGACAGTTCAGATGGGATCGTGGGGTCGCAAATAGGAGGAGAAAAGGGGAAGACAATAACAAAAAGCGCCAATACAATTTAGCGCAAGCCATTAGATCTAGGAGAGATAAATGGCAGAGATTCAATTGGCGGGTGCAATGACAAGGGCTTATGGTGGAGGGTGATTAAATCTGGGCTGTTGGTTCTTGTGGATTTGACCGCTAAGACTCAATCGGGGAATCGACATCGGAACAACAAAAAGGGACTTGCGATTATGCGCTGAGGAGAACTTGCGATAGCGATTGGTTGATGGAACGAGAGCCATCGATCTAAAAACTAGATCGACGGTGGAGGTTTAATCAAGAAGGCAAAAGGTGGAATGGTGGCTTTGAAACGAGAAACAATATGGACTGTTGGATCTGGGGCGGTAGAGCAGATCAACGGTTGACATTCATTTAAAAAATGAACTTTCGGGTTTTGTTATACATGGGATAATGGGGTTTTTAATAAAATACAAAGGAAGGCTCGTTTCAGGAAGGGGTATTTTATGGTGTTTAGCGCCCGATTGCGGGGCTCGGGGTTATATGAAAAGACAAAAGGATTGAGAGTTAGAAGAAAACACGCCAATCGCATCGGAAACCTTTTGCGAGTAAAAGAAATAAGAAAAATAGAGAACCTGATTGCGATTGCGCGATTAGGCCTCAACGCCTGGTCTAGGTGCTGGTCTTATGTGGAAGAAAGGGGCTGGGGCTAAGGCCAAAGGGGCTTAAGGCCTTAGTTCAAAAAGACTATTTTTTATGATTTTTGAAGGATTTTTTATGGGTTTTGAGAGTTCCGATAAGGTTAAAAAGGAGTTTTAAACCTGAACAAAGGGAGTTTTTTAAGGGAAAGAAGGAAAATGAGGGAAACACAGTGAAGGTTTTCTGAAGAGAAAAGAGACATCATCAAGGCTTCAAGAACTCACAATTGGGAAATGAAATTGTTTCTTGAAGGCTATAAAGCTCTAGCCACCATTTGATATAACAAATTTTTATAGGTGGCTAACAGGGAGCTCCGTTGAAAAGCCAGGAAGCGAGAAATATTGATTTGCACTGCCAGAGGAGTGTTGAAAAAGAAAATATGGGATTTTCCTTTATTTATTTCAGTTCTCCAGGCAGAAGAGAAGGTGTCCAAGATGTCCTTTAAGGCCCTAGCTCCACTGATGGTTGGGGAACCCATTAGCACTATGTCATACACAAATTGTTGATGCGTAGAGCTTTCAGTCTGAGAACCCAAGTTAAGGCCTTTGATTTTCTACATGGAAAGAGCTTGAGAGATGGAACGCCGGAGGCCTTCAACAACCAGAAGGAAAATATATAAAGAGAGAGGTTATCCTTGCCTTATACCTCTGGATGGAGCGAAGGTATTCGATGGGGATTCATTGACCAGGATTGAAAAAAAATCTTTTGTGATGAGGGACATGACCAAAGAAATCCACATCCCATGAAAACCAAAATTAGGAAGAGTATGAATGATGTATTTCCAATTTATTTTGTCAAAGGCTTTCGACATGTACATCTTGAGGATCATGCCTGAATTTTTGGTAGTAAGAAGAGAATGCAACTTCTCTTGCATTAGGATAATATTGTCCATGATTTGTCTCCCTTCCACGTATCTCGTTTACTCTGGAGAAACAATTGTGGAAGAAGAGGTCTAAGTTTTTTATCTATAATTTTTGATATAATCTTGTACATCACATTGCATAAAGCAATGGGCCAAAAATCTGATGGGGCAACTTCCTGACTAGACTTGGGAATTAGGGCAATAAAAGTGGTATCAAAGGTTGAAAGAAGAGAGACCGACAATCTTGAATCTTCTACGACTTTCCAGATGTCACGACAAAGTATAGGCCAATAAGCTTGATAGAATTTGGCTATAAATCCATCTGGGCTAGGAGCTTTGTTCCTTGGAAGTCCCATGAATAATGCTTCTACTTCCTCGAGAAGATGGATTTTAAGAGCGCCACATTTTGTTCTTTAGTAATCAACTTGGGGATTTGTTGTGTTATTAGTCTAATTGCACAGGCTCTATCTCTTGTGGGCTCTATTAAGAGATGGCTAAAGTGCCCTGATAAAATATCTGTCATGTCTGAGTGATCCTATACCCACTGATTGTTAGGTCCCCGAAGCCTGTGGATTTTGTTTTCAACTTATATTTGATGATATATCTATGAGAAAAATTAGTATTAAACTCACCTTCTTTCAGCCACTTAACCCTTGAATTTTTCTTGTAGAGTATTTATTATTGGGCTAATCTCTCTTGCAAATGGTGCTTAAGGATGCCCTCTTTTTCTTTTAATTGAGATTTTTTGTTCCTCGAAATTTGTTCAGAAAAATACTGAGAGGGGGTGAGGGGGGGAGGGGGTGAATCAATTTTTATAATTCACTGTAAAATTTTACCTTTCTTTACTGATTTATATACGCGACTTTAATGAACCCAACTAGCATATACATGCGACTATCTTTAAGAAAACTTGTGTATGTCCAGTGATCTTATTATGAAGATAATTATTTACTTAGATCAGTGCATCATTCATTCATCAGATATTTAGTAAGCAGTAATCATGTGCAATAAGAACAAAATAAATCATCACACATAAGCAATACACATGAACACCATGATTTAAGGTGGAAACCCTGTATAATATTGTCCCTATATTTAACATTGTTAAATATTATTGTGAAAAAACCCCATGAGCCTAATTTTAGTTATGCATCTCCCTTAATGGTCAAGTTTCTCCTTATCCAGTTGAGTAGAGTTTTTTTGGCCATGGACCGATGAATTTTCATATCAACGCTCTTTCCTTCATCCTTTAAATGGTTGATCCTAATTTTTCCACCAATATCTCAAGAAGAGGGACTTCCTGAGCTGGTGGCTAACAGGGACCTGAATTTTGGCTTGATTTGGCAAGTGAATCCTACATTGGAGTGATTGTTGGTTTGTGGCCAGAGCTTGACAACGTTATTGGCATGACTTTCTGAGAATGTGTGCGAGTAGTGTTGATTCGCAGTGGTTGTTGGATAGAGAAATTGGAAATGACTGACTTGTAAGAGGGGCTGCCATTGCCACCTCCAAGGGGTTCCATGAGAGCCGACGCAAAGGCTACAAAAGCTTCATATCAGTGCAGGATGAGGAAACCCTAGCAGAGCTTGTTGAAGTTAAAGTTATTATAAAGTTAATAACATTGATGATGTTCAATTAATAAAGTGGATACATTATTAATAATTTTAATAGTATTAATTACATGAATAATATTAATATAATAATTAAACACAGTTTAATAAATTTAAATATTAATTAATAATTTATTAATGTTTAAATTATTAAGACATTTTTAATTAATACATAATTAAAATTAATATATTATTAATACTTACTTATGACATTAATATAATATTAAGACATATACATAATATTAATAGCATTAAAATAAGATTAATAAGAGACTAATATAACATTAATGACATATTAATAATATATTAATCTACACGTTTATAATATCTTAGCTATAAATGATCTATACATTGACACATGTTGATTATGGTTGACTATTGTTGACACTGTCAACTATAGTCAACATGGGCATCATAGTAAAAAATAGTCAACACGACTACCATGTTGAACCCCATAGACAAATGTAGTCAAACACATTAGATAAACATAGTCAAACCTCGATAGTCATTGTTTAAATACTTGATTGTGATCAAACTTGGTTAACCCTGTGTTTACCATATATAACAATAGTCAACATCATAGCATAGTCAACCTTTCTACGACGAACATGGAAAACAATAGTCAACCATGTTCAACCATAGTCAAAATATCGTTAACCTCCCTCTGTAAGAGTCTTCTTAATGACCTTAACTAAGCTCTTGTTGGAATATTCTGCAAGTCCATTACCCTGAGGATAATATGGTGTAGAATGATGTAGTAGGATTGAATATTTTTGACCGAACTCAATCATTTTAACGTTGCTGAAGGCTGCAACATTATCTATTACAATTTGTTGAGGACATCCAAATCTTGATAAGATACTCTCTTCAAGGAATTTAGTCACAATAGTATCAGTTCCATTTTTAACAAGTATAGCTTCTACCCATTTGGTAAAATAATTAGTAGCAGTTAGAATCCATCTGCATTGATTACTTGATTGTGGATGAATTTCCCCAATAAAGTCCAACCCCCATTGTAGAAAAGGAGCATCAACTGATACTGGAAACAAAGGAAGCGCTAACAGTTTTTGTTTCCCTGCAAATAATTGAAATTGTACACAACTTCTTACTCTTGCTCCAACTTCTTTGAAAAGTGAGGGCCAATAAAAACCCGCTTTCAATATTGTGTAGGTTGTTTCTCTCCAAGCATAGTGTCCACCACAAAATCCTGCATGGAATTGATCTATAATTCCCTCTATTTCATTTTCAGTTAAACAAAGAAGAAGAATATTTATAGGATCTTTCTAATATAGATTAGCATTGATAATGCAATATTTTATTGATTTGAGCTTTAGAGCTTTGCACTACTTCAAATTAAGATCAGTTGGACATTGAAAATCTTTGAGAAACTGCACAATATCAGAATACCAATAAGAGAATAGATACTTCTGATCCATGTGAACAAGAATGGATTGATTTGAAGGAAGAGTTTATTGTGGGTTCTCTCCTTCCATAAGAGAAGAAGGTTCTTGTGGATTCTCCTTAAGTATGGAGGGAGGTTCTTGTGGATTCTCCCTTAGTGACATTTCAACAACTAGATTTATCCCTAATATTTTGCAGTTGGATTCAGCTAACAATTTTACCAAGCCTTGACCTTTTAATAGCTTTGTGGTTTTAATTTCAAGATCAAATTGAAGGATTTTAGCAATCCATCTTCCTCTTTTTCCATCAGTATCGGGTTGGGTTAAAACAATTTTAACAGCATGATTAGGAACACAGGCAGTAATGTGTGAATGCAGGACATAGGTTCTAAAGGCTTTGAGGTCTTGAATTAATGAATAAGATTGTTTTTCCATAATATCATACCTAAGTTCAACATCTCTCATAACTTTAGAAAATAATGCTATAGGTTGGTCATCACCATTGGAGTTCTTTTGTAAAAGTACAACAACTAAGGTTGTCTCGGATGAAAAATAAAATCTTCGAAAAGGTAAAGAATAATCAGGACTAGCTTATGGAGGGGCCTCAGATATTGCCTTTTTTATTTGATCGAAAGCATACCTAGTAGGAACTGTCCATTTGACTTCATTGTTTTTCTTTAGCATAGCAGTTATGTCTTTTACTATCTCTGCATAATTAGGAATGAACCTTCTGAGAAAATTAATCTTTCTAAGGAAGGTTTGAATGTCTTTCTTATTCCTTGGTAGAGATAGATTTTGAATGGTTGATACTCTCTTTGGGTCAATTATAACTCCATTCTTGGAGATTATATGCCCTAGTCAGTTCCCCTCCTTTACAACAAATAAAGATTTCTTCATATTGATGGATATGTCATATTTCCTGCACCTGTCAAAAACCTTGCTCAGGTGTTTTAGATGATTTTCATCATAATCAGAAAAAACAGTTAAATCATCCAAATAAATAACAATAAATTTAGAAGTTTTACTTACAAACGCTAGATCCATATCTCTCTGAAAAGTATCTCCAATGTTATTTAACCCAAATGGCATCCTGGTGTACATAAATGTACCCCAAGGAGTGGTGAAAGAAGTTTTGTCTTAATCAGATTGAATTACCATGATTTGGTTGTAACCTAAAAATCCATCTAGCATAGAAATCCTATTTGATCCCGAAACTTTCTGAAGTAGATAATCCATTTTGGGCAATGGGTAATTATCTTTTAGGGATAATTTTTTCAGGTTTCGAAAGTCTACACATAGCCTAATCTCACCATTTTTCTTCATGTCTGGAGCTACATTAGCTACCCAATTAGAATACTTTAAAGGTAGAATGATATGAGCATCAAGCAGCATTTTAAGTTCTTTTTCAATGGTTGGAAGTAATATGGGATTAATTCTTCTTAATTTTTGTTGAAAGGTTTTGCCTCTGGTTTTTAAGGAATCTTATGCTCTATTAAAGCTGTATCATAAGTTTTTAATTCGTTATAAGACCAGACAAACACATCTTTGTACTTTTTAAGAAGATTCAAGTATTTGAGTTTTACATCCAAAGGCAAGGTTGATGATAACTTAACATTTCTTACATCATCTACAGTCCCAATATTGCATTCTTCAATTTCTTCTTTAGGAAATTTAGACAAAGGGTTTTAGAGACATCATTATCATAGAATAGTTTTTCCAATGGAATTAATCCTTTAGGAATAAAATTATTATATAATTGAATGATATCATGTTCAAGAATTTTAGGATGAAATGAATTCTCTGGATTTTGGTGATTTAATTCTTGAATATCTCTTTGGTCTTCTTCAATTTTCATATTTGAGAATTCATCGATGGCTTGAAGGAAAGACTTTAATTGTTCGTCATCTTCAAAAATCTGCCAATGTTTTAGGTTATCAGGAATTTATGGTCTATATTTAACTGGAATTTGGTACTCTAACAATATCAGCTGAGGGATTTTAAAAGAGCTTGCTGAGAAAACATGTGAGTCAGCATGCATATTTTCATCTTTGGGAATAACATTTATGGTAAATCCAAGGAAAGAGTTTTCAATTGTATCCCAAAATTCGTTTCTATAGGACCTAAGCCTTGGGTGTTTAGTTTGACACAGGTTTCTAACTTGCTTCACTATAAGCTCAAAGTCAGAGAAAACACTCAAGTTTTTAACCTTTAAATTTTTAGCTAGCTCAAGACCAAGAAGAAAAGCCTCGTACTCAGCCACGTTATTGGTAACCTCAAATTCAAGTTTACATGAGTGAGTAATATTTTCTTTATTTGGTGAAATTAAAACAATTCCTGCTTCTACTCCTTCCTTTGAGCAAGAACCATCAAAATAAAGTTTCCAGATAGCTGATTCTACAATATTTGGTTTAGAAACTATATTTTCAATGGAAAGTTGAGTGTTTGATGATTTTTGGGAAGATAAATCCTGATCCACTGCATAGATAGGGTAGTTTTTTTCTTGATCAAATCTACAAACAGTGTGAAGGAATCTGACTTCTCTACATAACCTCAAATTCTCACCTCCATAAACTGGAATAGTCGCAAAAGACATGTCCATCTCAAGAGACCCCCCAAGTTTACCACATCATGATCTAGATAGAAGCATGCCAAATTTGGGTGGAATATCGATAACAACAATGTCTAAAACTATACTCTTGAAAGGTATTTGAGCTAAGGTTACAACTAGGTCTTTGATCAATCCTACACATGGTACTTTCTTTGAATCAAAGTTGTAAATATCATGATAGGAACAAGTAACTTGAAATTGAAGCTGGTCCATAATTACCTTTGGCATGAGGTTGTGTGAAGCACCAGAATAAAGCATACAATTATACAATAAAAAGTCATGAGTCTTTAAGGTCACATAAAATGGTGGAACAATTTCATCGATCATATCAAAACTAGGGCCAAACACTACTGAGCGCTTTTCATCTTACAAAATGATAACATATCCCTCAACATCTACACTAGAGGACTGTATCCATTTAGACACTTGATTTTTATAACCAGGGTTTTTGGAAAGTTCAGCGAGAGATATAGGAATCTTGACCCTTTCCAATTCCTTTTCAATATTAAAATGTGTCAAAATGATTTTGTCGGATGAAACGGTTTTAGTGGATGACTCTGTAGTCTGAGGTGTTGAAGTTTGTGTTCGAATGGATTTTATTGTAGGTTCCATGGTTGTGTTAGATTTTTAGGTCTACCTGGGCCAAATCTTGGTTTAGATCATACCTTTTATTTAACTCTGCAATGAGGAATTCAAAAAATGGTTGATATTTTGAAAGTTGAGTATCTTCTTGCTCTTGTTCCAAAGACTGTGATGAAGATGAAGGGACTATGGCCATTTGCGCTACTGAAGAATCAAGATTATTAATATCTTCAGTAATTACATGGCGTGTATCCTGTCGTTGTTGATCATCGATAAACAAAGAAGGTTGAATGTTTTGATCAAGTCTCTGAAGAATTTGAAGTTGAGGGACTCTCTATGATTGATTTTGATTTTGATTTTGAGGTCTAATGGAAATTTGCTGAGAAGTTCTAGGTTGTGATTCAATTTTAGAGATTCTATTGGAAAGGTTTCTAAGTAAAGATGTGATTTCATCAATTTTTTGATCTTCAAGTTTGGATTTGGAAGAGGATGATTCATCAAGCTTAGCTTTTAATTTTCTTTGTTCTTTCTCTTCTTTAGCTTTAATTTTACCAGAAGCTGAACTATTAGCTTCTACCTCAATAGCATTAGTCTTCATGTCTTGTAGTGTGTTAGAAACTCTTTCCCTTAGCATAACTGCAAATTCATCATCAAATTATTTGGAAAATATGACCTTTGCAGCTGCTACTAGTGGTTTACAATCAACAAGCATTTTGTGGTAGAGTTTGTTAAATATTTTAATAAATTCAACAACTGGTTCACCAGGATTTCTCTTCAGTTCTTCAAATTCAGTGAGAAAATAAACAACATCTTTCTTTACCCCCATTGGTTTTTAAAGATAGTTATAAGTTCATTCCATGTTTGAATAGAGCCATCTCTAAGTTGCCTCAACCAGATCCTAACACTTCCTTCTAAATAATGTACAAATAATCTCATGTAGACAAATCAGCTAAATCTACGAAGGCTTATAGATGATCCTCTGCCGAGGGACCTGTTTTTCCATTAAATCTTGGTAAATGTTTTAGATAGCCATTAGGAAAATTTCCCAAGTTGTTAGGAAGAACAAGAGCAACATACCTTGCTTGCACAATGGGTCGAAAAGCCATAACAACAGGAGGGGTATGAGGTGTCTGAGTGGATGATGAAGATGAAGATGAAGATGATGATGAATGGGTAGGTGAATGAGTATTAGAGGATGGAGGAGATAATGAAGGAGGAGAAGGGTGTGAGGGTTTCAGAGGGATTTTAACAACCAACCTTTGAGATGTTGGTGTTAGATATTCTTCCTTATACTCAAACAAAGGATTAGAATATATAGAAATTGACTCTTCACATTTAGTGGAGGTTGATGGAATAGAATAAGAAATTGGGGTAATGAAATCTGTGGGCTTAAATACAGGTAAGTGTAAGCTTGATTCTTTCTCAGATGTAGGTGAGTTTAAAGGGAAGGATGGAACTTGATATGACTCAAGTGATTATGTTAACAAGGATGATTGAAGATCGACTCCTCTTGAATAAAGTTCAGAAAATCTAGGAGGTACTTGAGTCCAATTAGGATGAGATGATACTAATAAAAATAGATTTACAGAAGAAAATTATTCAGGGTGTAAAGCCGTTTAGTCAATTTAGTGTCCTAAATTTCTTGCATAAATTATCAACCAGGGTTTGTATACTGATGAAGTGTGGATGTACTATATGTACTTATCTAACCTTTTTCTTACTTTGTTGCTTGTATTTTATGTTGTTTCTGGGGGTTTTATGCTCCTTGATATCTAAGAATGTTAATCTAAAACTATGGAAATAATTAAATTAATCTAATAAACTTTTAAGAAGGAAGAAAAGGTAGTGTTCCTAAATTAATCTAATTTTCATAAAAATAAACCAAAAACTGTTCACGATTTAAAAACCTAATTTGGAAAACAAAGTATCTAGTTGATCTTATTATTAGTCCTATTCCATGGATTTAAGCCTTAGAGCTAAGAATGAAATTGCAGTGCTTGAAAGTAAAGGCATAAAATGAAATAAACTAATGTACTTATGGTTACTCCAACATTCAATTATGAAGTATGACCTTCTTGAAATGATGTATTAAGCAACTTTCTGTACTTTAACTTCTAATGTCCTAGAACAGTAAGCGGAGGAAAAACATCTAATGTATATTTAGTTACTCCAACATTCAATTATGAAGTATGCTCTTCTTGAAATGGTGTTAAGCAACCAATTATACTTGATGATATAGAAAATTAAATAATTCATGCAGAAGGTCACTCATTAATTGCATTCATTAAACATTCAATCATCCAATTTATGAAGTATGACTAAATCAATCTCCTTGAATGATATTTAGGAATATCAGTGATGCAACTAAGTGAGGATCTAAAGGAAAAATGTAAAATCATAAACAACTAATATATATTTGATTTTCTTCAACATTCAATACGAAGTATTACCCTCTTGAAGTGCTTTGTAAGAAGTCAATTATACGTTAGTTCTTAAGTTCCTAGAAAGTAAATAACAATATGCTGAGTAAATTCAATTACTGTATGGATTAGATATTTAACCATTCAATTTAGGATCATTATCATCTTGAAATGGCTTTTGAAAACATCCATTAACACAGTTAATTGAAAATTCTATTCTGAGAAAATGAATGACAAAACAGTAAGGAAACTATGCAACTGTGTGTTCTTAATTCTTCAATCTTGATTCAATTGGAAAACAAAGTTATCTATCTTCTCGAAATATCTTAGAAGAGAAAGGTTGCATAGTTGTGATTTATCACTATGCTATTGTTCAAAAACTGAAATGAAGCATAAACCTAATTAGAAAACAGATTTGTTGAAAAATAGAGTAATGAAATTAAGCTAAAAACATAAATGAAAAACCTCCTTCAGATGCAGGGGCCCTCTGCAACTGATGTGGTTGAACTGCTAACTTATTACGGTTGTAATCAAGCAATCATTGGCAACATGAACTTCATATTATGATAAAGTGAAGTTTGAATACAGATTATCATCAAAAAGCCTGAGTTTAACACTTAATTTCTGAATTGTGTTCTCGATTCTATGCAACCGATATTTAAAGGAAAATTACATAACTATTTATGAGTTACACTAGCTACAGGTGACTACTTCGAATTATAATTGTAATAGGACTATTGGACTCATTGATTTTCTATGAAGAGCAAATCAAGAGTCCTATTGATTTCAGCAAATTTACTTTAACTCCATCTTTGACCATGATCTTAGGCTCGCTTTTCTGTCGACCTAGACCGAGTGAATAGGATAGAATCCATGTAGGAATGATTCTAGAAACACCCATGTGGCCCAATTCTTCAGTTGATTCCTGGAACCTGCTAAACCATGAGAGTAGCTATGAAATCCACAGTTAGCTGCAGAACAGGCTGCATTCTGTAGCTAAATTGCAAAAATATATCCAAATAGAAAGAGCATGAAAATATAATACGGAAATAATTTTAATGCATCCTTAAGACAAAACCTAGCATTTATCATTGATTGGGGTCTGTAATATTATGAGAAAGTAAGGGAAAGAGGTGAGAAATTTTTTCAAAGAGAGGGTAATTATGAGGTTCAACAAAATCTGAAGAGGAAGAAGGAGTTTTATGTTTTCTTCTTAAAGAGGCTTCCATAACAAGTCTTTTTGGATCTGGTAAAGGGTTAACAATGTTAGACTCAGAACGTGATCTAGTATGCTTAAAGGGAGCCAGCTTGAATCAGTGGAATCGCCAAGTGAAATATTTTGACCTATATCCTTATCCTTTATTCACCTTAAAGGAAAGGGAAAATCGTTGCCCCAGGGAAAATTTATCTTTCAATTCTTCATCTCCCCAACAACGGCTCCAATCTGATGTTGTCCTTTGAGATAACCTAAGGTCAATAAGTTATGCCAAAGCATCTAAAATATTTGTTGTTTATGAATAGTTGGATGACGAGTGAACAATTTTTTGAAACAAGTGATTTAAACTTAGAAAGATCATTAATGAAATAAAAGGTTGTTCTTTAATTACATATGGTAATTTGATTTTAAATGGGATGGATAAGAAGAATGTAGAGAAGTATAAATGATTTTATATTCAGATAGATTATTTCACCATTTATAAGCAGAAATTATGAGAACTATGTTTTCATAATCAATAAAATATAATCAAGTGATAACAGAAACCTCTGTGTAATTTAATTTCAAGAGGAATTTACAATAACACATAGCCTTGTAAATTAATATCTTAATCAAACTACAACTTCACAACAAATCGAAAACAAAACTAAGATTCAATTAAATTTTCAATCGGATAAATATTAATGAATTAAATTATATGAAGAATACATAATGAAAAACACAATAGAAATAACTCACGGGAATACAAGCTATATGAATTAAATGCAGAATCCTTTATTATATAAAAAATGCTCCAACTTATTACAAATATGTTTGATAACTAGCTCAAGGGTGCAACCCCGAATACTTCAATGAATGAAGTATTTAAACAAAAATAAAAGTTGCAATAAATGCCTCAGTGACAAAGCAAGCTATAATTTCTCAAAATTAGCAGAAAGGAAAGGAATTCGATCCAAAGGAATGAATCTACATGTCTGGCCCTGTTTTGCTGGAAATTTTTTGTTGAGTGGCCAATATTCTGGTGTCGCGCTGCCAAAACGGATATGTTTTCTATTCTTGATATTCGCAAAGCCTTTCCCACCATTCTTGATCTGGAATTGAAACTTTAATAACCCTGCGGTAGACTTCATCTACCTCAGTATACTTAACAAAAGTGGGTTTTACAGTGAAGATATGTTTTATCTCATGATGAATAAAACTGATATTTTCAATAGCTTTATAAAATGCTTTGCCTATCATAAAACCTTTAATAGAATACATGGATGCATCCATTACTGTTTCTTTAAGCTTCTTCATATAATTATCCTTGGGTATTAATTTTTCATTTATTAAAAATAGTGAGGGCAGGCCTTTTTTATTCAATGCATCAATTCCTGAGAGAAATCTGTTGATTGCAACATCAAGAGTGTGACACTTCTCTGTCAACTACACTATTAAGTTATTTTTTATTAGAAATTGGTCTTAGTTCTATCATCTACCCCTAGATTTTCTAGTTCATACCTGTCTTTAGAATTTATAAATTTTATAATATTGTTGGTTGTATTAGGCATTTCTGCCAGTTGAGTATTTATATCAGCAATTTCTTGGTTTTCCTTTTCCACTAACTCTTTTTACTCAAAGATAATATGGATACATGGCCAAATTTCACATATTTCCTCAATGATGTTGTTCCAAATAATTTCCTTGACATTACCAAGAGTATATCCAATGGAATCTTCAGTTGCAGATTTATTCCATATTTCCACTTGATTATGAGTTCTTTGAAGCTCTACTGCATGGAAAGTGTTAGACTTCTTTTGTTGATTATCCAGATGTTTTATTCTTAGTTAAACTGAGAGGGGGGGGGGGGTGAATCAGTTTAATGCATTCACGGTCTTGTAAAAATTTCTTTTACACTTATTTACACCTTCATTTCATGATCAAATTAATGTATAATGGAGCATCAATCTTAATAAGTGAGCATCAGGTATTAAGTAGATTAAATACAGAATATCAACACATAATCATCATGCACATAGACAACAGATATAAGTGGAAACCCATTAGGGAGAAAATGAAATCTTATTATTGTTGTGATGCAAAGGCAAGCTCCAACTCCCTCTCACAACTGATTTTATGTAGGCTCCAACCTATAGGAGGCTACTACCTCAATTCTGCAAGCTACAACTTGCAAGGAAACTCCAACTGCCATATATTTTCTGCAGGCTACAACCCACTGGAGGATCCTACCTCAACCAGCTACAACTGGACATCTATCAACCTACAACTTGATATTGAAGAACCAACTTCCTCCCACTACAATGAAAACACATGATGATTTACCTGGATATCAACTTTGTTCTATTCCTTCTTCATTGTTGTCTTCCAGCCTTCATATCTGCCTTATATCATCTCTGGATCTACACAACTTCTCTATCTACTCTTTCTTCTTCTTATTCTTTCACTCTCTAACCTCTCTATGAATATGACAGTAACATCATTTATAGAGATCGCCTCATAACTGTTTGCATTCCATATGGGAATATGAAATGAACAGGTATGACTCTTTGCCTTCCACCTTCTCATTTTCTTGCCCAGCACATTACGAATAATATAACAGTATGTACACAATTCAGTATTACAGTGGAGTTTTGCTTTGCCTATGGAGACTTTCCTTTGCATCACAAACAATATAAAAATAAATAATACATTTTCAGTTATAATCAATTATTTACTCAACCCATCAGTTTCTTCGATTCGTTGTGCGTTTGTCCTCTTCTGCTTGTTGTCTTTGTGTCTTTTCTGCTTCTGTCGTTATATTCCACCTTTGATGCATAACTGCCCCTTTTAGCCCGACTCTTCTTCCACGTTCAACCCCTTCGTTAGCTTTACTACCGTAACACTATTCTGCATGAGTTCATGTTCCTTTGTTATGCATTCATGTCATTCCTTTGTGACCTATGGGGTATGGCCCACATAACACTCCCTTTATACACGCGACGGATTATAAATCCAATTTTTATCAGCATACATACATTTTACAATCAAACAACACATATATATAACATACATACGTTTAACGATCGAACATCGCATATATATAACATACATACATTTAACAGTCAAACAATGCGTATATACACAGAGCAAGGCTTATAGGGACTCACAGTACTTTGAACCAATCAAAATTCATCGCAAACCTTTGCCCGCAGATTTCCCAATTTACAATTAGCGATATACCATAAAACCATGTGATTTGTGATCTGCGCACGTGCGCGGTGCTGCCACATGGGCTCCCTTCATCGCATCACGTCGCTTCAACCTTACCGCATCGTAACAAAAATAACATTGTTTGTGATGTCTTGAAGTTAAACCCTATATCTTTCGGGATGCGATGTTGCGCGAGGTCGACACGTGTCCCTCCATTTCACATCGTAGAATATTTAACTTAACTTGTGGTCACCTTATTGCTATCCTTAAAGCGCTGCGATGTGCGATATGCGGTTCGTCGTCCGTAGTTGATCTGCCCCCAGATCTAATGGTCCTCATCTGATGGCACTTTGCACTTTATAATATTTACTTTATGGTTATACTCTATTTCTTGCGATGTGCGATATTGTGTTGTGTCGCTGCGTGTCCCTTCTTCACTTTGCATCGCAACTGATTTAACTTACCTTGCGACACCTTAACACTTACTCGCTATACTTTGCGATTTGTGCTTTTAATCTCCGTCGATGCGATCATCACCATTTATTTTCCCAGATCTACGGTCCTCATTGCTACTTGCAATTTGATTGTATTTCTACCCCGCTTATCTTATAATGAATCATTTCCATCCATTTCTTGCCTTTGTTTTTGCGATCTAATCCCGACCGTCCACTTGCCTTCGCGCGACTCTTATTTGCCTCTTCTGCCTGCTTTGATCTCAACCGTCCATCTCTTGACTTTTCTGTTGTGATCTAATCGTGACCATCTGTTCATCTCCCTTGGAATTCTTCAAATAATTCTCTACCTTAGTCGATTTTTCATTTCTTTAGACTGTCCCACTCTGTGACTCCAGCTCTTGCTGCTCTCGCCTCTACCTCTCGAATCTCACCTCTTCCTCTTGTCTGTCGCCTCTTCCTGCTTTTGTTATGTGTAGGATCTCTGGTCCTTGTTGTGTCTAGAAAACCTGATTGCCTTCAGCCGTCCCTGCCTCTTTTTTGTCTCTGCTCCATTCGCTGCCTGTGTTGCATTCACTGCCATTGCTGTCTCTACCTCTTTGCTATCTCTTCTCCATTCACTGCATGTGTTGCATTCGTTGCCTCTGCTGTCTCTACCTCTTTGTTGTCTCTGCTCCATTTGCTGCCTTTGGTGCCATATTAGCTACATTCTCTGCCTTGCTTGCCTTTCTCTGCCTTAACTGCCTTTGTCCTTTTGCTGCTTCTTTGCCTTAAGTAATCATGCTAAAGCTTCTCCATGCTGCTACTTTTCCTCTTTGCTGGTTCTCTCTTCTTTAGGTTATATTTCTATGGCTTCTATTTGGCCTCTCTGTTTCCCATTGTTGCACATTGCCTGATCTTCTCCTTTGCCTCATAACCGATGATTCTGGTGTTTCTCCTATCTGTATCTTTGCCATCAATGAAAATATTTCCAACAATATCGCCCTTTGGTATTGATGGCAATACTCCAATACTTCCTCCAGAATTTCCTCCCCATCTCATTCTAAGAGGTGTATTTTCTTCCTTTGCTTGATTTTCCTCTCCCTTTGACATCAATGGCAAAGGGTTGCACATTTCCCAGTGTGTTTTCTATCTTTTCATAATACTCTGATCTTGAGGACCTGTTCCATGCACTGCTCCATTGCTCTAGCTCTTTTGTGACAACTTTTATTGACTTCTCTCCCCCTGGAATGATGCTTTCTTGTCTGATACTAACTATCACTTGTCTATTGCACTGATCCCGTTCCTTGTATGTAGCCTTTGCTGGTGTATTTCCAACAGTCTCCCCCTGATACCATTATATATATATATATATATATTATTGTTAATTTTTTTTCATGATCATATCAGAGAGTAACAACTGCAGACACTACCCCTAGTTTGTCTCTTAGATATTCGAATGGTTCTCTAGTAAGAGGTTTTGTGAATATTTATGTTGTTTTTTCCTTTGTTGGTACATTGTTGAAGAGGTTAATCCCCTCTGCAGACAGAGGCGATCCCTACTAGCCCAGATCGGGTCTAGCAACAATCGAACACACTACAGTGCATGTTCCTAATTGCAAATAAACCGACTTGCAATGAAGGCTTACCTGGAATCCAACGTTGCCGTTTGTAGAAGAAGTGGTGCTCCTGTTCCTCTGCTCCGGCAGATCACAATCCTCACGATCTCCGTGATCGGACACCTGCACACGCAAGAAACAAAACAAACGCAAGCATAAAATCCAGTATATACAACTATATGTCAGTCGGAGAAGACATAACTCATGATCATAATCAAGAACAAGAGTGGAACCATAACCAATAGTCGCTTATCATTAATTAATCAAAAGAAGAATACAACCATAGCTCCGACGCAGCACTCTCCTTCGGCGGGTCGTCAGCGGAACATGTCTCAATAAAGCCTGTCAGGGATGGGACAAGCCTCTCTCTTCGGATACTTGACAATGATCTCCTTGCTTGGATTTGGCCTCAAGGGAATGAATCAAGGCTCTTACAGCATAAGGCTCTTGGGAACTTGGAGATTAGATTGCAAAGGAGATGAGCAAGATTTTATAGATGGAGGAAGGGGAGTTGGGATCCCTATAATCATGGGATTGGTCCTATCCTCAAGGAAGCTTCCATGAGAGGTGGAAAACCACTTCCTCTACATGGAGATCCGGAGCCAAACCACCCAACTCGAACTAGATACCAGTTTATGAATCAGTTAGGACGAAACTTCCGCCATTTATTTTTAAAAAACACTCCTTAAAATGGCTGGTGCGAGTGCGACTCTGGGACAGAGCGCCAATTGGCGCGCCCCCTTTGAAGGATTTCCCCCATTGGTGCGGGTACTGAACTGGCTACCCGCGCCAATGCAAAAAGGGGTGTTTTTAGGGTTTTTCACAAGGAGTTGTCTTTAGGGAAATGAAAGCTCATGTTCAGAGGGATGTCATGAAAGTGTTTTCAAGTCATGTTGCTGCTCACAAGTCATGGAATGAGCCCTCCAATGTGCGGGACGAAGATTGCAGGGACGACGACAAATTGATGTGTAACATACATATTCCAACTTCACTAATTTCTGTGCTACTTGTTCTCTGAGGAAGTGGTACTTTATTGGGATGTGCTTTGGTTTTTAATGAAGTACATGATTTTTTGATATACTTATTGCACTATTATTGTCACATTTGATAGAAATGGGTTCATTAATGCTTACCTTCATGTCTTGGAGAGTTTGTTTCATCCACGTTACTTGTGTGCAACAAGCTGCTGCTGCTATGTATTTTTCTTCTGCTGTAGATAGAGAGATAGAAGTTTTCTTCTTGCTTAGCCATGCCACCAGACTTTCTCCCAAATAAAATGCACCTCCACTTGTGCTTTTCTTGTCATCCACACAAATGGCCCAATCTACATATGTGTATGCTTTCAATGTGAATTTTTTGCCTTTTGGATACCATAGGCCATAATGTGCAGTTCCTTGCAGATATCTGAATATCCTCTTGATTGCTAGCAAGTGATTTAGTTTTGGTGCTGCTTGATATCTTGCGACAAGTCCTACTGCCAACATAATGTCTGGTCTATAGGCAGTTAGGTATAGCAGACTTCCTATCATGGATCTGTAAAGTATTTGATCTACATCTGCAGATCCATCATTAGCACATAGTTTGCATCTAGTGATCATGGGAGTTGACACAGGTTTAGAGTCTTCCATTTGGAACCTTTTCAACATATCTCTTAAGTATTTTTCTTGTGAAATGAATATTCCTGTGTTCTTTTGTAGAATTTGAAGTCCTAAATAGAAGGTGAGCTCTCCAATCATAGACATCTCAAATTCTGATTTCATCTCTTCTGCAAATCCTTTTGCTAACTCATCTTTGTTACTACCAAACATGATGTCATCTACATATACCACTACGATTAAGAGTTCTTTTTCATCAGCCTTTATGTACAAATTTTTGTCTACTCCTCCTTTCTTGAAGCCTTTTTTTTGTAAGTATTTTTCCAGCCTTGAATACCATGCTCGAGGAGCTTGTATCAAACCATATAAGGCTTTCTTTAATCTGCACACATATTCATGTTTATCTGTTAAGGGGAATCCTTCAGGTTGTTCCATGTAGACTTATTCCTCTAAATATCCATTCAGGAAGGCATACTTTGTTGAGAATTTTTAGGGCTTTCGGTTAATAAAAATTCTCTTCTTCATAATTACTTGTGAGCTTGCTTGTGTTGCTTATGTCTTAGTTAATATTTCATCAAGTCAATTATCAAAATGTACAAGACACAAATGTTAGGTAGGAGAAGCACTTTTTATTGTGGGAAGGTAAATCACAGATTTACCTTCCTTACATCAGAATTCATCGTAAACCAGATGTTGTCACATAATATAGATTTAACTTCCAGGTGAACTTCAAGTATACGCAAATATGAGTCAGACTCACAACATCAACATCATATAAAATGATATTCTTTCAAACTTCAAGCTTCACGCAGAACGATCTTTTCAAAATCTGCATTGTATATATAGCGTGTTTGACTGCACATGTGTATTACCCGCACTTTGTATTATCTTGTTAACTGTAGAGGTGTATTATCTTGTTGACCGCACTTATGTATTTGACCGCACATGCATATTATCTTGTTGACAGCACTTGTGTATTACCCGCATATATATTTCTTCCAGACTTTTGAACTAGATAAAGCTTGACCACAATCTTTCCAGAATAACCTTCTTTATTTGTTGTTGTCTTAGAATCATTTGCAACTAGATGATCACTGTACTCCGTAGAGAAATCCGTACTTCTGCTCTTTCTTCTTCAGAACCGACCGAAAACTTGTGTCTTGAATGAACTGCAGCAATGAGTATATATATTGGCACACACTTGGTTATTAGGCCGACCATTCAGTTGTAATGTAGGCCAACCACTCAACTATCATATAGGCCAACTTTAATATAGAATGAAAACTATATTTTCCAGCATTAAGGATGATAGTCATGAGGGTTGTTTATGAGCCATTCTCCCACAAGATCTTTGGAGGTGATACTAGGCACTTCATCGACTCTTAATTATATTTTTACCTAGAAGACAAAACCCTAGATAGACATCAATAAGAATTCTATTTAACCTATAATAAAATCTTGCTCATGAAACCCATGAAGCAAGTACAAAATACATTTTATTATCTTTGTCTTCTTCTTTACATAATTACATAGTCAATATGAAGACCGACCTAGTTACACTTTTCAACAGACTTCACATCCATTTGATATTAACTGAAATCATGATAGCATGAAAAGGCTAAAAACATTCTAACTGCTTCCATTCTAGCTACAGGAGCAAAGGTTTCATCATAATCAAGTCCTTCGATTTGAGAATATCCCTTGCATACAAGTCTGGCTTTATTTCTGATTACCTGCCCTTGTTCATTCATCTTATTCTTGAATATCCATTTTGTGCCAATGACATTTTTCCCAGTGGGTCTTGGCATTAACTCCCAGGTATTGTTCTTCTCAATTTGGTCTAGTTCTTCATTCATAGCATTTACCTAGTTTTTGTCTTTGATGGCTTCTTGGAACTTCTTTGGCTCTATTTGTGATAGCATGGCTAGGTATACTTCTTCTGTCTGTTCAGCTAGTTGTCTTCTAGTCTCGATTTCTGCACTCTTGTCCCCAATGATTTGATCTTCTGGATGGTTCTTTTGAGTGTGTCTTGAGGGATCTTTTGATTTTAATTCAATATATTCTATTTTCTTTCTCTATTCATCATTATCTTGGTTCTCAAATTCATGATCATCTGGAGGATTGGCACAGCTTGTGCTTCTTGTTCTATTTGGTAGATCTTCGTCGAATCTCACATTAATGCTTTCCACAATTTTGTGCAGTCTTTTGTTGTAGCAAAAGTAACCCTTACTCTTGGATGCATATCCCAAAAATATTCCTTCATCAGCTCTTGCATCAAACTTCCACAATTTTTCATAAAAAAAATTTATGAAACACTTGCTACCAAAGACTCTAAAGTGCTTGATTGATGTTGGTTTCCCATGCCATAATTTGTAAGGAGTCTTGTCACAATTTGGTCTTAGATGAGCTTTTTTAATAATATGAACAGTTGTCTGTATTTCTTTTGCCCAGTAGGTTTGGGGAATTTTACTTTCTTGCATCATGGCTCTGGCTATCTGCCATATTGACCTGGTTTGCCTCTCTGCCACTCCATTCCGTTGAGGTGTACTTGCAATTGTAAATTGTTGTTTTATCCCATATTCATTGCACAGGTCTACAAAATCATAGTCCATGAATTCACCTCCTATGTCTGACCTGATGCATTTTAGCTTGCATCTCGTTTGATTTTCTGCCAGTGCCTTGAAGATATTAAATTTGTCTAACGCTTCAGATTTATATTTGAGAAATTCCACCCACGTCAATCTGGTAAAATCATCTATTATCAGCATGAAATAAGATTCTCCACCTGGTGCATTAGTTCTTGAAGGTTCACACAAGTCCATGTGTACAAGATGAAGTGGCCTACTTGTAGATAGTTTATCTTTGGCCTTGAATGATGTGCAGGTTTTCTTGCCCAGTTGGAAAGATTTACATATGGTATTTGGAGATTTATTTATTGCAGGAATATCTCTGACACCATTCTTCTTGCTTAGACTGATGATGTGGTCAAATTTTAGGTGTCCCAATCTTCTATGCCATAACCATGATTTGTCAAGTTTTCTTATGTGGAACACTTCATTCTCTTCTTCTACTATATAGAAATTACTTTCTATTCAAACACCTCTGATCAAGGTCTTTCCTATGGTGATAGACCTTACTTCACAATGTTGGGCTCTGAAAAGGACCTCACAACCTTTATCACACATTTGACTGACGCTTAGAAAATTTGCTTTTAGCCCATCCACAAATAGTACATCTTGAGCCTCTCCTTTTCCATTATTTAGACTGACTGAGCCTTTTCCTTCGATTTTCCCTGCTTTGTCATTACCTGTTGTGTCCCTATATTAATAGTGTAGCCCCTTATTATGTTAGTGTAACCCCCCTTATTGTTATTATTGTACCCCTTTAACCCCCATATTGTTATTATTGTGCCCTTACATTATTATTGTTAGGTCGGCTAGGATTACATTGTGGCCCACTAGGATTACATTATGGCCCATGGACTCCTATATATAGAAAGGAGGTTTTTGTTCATTTGTATAATCCAAGAATTGTTCATTTATGTAATGTATTGGGTTGCCCCCTCAGTGGCTTATTTCTAAGGCGTTGATATCTCTTTTCTTCTCTTTTTGGAGCTGGTTACACAACATTTGGTATCAGAGCTTTGGATTCTAGGGTTTCGCTGCTCCAAACAGGTCATCGTGGCATTTTCGCTATAATTTTTTTTCTACAGAGTTTCAGAAGCTGAAATTTTTAGGGTGCGAAGCCAACATCCTGAGGAAGCTTGTCTAAAAATTTCAGAGCTTGGTTCGCAATATTTTCGGAGATATCATCTGTGGAAGTTAGGTATTTTTTCAAGCTCCTAAACAGGTCATCGTGGAATTTTCGCTATAAATGTTTTTCTAAGAAGGTTCAGAATCTGAAATTCATATGGTGCGAAGCTGAAATCCGGAGGAAATTCTTCAAAAAATCTCAGATCTTGGTTCGCAATATTTTGGGAGATATGATCTGTGGAAGGTAGTGTTTTTTCAGGCTCCTGAATTGCATCTCAAAGAGGTGATCGTGGGAAAAGTTCAATAACTCTCTCTCTGGGCATCGGATTGGAGTGCCGTAAAAAGTGGTCTTAAGTACACAGACTTTATTTTATTGGCTATCAATTTCAGAGACAAAGGATGAAACAGTGACACGTGGAAAGTCGTACAAGTTCGCTCTACTGAACCAGTCCATAATTAGGTCGTTGTGGGAGATTGGACACAAATTTGTCTTGGAGAATCCAAATCAGGTCATACCTATGGCATTCAAAATATAATTCAGAGGGCTACTTCAGTGCTGAATTTTAGATATTGAAGATCCGCAATAACATATATAATATAATTTCAATATCGAGCTCCTCAAAGCAAGAAAAAGGTGTGTATTTGTTTTTTAAAATTGCATAACGTTTGTTTGAAAAATCAGTTTGAAGTGATTCCAAGGGCATATTGAAGAATATTTATCAGAATTGGGTTATATAATGCCTCCAAAAAATAATTCCATACCCATTAAGCCCTCAGAAAGCTATACTATGACGCATGAGGAGGAAGAATTGCAATATGAGATATCAAAATTACGGTACCAAGTGCAACAAATTTCGATCTTACGAAGAGCAACCGAAGATGAAATAGATGGTTTAAAAGCAGAAATGGAGGCTAAGTTGGATGGTTTAAAGGATAAAATAATAGCAAATATGGATGATAAATTAGTGGAAGATCACATCGAGCATCAACAACAAGTTCTCCAACTCTCAAAGGATAACTCAACTTTGGTGCAGAATCTAATGAAACAACAGGAAGATCAACATGACATCGAAAGAAGTTATGAAGCAGTCATAGAAACAAGAAATCGACAAGTACGATCAATTTCAGAGTATCTCAGCAAGTGGAAGAAATTTCTTGTAGAAGATTTCACATGGGAGGATGAGAATTTTATACAGAAGCATCAAGAAATAATCAAGCGTTGAGGACAACACTTGTTTGAAGGAGAGGGGCATGTTGTGTCCCTATATTAATAGTGTAGCCCCTTATTATGTTAGTGTAACCCCCTTATTGTTATTATTGTACCCCTTTAACCCCCATATTGTTATTATTGTGCCCTTACATTATTATTGTTAGGTCGGCTAGGATTACATTGTGGCCCACTAGGATTACATTATGGCCCCATGGACTCCTATATATAGAAGGAGGTTTTGTTCATTTGTATAATCCAAGAATTGTTCATTTATGTAATGTATTGGAGGTTGCACCCTCGAAGTGGCTTATTTCTAAGGCGTTGATATCTCTTTTCTTCTCTTTTTGGAGCTGGTTACACAACATTACCAAATGTTACATTTCCTAATTTATTTTCATCAAAGGTTATAAACTTGCTTCGGTCTCCAGTCATGTGCTTTGAGAATCCACTGTCCATATACCATTGGCTTTTCTGATCTTGAGCTATTAGAACTAGATCACTCTTATTTAGCTTCTTTTTCCACTGCATGTGGCTATTTGTTTGGTAACTTTCCTGAGGAGATGGACCACAGTCTTTGAGAGGAAATTTTTGAGACTTGTGCCTGATTTGATGGCAACCAAAGCATTATATTATATTTCTGAATGGATTATATATACGAGTGAATTCTCCCTTGTTCATAATTCTCCTTGAGTTTTCATACACCAGTCTTTGTCCATACGTTCTGCACTCCTTGGATTTATGACTGAACCCCTTACAATAAAAACAATACCCATGGAAGTAGTATTTGTCTCTAGCGGAGAGAGTTGTTTGAGGTAATATTTTTGGTTGTTGCATCTTTTGTTGGTTGGACTGAATTTTCTTTATCTTACAGTATGTTGCGACGTGTCCAGGTTTGTGGCAAGCGAAGCAAGTGAAACTCCTCATAGGAAGAAGAAACCTCCTTTGACAACTTCTGCATTTGTTCAATTAATCCTTGGGAGCATATGAGTCTTTTGTAGTTGACTATATCTTCATTTCTTTTTTTGTTACTTGAGGTTGTTGTTTGTTTCTATTTGATTCGTTATATATCATGGTCTTGCTAGTTTCTAATTCTGTGGATTCCCTCTTTGTTGCTTCACTAGCTTTTACAAAGATGATACTCTTGTTATTTTCTACTTTGGATTTGCTAGTTTCTCCTTCATAACCTATCCCAGCCTTTATGAGAGGATATCTTTGAGCATTTAGTATTTTATCCAACTGTTCAGAGTTTGTCATTCATGGAGTGTTCATTGATAATTCCCTTTGAGCGTTTTCTAATTTCTTTCTCAGACATACTACTTCTTTTTCCAATTTCTCTTGCTCTTGAATTTTATCTTTAATTTTATTTAGTAGAATGTCTTCCACCTTCTTAGCTTCTTCAAGTTCTACTTTCAACTCAATGAGGTTTTCCGAATTTGGTTCTTCATTTACATATTTCAGGAGAATGTCTTTCTGTTTTCTGCACTTAATTTTAAGTCTTTCTATTTCCTCCAGGGCACTAATTAGCTCCCCCTCAAGACCTACCACTCCTTCTGTTACACTGAAATTTTTTACCATGACATTTTAGTACTCCCTTAGAAGTCTACAATATCAAAGTTCCTAATGTCAAGCCTTGAAACTAAGAGAAAAGCTCATAAAAGCCTTAAAACTCTAGTACTGCACTTTCTCCTAGTTTTTCTTGCGGTGCCGCACCTTTTGGTTATAAATCCTGCGAAGCCTAATGCACTGTTTGTTCATTAAGGGTACGGATCCCTGTAAAAGATAAAAAGAGCGCAAGTAAAATCTAGAAGCTCAGTTTGAGTCATTTTTGGAAGCTTCTAGAAACATTCCTACGGTGGAAAGTCCGCTCCTTTCATGTTCATGCATCCCATCCAATAAGGAGCTAAGCCCTTGATGTAAGGAACTAATCCCTTTGAAGGAGGATTCTATCCCTTCTTGTTTGGAGCTGTAACCTCCTCTCTTCCACTATAAAAAGAGGCACAGGGCAGCCTCAAAGGGTTACAATTTCAAGACAATTGATGAGTTGAAGTTTTAGTATTATTGGAGGCGAAGTGCTGTTGAAATTTAGACCCTTTTAGCTGAGATTTCATGTGGGAAAGATTACATACCTATATGTATCTCGGTTGGAAGAGTGCAAGGCTGGTCAGAGTAAAGGAAACACCTATTCTGGACCCCAGGAAGGCCTGTATGACATCAAGGCGGACATGGTTGTAGGGCTCTTCCTTATTTAAGTTAATACAAATAAATTTGTTTTTCTCAATAAGCTTTCAATTGATTAGTTTATTTTATAGATTCCTTGATCACCATAATAGATATGATTTATGAATATATGCTATGCAGGTGCTATTTGATGTTTTCTTGTTTATGATTGCAGAACTTCGAAGGCAACTATTTCGGGCGACTGAAGGACTACTACTACAAACAAGCGTTGGATCAAAGGTAGGATCATTAAACCTTTATAGCATTTAATTATGAATCGCAATATATCTAGAGAAAGATAGTTTTGTTTGTCCATTTTTTGCTAGCTTTCCGTAGGACACTTGGGAGGTTTGTCTTGTCCGCAAGAACGACTTATCCGTCCAACAAATTGGCGACTCCGCTGGGGAAAGACTTTGATTTTTGGTTTTCCTTTTGTTTTGACTTGAGAAAATGCTTTTTCTAGTTCTTGATTGATGTATACTAGTTTGGGTGGCTTAGTTTAATTTTTCTATACTTTGAAAAGTTTTGTTTTCTTTAAGTTTTCTGATCTCCGCACTTTGCATTCACGCACAGTGCGATCATCTCCGCAATTTTCTTGAGTAACCATTCCGGTACCGCACCTGTTTACTCTAGAGCCTGTGGACCCTGGGAAAATTTTATGAAAACTTAAAATTTCCTTTTAAGGCTTAGTCTAGATTTAATTTAGGATTATTAGCATCTACCCAGATCTGTATTTTTATGTCAAAAAGCCTTGTTTATGCGTTTCTTCCAACAAATTTTTCATCTCATCAATCTTCGTTAAGTTAATTGGGTGTTTTGAGTCTCTTTTTTGAGAAATTCTTAATTTGATTTTCTTTGGTCATTACTTGGAGGTTTGTCTCAGTCTTTTCACAATTTTTCATTTTTTTTCTTTTGTTTTTGCAAAAAAAAATTCCCCCTCATTCGCCGGGGGGGCGGAGGGCTAAATTGTGTCTGACTGTTAATCGCCTTTGAGTGTTTTTATTTTTTGATCTTTGGAACTCTCACCCAATTTTCTTTACTTACACTTGATTGGTTCTTAGATTACATGAGAATAATATTGTGTCTGAGAATTCTCTTGCATAGTTTACATTTGCATAATTAAAATTCTCATTTTCAGAATATGAATGAAAAATGTGCGTAGATTACATTTGCATACTTTTCAAGTGAATTGTGCATAGATTATAATTGCATAGTTTACATTCTAAAAAAAAAAATCAATTGTAGATTTAGATTAGTTTATTTAATTTGAATTTACATGTTTTTATGCTTGTTTTAAAAACACAAAAATAAAAAAATATGGAATTGATTAGCAATAGTTTTTCTTAATGAAATTAGTGCATTAGAGAATTTGTTATATTTTCTCTTATTTATCAATTTTTGCATTGTTGGAAGTGAATGGAAACTCTCTCCTTACTTTAGTTAGGATTCATCGAATTGAAAATATTACATTATCATATTCGATTGCATTCACTTTTGGGTCGGGTCATAACACCATTGGTTTCATATTCATTTACCCTTTGAGTAATAACAGCCTAAATAACACATCGCTTAATAAAATTCATTTAGTAATTTTTACATTTCTAGGGCTCTTTTCACCAACATAGCTTAAACTAGTGTCTTGGAATAGATTTTAGTTAACTCTCCAAGACAGTAAAACAAACAAGTAGTCGATCTTGTGGTACGAAAATTCCAATAGTAGCATGTATGCTCTGGGAAGCTCCTCCTAAAGGAGTCAAGCACGAGATCATATCTGGACCAGAGAGGTAATCAATCCTTCCTCATTGGGAATAATAGAAGATATACACGTATTAACAACGGTACACCTCATATTGACCATTGTCGAGGAGCCTGGGGTCACTTGTCGGTAAACCTTGCATTATGTCAAGGAGCCTTCAAGGGGATTGAGCTTTGTTACTCTGCCCTTGTGTGTGTATCGGATCGTAGACTGTTCCCCCAGGTACATTTGTTTCTGTTGGTAACCTTAGTGGCCATAATCTATAGGATTATTTCCTAAGGTGACGGTGGAGGGAAGATCCCACTGTACCTGGAACAGACGTCGGCTAGACTCACTTGGACTCCCCAGAGGGTTATCTTCACTCGAGATGGTATAGTGGAGAAACATGCACCGGTCTGTTTCATTAAGCAGGTTATTGGGGTAATTGTTCCATCGCCATTTCTGCATTAAAATTCTAGGATGTTGGATTTCATCACCAAATTTTGTTTTTAGTGTGGGAATCTAATGTTTGTGTGTGGTTTGACTCCTAGATTTGATAGCGCATGTTAATTTTTTTGTTTTTACTTTTAGAGACCATAGGTGTGAATTGTGAATTTTAATTTTTTAGGTGTGAATTGTGAATTGTTAATTTTAGTTTTAAATTGTTAATAAAATTCACTGAAATTGAATATAATGGCAACTGTTCCAGAATCTAACAACCAAGGAATCCCTCTTAACGAGAATCCTAGTACTTTTACTTGCTTTGGAAATGTTGGTCCTCCTTATATGGCAACATTTTCATTACCTATAATTACAATAGGTTTACCGATATGGTTATTTTCAACTTCGTTGGCCCCGAATACTCCAATTTTTCCACCTCAACCAAATGCTTCACCTCAACAGAGTTCGACATCTCAACATCACCAACCTTTTGTTGACCCTTTACCTTCTTCGCCCAATATATCTTCCTCCCTTTCTTCCTCTTCGCTTGGTAAAAGCCTTGATGCTAGTAACCAGGTGGCTAAGAAGAAGAAGAAAGGGAAGAAGAAGAAGAAAAAGCAAGACAAGAAAGAAGTCAACCAACCAACCATGGCTGTAAATGTTAGTAGTGTTGAGGAAAATTCCAACATGCATCGTAAACCCAAATACCCTTGCAAGCTTTGTAAGGGTGACCACTTCCTTATCAATTTTCCTAGTATTCCAAAGGTCTTGGAAGTATGGTCGGAACATTCTCATCAACTTACTGTTTATCCATCAACCAATGATAGTCAGGTTCTTGGGAAAAATGGTAAAGTTAGGTTTCCTTGTAGGTTATGCAAAGGGAGTCATCAAACTCACATTTTCCCTCACATGGATGAAGCTTCAAAATTGTTGGAAAAACTTATTGTTCCACAGCAAGAACTTCCAACTAGTTACCGTCAACTTTCTCCCAACCTACCGTCAACTGACGGAGTGATTGATCTAATTCCAAGTACAGTCAATCCCACTCTTCTATTGGAGAGTGAAACGGACATCACTCAGGTTGATGATCCATTAGTTGATCAAGTGGTCGATTCGATTTCACATTCGGTTGATCCCACTCTCCCTTAAGAGAGTGAACTTCATACCACTCTAGTTCTTCTTGTTACATCAGATTCTTCTACGCCGGGGGGAATTTCACCTGTTCCTACTGAACCCCCTCCAAGTACTGAGGTCTTTTCATTTGATTGGAATAGACTGACAGAACCTCGTCTTCCTTCCTCCATCCCTTTCCAAATCATTGTGAAGGCTTGCGGTACGAATGTGCATCGCACACATGTAGATGAAGGTGCTTCTGTTAGTATTTTATCCTCAACTGCTTGGAAAGCTTTGGGTTCCCCTTAGCTTGTGCCTGTTACACAGAATCTGAAAACCTTTAATAGAACCATTAGTGAACCTTTAGGGATCCTTCCTAAGTTTTCTATTACTTTGGAAGGTAAAAGTGTCTGCATTGATCTTATGGTAGTTTGAGGCCCCTTGGATCTCAATTTACTCCTTGGGAGAGACTATGTTTATGAAATGAAAGTTGTCATATCGACACTCTTTCACGTGATGTCTTTCCCTCACAATGGAAACATTGTGACTGTTGACCAACTTTCATTCCCTTGTCTTGATTCGACTACCAATAATCTGACACCCCTAAAATTTCCTTCTACTCAAGTGATATCTACCCCGCCACGGGTTAATTATGTGGCAACCAATCCCATGTTTTCAGTTACCGATGTAAGTGAGCCTCTCACTGTTTTCTCGACTTACTTTGACTTAGATCCGGTAATTGATATGGAAAACTCTATGGGATTATTTGAACGTGATGTTCCTATCCCTTTTGATTCCCTTGACATGTGTTCCTTCCAAAGAATTTTTCTTCCATATGATGAAGACCTTTTGGAAGCCATGATCAAGGAGTGTCCCTTGACATGTCTTTCTTCCAGTTGGAAGCCATGATAAGGTATCCGCGAGGATAGTTCCTTTTCCTGTGCCAACCTCGTTAAAAAATGAAATAATTTCCTAGAGGAAATTTCCTTTTACTGTGTCAACCTTGTTAAAAAATGAAACAGTTATCCATGAGGAGAGTTCCTGTTACTGTGTCAACCTCGTTAAAAAATGAAACATGTAGCAAAGGATAGTTCCTGTTACTGAGTCAACCTCGTTAAAAAATGAATCAGGCATGAGGATGGTTCTTTTCCTGTGTCAACCTCATTAAAAAATGAATCAGTAGGTAGATTGTAGAGAGTAGATTGATAAATTAGAAATAAGTAGTTTCTGAGGATGGTTCCTGTTACTGAGTCAAACTCATAAAAAAATTAATCAAGTATGAGGAAAGTTCCTTTTACTGTGTCAACCTCGTTAAAAATGAATCAGTGGATCAAGAGGAAAGTTCCTTTTACTGTGTCAACCTCGTTAAAAAATGAATCAGTGGGCCATGAGGACAGTTCTTTTCCTGTGTCAACCTCATTAAAAAATGAATCAGTAGGTTATATAGGTATATTGTAGAGAGTAGATTTGAGGACAGTTCTTTTACTGTGTCAAACTCGTTAAAAAATTAAACACGTTGCCATGAGCATAGTTCTTTTCTTGTGTCAAGCTCATTAAAAAATGAAACAAATCCTCCCCTAATTGAGTCGAGTCTTTGAATAGATCTCGTAAATGTTAAGTCGTTGTTGAGTCCCAAACTTGCATCTTTCCTATACACCTTTCTAGACTTTTTCCATTTACCTGGACCTCCTAAGTCATCAACATCATTGCATATTAATCATAAAAGAGCATTTAAAGTGGTTTTTAACTATGTTTTGTGTCTGTTGTTTGAATTAGATTTTTTCTCATTGAGCTGCGGAATCTTGTCATTTTCCGCAGCTGCTTCAACTTTCCGCAGCCATTTTGTTAAAGTCTATATTGCAGGTGTCTTCAGGAAAATCAAGCCACATGGGCAAGTTGGAAATGAAATGGATATGGACCGAGTCCTATTGGCTCAGTCGAATTCACCAAAGAAGGTCGTGGTCAAAGGTAGTCAAGCGGTGGTCAATCTAAGAGTCCTACGGTGACAGAACTCTGTTTTTCACCACGTGAAGACTTGCGTGGCCGTTCCTAAGTCTCAGGGGACATATCAACACCTGTGAACTGCTCCATAAGCCGAATCCAACGGCCACCCTCCATAGATTTAATCTTCACGGCAGCCATAATGCTAGATTTATGGACGTGGTTATTCACGTGTCTTTTATCAGCGTAGATTGTAGGAAAGTAGTTATGTCATCCTCTATTATAAATAATGCATTCTCATATGCATAGTAGCTAGCTTCTGTAATGTAATTTTGCTGTAAAGAAAGCCCACTGTGCCATGACATTATTTCCTTGTTATGACTGCGTTTTGAATACATGAGAAGACTCTGTTCATAAGCATAATTCGTGGTTGATAGTTGTTGCCCGAGGATTGTGCAGAGGGCCCCTGCACACGCCGAGGTTTTGTTTATTGCTGTATAGTTTCATGCTTTATTTCCTTACGTTCATTATACCATAGTTATTCACGTGTATATATTACATCTCTTATGGTATTAACGTTTTATTTCTGTCCATAATTTTTCATGCTTTATACTGCTGTTAACTGATCAGTGTCTTTGTTCCAGATTACAGTAGGTAGCCCGGGCATTTGCACATAGTTTTACAATGACTAAAGACATGGAATCAGTCTTGTCCTTCTGCTGATTTATTTTTCTTAGCTTTTAATTCCAGCACTGTTTTATTTATTTCAGTTTTGTACATTTTCTTTATTAGTTAGATTAGATATTAAATTACTCATGTCATTATCAGTTACCTTCGAAAGCCATAGCGAGACTAATGGTGAGGGATTGAAGTATGAGTGTGTAGTTTGATATTAGTTTATTTTTCTGTAAGTTAGATATTAAATTGCTCATGTCATTATCAGTTACCTCCGAAAGCCATAGCGAGACTAATGGTGAGGGATTGAAGTATGAGTGTGTAATTTGATATTAGTTTATTTTTCTGCAAATTAGATATCAGATTGCTCAAGTTGTTTATGATTACCTCCGAAAGCCATAGCGAGACTAATGGTGAGGGGTCAAAATATGAGCTGATGTAATTTTATTTTAGCTTTACTTTGCTTGCAATTCTTGGATTTATTTGAGCACAGTTTCTTTTGTATTTAGACAGCAGCAAGGGTAATGGGTTTCATGATCAATAGTTCACTGTTTGTTTGACTAGTATAGTGGCACATTTTCATTTTCTTTTAGGAATTAATTTTGTCATTGCATGTTTTAAAACCCTTTTGAAGTTTGAAGTTTGGAAATCATTATAAAGGACATCATTGCCTTGAACATTTATATCCATACTTGTCTTTTAGAATTTCCATCTCACATTAGGAAAATAAGAGTATGCAAATCGGCTGAATCCATTGAGTAAATTAATGTAGCAATTTAGGACACACTAAATTGACCAAACAGTTGTATATTTAGGTTAGTTATTTCAATTTTTGCATAATTTTCTTATAGTTTTAGGTCGGGTCTTTCATATGATCTCGTAAATGAACCTTCATTCCATCCAACTATTAGTAACCAGTAGTCTACTTAGTTGAATGCAATGAAGCTTGGGGGCATGCGCTCTAGAAAGTTACGCTTGGGGGGCATTCAAGCTATCTCAAGCACAGTTTTCTTTGTTTCAAGCTTGTGTAAAAATGAAACCACTTTCAAGCACAGTTTTCTTTGTTTCAAGCTTGTGTAAAAATGAAACCACTTTCAAGAAAGTTTTCTTTGTTTCAGGGTTGTGTAAAAATGAAACCTATCTCGAGTTGATTTCGGTTATTATTTTCAAGACTCGTTAAACTCATGAAAATCCCGAGATTATTTTGCTATCTTTCATTCTTGTAAAACACATGAAAATGCCGAGTTCTTTCCGTCTTTTCCTGCTCGTAAATCAAATTGAAAGTCGACCATATGAGTGCATTTTTATCCCTTTTTTGAACTCATTAAAACTTACGAAAAAAGAAAAAATCATGAGTACATTTTTATCCCTTTTTCGAACTCGTTAAAACTTACGAAAAAGTGAAATTTTGAGTTCTCTTTTAAGCGCTTTTCAAACTCCTTAAATATGAAAACATTGCCGAGTACTTGACTATTCGAACTCATTAAAGGAAATGAACAGTCGTCCTTTTAGTATAATTTTACCCATTTTCCGGACTGAAATGGACTATTTATGAAAAAGGTATACGTTGACTAATCATGGTCAATAAATTTCTCTCTTGCATTATTTTATCCTTTTTTGGGCCTGAGAGACTAAAATTATGAAAAATTACACCCACGGAGTTTCCTTGAGTTTTTCTTCTGACTCCCTAAAATTGAAAAACACCAAGTTTCTCCTATACTGGACTCGTTAAAAATTTAACAGTAAAGGACCTGTTGATTTCAAACAGGAACGGACCACTCCTTCTTAGGGTTCGATTTTAAACTAAGTTGGACTCATCCGAAGGATGAGCTTATAAACAAGCAAATGTTATCCTTCTCAAGCTTGTCAAAAATAAAGAGGTACTTGCCAGAAATGGTGGGGGAAAAGAGAGAAAAACAAATTCATTTGTTACACTTTGATTTGTAAAAGCATTACACCACTCTTGAACACGACACTTTTTGTCATATTTCTACCTGGTTTGGGAAATCCTTTGCCTATAAGTTAATCAAACCATATTGAAGGTCTTCAGCCGGTTTCTGGGTATTAGCTTAGGGCAACTGTCACCAAACTATCTACAGTGTCGTTATGTGTTCAAGAGGTCAGTCAAATAAACCATTCATCTGCAAACATTTGTCTTCATTCGCGTTGACCATCCCTGAGTCAGTCCTTGCAAAAATTTCTTCAAAAATTGATCTATGGTTTCGTTTCGTGAGCTTTCTTACAACGGATCGCTTTACATCGAAGACATCTCATCATCTAGGAAGTTGATCTAGAATCCATCAGTACCTTGGAATCTGTATGCCTTAATGGCAAGTTTCTCGCCTTCGACGACAAGTTGCATCATTGACCTTCGATCGAACGATTCCGTGAAATGTTCGACTTCAGATCACTTATTCACATTTCATGGATTGTACTGAGTACTTTGAGAGCCATTTTCATTATTGGTGGTTTCTCTCACGCTTGTTAACAGTTCACATCATTGACTGGTAATCAAGTGGTTTCTACCATGTTCGACTTCAACACATTTAATCGCATGGATAGAATTGTACTACTTCGGGAAGCAGAAATCAAGACCCTGGATCTAGTTTCCACCATCCAAGCTGCGAGGAGTTTTATTATTCATTATGCAGTAGAAAATTCATTACAGATGGCTGCGCCCATGCTGTGTCTACACTATTGATGTAAGATTAAAATAATTTCTGTATCAGAACAAGTTTAGTTAGTTTTGATCTGAGTATGGGAGTGCCTACCTTAGCGATGATATATATATGTTTTGCATTGAATGTTTTTACAGGGTTCTGACTGGGGTGTCCACAGGCTGATCCTTGAAATGATAAAGCACATCACTCTTCGAATATTCTCAAATTTCTCACTTTAGGGGGAAATTTGTTACACTGAAATTTGTCACCATGACATTTTAGTACTCCCTTGGAAGTATACAATATCAAAGTTCCTAATGTCAAGCCTTGAAACTAAGAGAAAAGCTCATAAAAGCCTTAAAACTCTAGTACCGCACTTTCTCCTAGTTTTTCTTGCCGTGCCGCACCTTTTGGTTATAAATCCTGCGGAGCCTAACACATTGTTTGTTCATTAAGGGTGCGGACCCCTGTAAAATATAAAAAGAGCACAAGTAAAATCTAGAAGCTCAGTTTGAGTCATTTTTGGAAGCTTCTAGAAACATTCCTACGGTGGAAAGTCCGCTCCTTTCATGTTCATGCATCCCATCCAATAAGGAGCTAACCCCTTGATGTAAGGAACTAATCCCTTTGAAGGAGGATTCTATCCCTTCTTGTTTGGAGCTGTAACCTCCTCTCTTCTACTATAAAAAGAGGCATAGGGTAGCCTCAAAGGGTTACAATTTCAAGACAATTGATGAGTTGAAGTTTTAGTATTATTGGAGGCGAAGTGTTGTTGAAACTTAGACCCTTTTAGCTGAGATTCCATGTGGGAAAGATTACATACCTATATGTACCTCAGTTGGAAGAGTGCAAGGCTGGTCAAAGTAAAGGAAACGCCTATTCTGGACCCCAGGAAGGCCTGTATGACATCAAGGCAGACACGGTTGTAAGGCTCTTCCTTATTTAAGTTAATACAAATAAATCCATTTTTCTCAATAAGCTGTCAATTGATTAGTTTATTTTATGGATTCCTTTATCACAATAATAGATATGATTCATGAATATATGCTATGCAGGTGCTATTTGATGTTTTCTTGTTTATGATTGCAGATCTTCGAAGGCAACTCTTTCGGGCGACTGAAGGACTACTACTACAAACAAGCGTTGGATCAAAGGTAGGATTGTTAAACCTTTATAGAATTTAATTATGAGTCGCAATATATCTAGAGAAAGATAGTTTTGTTTGTCTGTTTGTTGCTAGTTGTCCGTAGGACACTTCGGAGGTCTGTCTTGTCCTCCAGAACGAATTATCCGTCCAACACCTTCATCTTAAAATTCCAGGAGATCTTCCTTAAGCACTTCCTTGGCCATCAGAATGAATTCTGATGCTCACTCTTCATTGGGGGAGTCGTCTGAGATCTCAGATGCACTGCTATCTTGTTGAACATAGAAATATATTCGATTAAATATGTTCCATTTCGACCTGTTGCTGAAATTGGTTTTCTCTTTCCCTCTTGACTGATTCTCCATTTTCTTATGAGGAAATTTATATGCATAGTGCCCCAGTCTTCCATAGTTAAAGCATTTAAATGGAATTTTTCCTTTATACTTGCATGTGCCTCTATCTAATCTTTTGAAAAATTTGGCCTCTTCTTCATTAGTGCAGGAGCAAGTATCTTCCTTTTCTCCTTTGCACTTATGTGCCTTAAAGGTTTCCTCCCTCACATTTGACTTCCCTTTTGGAAGTCTCATCTCATAGGCCATCAGGTTTCCAAGCAATTGGTTCATGGTCAATGTTTCCCAATTAGTTCTTTCTTCTATGGAAGAAAACTTAGGGTTAAACCCGGATGGTAAAGATCTCAATATCTTTTGTACAATGACACATTCGTTAATGGTTTCTCCTAAAGATTTCATGTTATTCACAATTTCTGCAACCTTTAAGAAGAAGCTGGCTACATCTTCTTCTTCTTCATTCATTTTTATATTTTCAAACTGAGCTCTATAGGCTTGCAATTTTGCGTCCTTCACCTTTTTATATCCCTCATGGATGCTTTCCAATGTATCCCAAATTTCTTTGGCAGTCACACTATGCATTACCTTGATAAATTCAGAATCACACAGACCGCTCAAAAGTGCATTCATGGCTTTTGCATTGGCTATGAAATTTTGTCTGGAATTTTTTTTGTGTCAGTATCCTTTGGAACATATCCTTCTTCCACAACATCCCAAACTTCTATTTCTAGAGACATTATGTATGTCCCCATTCTTATTTTCCATAAAACATAGTTTGTGCCAGTAAAAAATGGGGCTTTACTAGTTGAGCATCCTTCTAGACTAGCCATCTTGGGGACCTAGGATCTCCTTCCAGTTGTTAAACTGATACAGAATGAACTGGCTCTGATACCAATTGTTGAACCCTTAGTTAAACTGAGAGGGGGGGTGAATCAGTTTAATACATTAATGGTCTTGTAAAACTTTCTTTTACACTTATTTACACCTTCATTTCGTGATCAACTTAATGTATAATGGAACAACAATCTTAATAAGTGAGTAGCAAGTATTAAGAAGATTAAATACATAATATCAACACATAATCATCATGCACATAGAAAATAGATATATGTGGAAACCCATAAGGGAGAAAACCACATCTTATTATTTTTGTGATGCAAAGGCAAGCTCCAACTCCCACTCAACACTGATTTTTTGTAGGCTCCAACCTACAGGAGGCTACTACCTCAATTCTACAAGCTACAACTTGCAAGGAAGATCCAACTCCCATCTATTTTCTGCAGGCTACAACCCATCGGAGGCTCCTACCTCAACTAGCTACAACTGGACATCTATCAAGCTACAACTTGATATGGAAGCACCAAATTCCTCCCACTACAATGAAAACACATGCTGATTTACCTGGATATCAACTCTGTTATATTCCTTCTTCACTCATGTCTTCCAACCTTCATATCTGCCTTATATCATCTCTGGATCTACACAGCTTCTCTATCTGCTCTTTCTTCTTCTTATTCTTCCACTCTCTAACCTCTCTATTCATATGACAATAACATCATTTATAGAGATCACCTCATAATTGTTTGCATTTCATATGGGAATATGAAATGAACAGGTTTGACTATTTGCCTTCCACCTTCTCATTTTCTTTCCTAGCACATTCAGAATAATATAACAATGTGTACACATTTCAGTATTACAGTGGAGTTTTTCTTTGCCTTCAGAGACTTGCCTTTGCATCACAAACGATATAAAAATAAATAATACATTTTCAATTACAATCAATTATTTACTCAGCCCATCATTTTTTTCGCTTTGTTATGCGTTTTTCCTCTTCTACTTGTTGTCTTTGTGTCTTTTCTGTTTCTGCCATTATATTCCACCTTTGTTGCATAACTGCCCCTTTTAGTCCGACTCTTCTTCTGTGTTCATCCCCTTCGTTAGCTTTACTGCCATAACATTGTTCTGCACGAGTTCCTATTCCTTTTTTATGTGTTCATGCCATTCCTTTGTGACCTGTGGGGTATGGCCCACATAACACTCCCTTTATACACGCAGCGGATTACAAATCTGAGTTTTATCAACATACATACGTTTTATGATCAAACAACGCATATATATAACATACATAAGTTTAATGATAGAACATCGCATATATATAACATACATACGTTTAACAATCAAACGACGCGTATATACATGGAGCAAGGCTTATAGGGTCCCACAGTACTTTGAACCAATCAAAATTCATCGCAAACCTTTGCCCGTAGGTTTCCCACTTTACAATTAGTGATATACCATAAAACCATGTGATCTGCGCTCTTGCGTGGTGCTCCCATGTGGGCTCCCTTCATCGCATCGTGTCACTTGAACCTTACCACATCACAACCAAAATAACATTCTTTGCGATGTCTTGAAGTTAAACCCCATATCTTGCAGAATGCGATGTTGTGCAAGGTCGACACGTGTCCCTCCATTTCGCATCACAGAATATTAAACTTAACTTGTGGTCGCCTTATTGCTATCCTTTAAGCACTGCGATGTGCGGTTTGCGGTTCGCTGTCCACCATTTATCTGCCCCCAGATCTAATGGTCCTCATCTAATCGAAATTCACACTTTATAATATTTACTTTGTGGTTATATTCTATTTCTTGTGATGTGCGATATTGCAGTGTGCTGCCATGTGTCCTTTCTTCACTTCGCATCGCAACTGATTTAACTTATCTTACGACGCCTTAACACTTACACACTATACTTTTCAATTTGCGCTTTTGATCTTCGCCAATGCAATCATCACCGTTTATTTTCCCAGATCCATGGTCCTCGTTGTTTCTTTCAATTCAATTGTATTTCTACCCCACTTATCTTACGATGAATCATATTCGTCCATTTCTTGCCTTTGTTTTTGCGATCTAATCCTGACCGTCCACTCGCATTCGCGGGGTTCTTCTTCGCCTCTTCTGCCTGCTTTGATCTCAGTCGTCCATCTCTTACCTTTGTTGTTGCGATCTAATCATGACCGTCCATTCACCTCCCTTGGAATTCTTCAAATAATTCTCTACCTTAGTCGATTTTTCGTTTGTTTACACTGTCCCACTCTGTGACTCCGGCTCTTACTACTCTCGCCTCTACCTCTGACTCTCACCGCTTTTGCCTCTTGCTCTTGTCTGTCGCCTCTTCCTACTTCTGCTATGAGCAGGATCTCTGGTCCTTGTTGTGTATATTAAATCTGATAGCCTTAAGTTGTCTCTACCTCTTTGTTATCTCTACTCCATTCGATGCCTGTGTTTCATTTGTTGCCTCTGTTGTCTCTACTTCTTTTCTATCTCTGCTCCATTTGTTGCTTGTGTTGCATTCACTGCCTCTACTATCTCTGCCTCTTTGTTGTCTCTGCTCCATTCGATGTGTTTTGTGCCATCTTAGCTACATTCGCTGCCTTGGCCGCCTTTGGATGCCTTAATTGCCTTTGTTATTTTGCTGCTTCTTTTCCTTAAGTAATCGTGCTAAAGCTTCTCCATGTTGCTCCTTTGCCTCTTTGCTGGTTCTCTCTGCTTTAGGTTATATTTCTATGGCTGCTCTTTTGCCTCTCTGCTAACCATTGCTGCACATTTCCTGATCTGCTCCTTTGCCTCATAACCAATGATTTTGGTGTTGCTCCTATCTGTATCTTTGCCATAAATGACAATATTTCCAACACCATAAGCTTTAATTGATCATAAAACTTATTAATTTCTTCAGTCTGCAAGGTCATATTTTGGAGTGTATTGGCCAACTGATCTGTATCATATCCTTTACTTGTGGTAGCAGATATAGTGGTAGGAATGGTTGTGATAGGAAGTGCTTCTAAAGGAGCAGCTTGCTCAGCTGGCTTCTCACTTTCTTTAATCAATTTCTCCATCTCTGTTTCCATTTGCTTCAACTTTGTATTCTATTCTATGATGAGATTCATCATGTCTACCTTTTGTGTCTCTGTCTCTTCAATTTCCTTAGCTAAAGGATCTTTTGTTGATGGTAGTTTTAACTTCTTCCTTAATGCTACAATATCTGAATTCTTTTTCTTAATCAGCTCCTCTGCAACATTAATTTTTGCAGGATCATAGCTCAGTTTGATCACCAAATCTTCCAAGGTTTTAATCTTGGTATCTTTGGCAAAAGCTGAAACTTTTTCCATTTTGAGCTGTGAACGAACATTTGCTAATGTGACTTGTAATTTAGATAAAGTCATAGTAGTGTTAGTTACAGTGGAGAAAATAATCTCCCCGGTCTGTTTATGCATCTCCATTTGGTCAATGGGATGTATGTCCTTAACATAAAACTCAAGAGATGTCTTCTTATAATCTGATTCTACTTTGGGCTGAGGAAATTGTGCCTAAAGAAATTTCATAATCATTTTTCCCTTTTCTGAGTCAAAGGCCGATAATAGCCTGCTTTGGGCACCTGAAGTTTGTTTCCAAAATTGATTGTATGTGTTTATCTTCAAGGCTTCATTTTTTAGTTTTATTTCCTTGAAGATATCCACGGTGTTTTTTTCTGGCTCAGTTGAAGTAGATGTGCATGTGTGCATAATCTGTTGATGCTCTGTTGTAGTCATGGAAGTGGTAGGAGACTGTGTAGACTGCTCACCTACTAGTGAAGATACAAGAGGCTCATTAGTGTTGATAGGAGTTTGTTGCTCTAAATCTTTTCTAAGGCTTAGTTTCCAACTAAGCTTAGCCTTCTTTCCGTACATAATCTTAAATCCCTTACTGAAGATATCTGTCTCAAAAGGGGAATCTTCTTCTCTGTTCCTTTTGGCTGTCTTATCTTGCATTGTAGGTGTGTGCACTGTTGATGAAGAGACTTGTTGTCCTTATGCCTCATGTAATGTATTCTCTATCCACTCTGGTTAATTCTTACATTCTTCTATTTCTGGCCTTGGTGTGTGAAGATAAGGAGTAGATTTGGTTTCTACCCTTAATTTGGAAACTATCCCTAATGGATCATATGACCAAGTGAAGCTAAGATCAAACTACATTTTCTTCAATAATTGGTCTACCTCTGCTCCTGCTTTCCTATTGTTGCAGATGAATGGACCAACCTATGTTTTTATCTTAAACTGAGAATTTTTCTTAGCAGCAAAAAAATGGACCTGATCCATGTTGATCATTTTCCTGATATATTCTAAAGAAAAAGTCCTCAATGGGAGGAATTTTGGTAACTTATATGGTTGCAGCTCACATCACATCCAAAAATTTGTATCTCTGTGTAATTTTCATATAAATACCAATCTCCTGTTTGTACCTGTTCTGACAGCTACAAAATATTTTGGATTTCTTCACTAATCAGTGGTTCTTTTCTGCTGCTTAGAAGCCCTATGGTTTGGTGAACAAAAATCTCGATGAACTGTTTATATGTAAATTCATGCTGATCTTTCATAACCAGTGATCTGTAACTGATCGAATAAAGTTCTTAAACAGTTTGATTAGTTTGTCCTTTATATTGATTGTTAACTAAAGTATGCTTTAATGAAAAATGACATAAACCAGCAGCATAAATGAATTAAATAACAACAATAATCATAGAGAAGAAGAGGCAAACAATTTGATGACGGAGTTCGTCCCTCCTGGACCACATCTCTAGGTCTGCTTTTAAGTGGGCGTCCATTTTTATTAAGATTGGTCCTTAAGAATATTTACACTAAAATGAAACAGAAAGACTGTGTTCGCAGGCGCTTCTGAACCCTGTAAACAGAAATTACTCTTCCTCGCCTTTCCGACTCCTATCTCCGTGCTCAATTCTAACCATTGATGGCTGAGCAATGCTGCAAACAAAATCGCCTCTAACCTTCTGAAACTACACTCCAAATACACTATGCCTTCACAATAATCAATATGATTTCCCAAGAAGAAATGTCATGGCTTAAATAAGCTGCATCGAACCTCCATTTACTTCAATTAGCAATTGGTTGAGAATTTTAAGGGATATGGTCTTGAATCCCTCCTATGCATGAACCTTAGGGATATTTTTCCCAAAACTTAGGCATTGAATTAATGTTAAAAACCCATATTTAAACATTATAATAAGCTCACATCCTGATGGTTAGGCTAACCAGGTGGAGTTGATTAACTGTTGCGTGTGATCAGGCGAGTGGGTGAGATGTAACACCTGATGGACTTGGCTTATTCGCTGTGGTTTCAACGCATTTGATCACATGTACTCCAACGCAGTTTTAACAAGTGGATGTTCTAACAACTGTCAACCATATCTCCGTCGTGGTTTATATAACCTGTTCACATGATTATCCTTAACCCGACACAGTCTATGCCACACAGTTAAGATAGCGCTGTGGTGGTTTTAATACAAAGTTTATTTGTAACAACATTTTTAATATCCCGAACCCTATGTAACTTAGGTTTATATCATTGTTTTTAATATAGTTCATGACCCCGAATTTTATACCCTTAAACCTTAGAATAAAGGTTTATGATATAGTTTTTAATAGGGTTTGCACTAGATTTTTAGTTTTAGGATTTAGACCTTAGGATTTTAAGGCTTAGGCTTAGATTTAAAAGTCCATAGCGCTTAGGTCCTTGGTTTAATGCATAGGATTTTTTTTCGTAGGTTTAAAACTTAGGATAAGGATTTTATGTCTTAGACTTAGGCTTAATGTTTAGAACCTAGGCTATCACTTAGGCTTTTAAACCTTAGGTCTTAGATGATTTGGATAGGGTTTTAGACTAAGGTATTAGGGTTTTAGGTCTAGGTATAAATTTTAACCTTAGACCTTTACAATGTCCTCTTAAACCTTATTTTAGGATTAAAACCCTTTACATCATATCACAAAAAATTTCGATCCTTATGACATCTGGAGGACCTTTTCACTGGCGAATTGATGATTCTGAAGACTGAACTGGATGTCGAACTACTGAAGTTGACTTGGAATTTTGTTGATTTGTACTGATCAGGATCCTCCTGGATAAATCCTCTCCACTTAAAAAGCTTTTGGACCACAAAAGCTTAATTCTAAACTGACAATAAGTGAGATTTCAACTCTCTCACTTTCATCTTGACTTTGATGAAATACAACCATACATGATCATCAATCTGAAACTGATGCTTATCATGGCGCAACTTGTACCTAACTTGAATCAATGCTTGTCGTGGCGTAGAAGAATGTAAGGCTTGATTGTAAGCTTGATGCACGTAAGTTACAAATTCATCCCACATCTTAGGATGTATACTGCAGTTACCTCGAAGAATATGTATCCCAATCCTATTCACCATTTCTGTCTGTTGTTGAATCAAATCCATGCTGCCCCATGGTTGCAAAGGAACTGGAAGTGGTATGTGCAAACCAATATTTCGATTGCATGGCCTGCTTGTCGAACACATTACACATCCCTTTATGTACTTCACAATTGTTTCATACATATGAGGCGAGTGACAATATTTTTGACTTTGTGTCGTAGTCTTGCTTACGCCTGCAATCCGAGAAAAATAAATTTATCGAATAACCTGCACCTTTTCTATCTGAGCATTATGAGTTAGCAATTCGAAAATATCTTCGAAATCATTATCAGTACTATACTGTTCTACATAAATTTCATAAACCAATGAAACTTTATGCAAAACTACTGAAGCATTCAAAGACAACATATCAACTACTTTACTTTCTACACCTTCCCTGTCCTTAATTACTAAGTGATTTTGCTGAAGAAATCCCATCCAACTGTAGTGAGATTGTTGCATCTTAGTATATGACTGAAAGTATTAAAGCAGCTGATAATCTATGTGAATCACTGTTTCCACTGCATAACCTTTAACATCTGTTTTAAATTCATATGGTTTTTGATGATATATGAATACTGTGAAAATTTTCTGCTTAATTGAATCATCTTTAACATCGACACTTATTCCCCATGCCCCGTTTTGCTTATGAGCCAAAATTATGGGTGAACTGTAAGGAGATGATCTGAGTCGCATTAATTCTTTTACAACCTTCCCTGGAATTTGTTGCTTTATTTTATGCTCTATAACTGACTTGTGATACATTTCATTATTAGAGGCATCAAACATCAACTGCATCTCATGTGATGTTTTCATTTTATGAAGTAGATGTTTTGGTTCTTTAACTGGATCCTGAAATGAATCTACCTTTTTAACCAAATTACCTTCATACTGAATTTCACAACCTGAACAAGTATCAATAAGATCCTTATGTTGTTCTTTTATCGACATGAGTATGTATCTCCTACTTGAACTTATTAAGCGCTTCATCTGATTAGCATTAATTAAATTCAAGTGAACTTTGTTTTTATGTGCCCGAACGATGTACTTAATCCCATATTTTATGAGATGATACATATGTTCTTTTCTATAAAATATTGCATCACGTCCATAGAGATAAGGGCTACCTAAGACAATTCCACAAATGTCTAACGGTATCACATCTAGCTCCACTTCATCGATATCGTTAGCTATGATTGCAAATTTTAACCAACAATATTTGGTAACATGAATTTGACTTTGTTCCTTTAACCACCCTAAAGGATATGGCTTTGGATGATTATGTGTTTTCAAACCCAATTGTTTAACCAATGACTCAAAAATCAAATTTTTCTGTGATCCCCTATCGAACAATGTATCTATCTTAGTATGCTTTGAAGTTACCTTTATATGAACAATGTATCTATCTTAGTATGCTTTGAAGTTACCCTTATATGAAATAACTCGATTCTTTTATCTTCATTCTATTGTTTCATGTTTGAAGAAGCAAAATTACTAGCATCAGAAATTTTACCTATTGTAACCATAGCAGTGATTTTACCTTCATCACATGAATCAGATCCTAAGTCCAAGCCTTGTTGGACTGTTGTTTCAGCCTTCTTTTCACCCTTCTCCGGTTGAAACTTCTTCGGCTTTAGTTCCGGATGAAGTTTCCAACACCTAGCTTCATCATGGCCTATCCTTTGGCAATGTGTACACGTAGGTCCATCTTCTTCCTTCTGAGTTGTGGCAGTCTTCATTAGGGGAATTTTGAAGTCTAAAATGGGCCTCCTAAAGAAAATGTACAATAAAAAATTACTTTATGAGAACCAATCACATTTTAGTGGATGACATCATCCCTAATGGTTGAGGTGGCATTGTTTGAGTTAAAGGTACTTACTTGTCAAATTCTCAATGGTGGATAAAAAATCATGGTTAACCATGGTAGTGCTCCAAGTACTTTTAAATTCAAAGTAAAGTACTCATAATAAATGTCATTTCACATATTTTGAATAAAAAATATATTATTTTCATTTCATATTTCTTGAAAGAAACAATGCATATCCCTATACATTTATTATATTATATTATATTATATTATATTATATTATTTTTATATAGTATATTAATTACATGTTATTATACAATTTAAATAATATAAATTTTAATTAATATCATATAATATAATTAAGAATTTATAAATTTATATTTATATTTTATTTTAAGTTATTTAAGTACAAAGGACAAATGCATTAGTTGTTCAATGATAATGACTTTTTCTTGGAAATTTCATTCTTATTTATAGTCACATCAATATAATTTTTTTATTAATTTTATTTTGGTACAACTTTTGAATTGAATTTAACTATGGTTACATGGATTATGGTGTAAAAAGTGAATTGCAAATTCATAAATATTATTTTATTTGTTTAGCTATTATTTTATTATTTCCTTAGGAGGCCCATTTTAGACCTCAAAATTCCCCTAATGCTTTCCCTTTGACTTGCCCTTCTTTTTGCTGTCTTCAGCTTCCATCTACTTAGATGTCTTTGGTGTAAACTTGAATGGTCCACCACCTGATTCGACATGAATTGCTCGAACACAAACTTCATCAAAATCATTAGGATTGAACATTAATAAGGTATGCTGCAAATATGAATGCAAACTGCCAATATACTTCAACAAAGTTTCTTTTGTGTCCAAAGAAATATCGAGTGTTAATGCCTTCTTTCTGAATTCCTGTGTGAAATCTTGAACACTCTATCCCTTACCTTGTCGCAAGTGTTGCCAATCAATTACAGCTTGTTGTGTGTGACCCAACAGATAGAATTGTTTATTTAGAGCTTTAATAAACTTAGTCTATGAGGTGATAACTTTTACCTCGCGCTTTAAATCTATCTGTGTCCTACTCTCCCACCAGATCAAAGAAGTACCCCTAGTTATAAGAGTAGCTAATTGGATCTTTGTCTTATCATCAGTAATATCTTGAATACGAAAATAGAATTCTAATTGTTCTACCCAATTATCTAGTTTCTTAGGGTTTATTTCATCATCATACACAAGTAATTCTAACTTAACATCAAGTTTCAAAAGTGGATTCTTATGTTTCTTTTCTTTTTCTGATTCAGAACTAGAAGCAGAAGAGGAAGAAGAAGATGATGGAGATGAAGAAGGAGAAGGAGATTTATCTACCTTGCATTTACCCTTCTCCTTCTTTGATGCCTTTGACGATGAGGCTACATCCCTCGTCTTCTTGTCTTCATAATTCTGCCAACATTTGTTGCATGTTTAGAAACATCTGCTAGATTTTATTCTCATCCATGGGTTTCTTTTCAGTAGCTTCAGAAGTCTCAACGGTCTCAGTCCCTGTCATCGTTGATTGATGATTGAATTTCCGCCTTCCGATCTCTGGATCGAATTCCTCAGGCTTTCCTTTTCCATGTTGCAAATCCCAAAATGGTTAACATCCACTGACAAACAAACTACAAGCACAACCTGCTCTGATACCAAAATGATCCGTAACTGATCGAATAAAGTGCTTAAGTAGTTTGATTAGTTTTTCCTTTAGATTGACTGTTAACTAAAGTATGCTTTAATGAAAAATGACATAAACTAGTAGCATAAATGAATTAAATAACAACAATAATCAGAGAGAAGAAGAGGCAAACAATTTGATGAAGAATTTCATCCCTCTTGGACTACATCTCCGGGTCCGCTTTCAAGTGGGCGTCCGTTTTTATTAGGATTGATCTTGAAAAATATTTACACTGAAATGGAACAGAAAGATTGTGCTTGCAGGCACTTATGAACCCTATAAACAGAAAGTAATCTTCCTCAAATTTCCGACACCTGTCTCCTTGCTCAATTTTGACCACCGACGGCTGAGTAATGCTGCAAACAAAATCACCTCTAACCTTCTGAAACTGCACTCCAAATACACCATGCCTTCACAGTAATCAAGATGATTTCCCAAGAAGAAATGTCATGGCTTAAATAAGCTGCATCGAACCTCCATTTACTTCAATTAGCAATTGGTTGAGAATTTGAAGGGATAAGGTCTCGAATCCCTCCTATGCTTGAACCTTAGGGATATTGTTCCCAAACCTTAGGCGCTGAATTATTGTTAAAAACCCATATTTAAACATTATAATAAACTCATAGCCCGACAGTTAGGCTAACCGGGCGGAGTTGATTAACTGTTGCGTGTGATCAGGTGGACGGGTGAGATGTAACACCTGACAGACTTGGGTTATCCGCTGCAGTTCCAACGCATTTGATCACATGTACTCTGACGCGGTTTTAACACGCGGATGTTCTAACAGCTGTTAACCATATCTTCGTTGTGGTTTATATAACCTGTTCACATGATTATCCTTAACCCGACACGGTCTATACCACGCAGTTAAGATAGCATTGTGGTGGTTTTAATACAAAGTTTATTTGTAACAACATTTTTAATATCCCAAACCCTATGTAAATTAGGCTTATATCATTGTTTTTAATATATTTCATGACCCTGAATTTTATACCCTTAAACCTTAGCATAAAGGTTTATGATATAGTTTTTAATAGGGTTTGCACTAGATTTTTAGTTTTAGGATTTAGACCATAGGATTTTAAGGCTTAGGCTTAGATTTAAAAGTCCATAGTGCTTAGGTCCTAGGTTTAATGCATAGGATTTTTTTTCATAGGTTTAAAACTTAGGATAAGGATTTAATGTCTTAGACTTAGGTTTAATGTTTAGAATCTAGGTTATCACTTAGGTCTTTAAACCTTAGGTCTTAGATGATGTGGACAGGGTTTTAGACTAAGGTATTAGGGTTTTGGGTCTAGGTATAAATTTCAACCTTAGACCTTTACAATGTCCTTTTAAACCTTAGTTTAGGATTAAAACCATTTACATCATATCACAAAAAATTCGATCCTTATGACATCTAGAGGACCTTTTCACTGGCGAATTGATGGTTCTAAAGACTGAATTGGACGTCAAACTATTGAAATTGACTTGGAACTTTGTTGATCTATACTTATCAAGATCCTCCTGGATCAATCCTCTCCACTTAAAAAGCTTTTGGACCACAAAAGATTAATTTTAAACTGACAATGAGTGAGAATACAACTCTCTCACTTTCTCATCCAGTTTTTGCAATGACAAGTTCATGTTGACCCCCTGAAAGTATCAGAACATGTAGACTAAGACAAAGGTATATTTAAATACCTCTTCTGTGTGAAAATTTACCAACTGCTGATGAATAGACTCTGCAAGGAAATGAATGAAATTGAACACAATTGAAGGTTTGGTATCATTAGAAAAAATTGACAAAAATCCTATAATGGCTTCATCTACATATTGATCAGAGTAGTATCCAAGAAGGTAATATATAATAATGGTTATCTGCTTGGTTCTCTCATGAAATAAGGATGAAGGATAAAGAGGATTTTTCTTCGATAATGAAGCATCTTGTGCTAAGAATAATACTAGATTTTGGACTCTCTTAGCAAAGTCTAATTTATGGTATATTTCAACCAGAGCTTCGTAACAAAATGGGGTACCATTGTTGACTGTAGGGACTTGCATCATTTCATAAATAGCTTAAGGGGTTATGGTGTATAAAACGTGTCCATTGGAATTGGTTATGGCCCTTTGGCTTGGAAAATATGAGGCATGGAATTTTCTAATGAAATCAAGAGAGTTGTGGGTAGGAGGAAAAATATAACGAGGTAGTTTTGACACCCAGAGCTAGATTTCATCTGATTTGTCAATCCCTTTATCTTCGAGCCAACAATACATCTCGAGAATGTCGAGCTCACAAAGTGTTTCATGAATCCTATAGTCTCTATCATCCATAGGGATATGGTGAAAATCTACAGGAGGAAAGATCAGAGGATTGATGTTTTCCTCTGGTCCCTTGTCCTTGGGAGGCATGATGGCTAAGGATGAGAGTGCAATGTGTTAGGAATACAAGCAATTTCTTGGGTAGATAATGCATTCTGGATAGGGAATAGAAAGAAAAATTGAAAAGAGCAGGCACTGGAAGTTTGACAATGTCAGGTTTCTGGCGAGAAACCTACAAATAAACAACATCGTAACCTGTAAACAGATATAAGAAAATTTATATAGAAATACAGGCTTTCCGTTGGTGGCGCGAGTTAACGGTTAAGCCAATTGAATGCTTAATAGACTGATAATGGAGGGAATTGAGGTGATTTGATGGAGTTAACAAACGAATGAGTTTAACAAGCAAATGAGGTGGCACCAGCAGAATGGTGGATGCGCAATGGTCAGGTGGGTGGTAATGGTATCGGGAATCAGCGTTTCGGGGGGGTGCTTGAGTGGTTTCCGGTTTCGATCATGGGGGGTCCGAAAGGCTGAGGTGCTGACACGTATCGGCGGGGTGATTTGACTTGCCACTGAGTTCGGACCCTCCCCCTGGTTGTAGAGCTCGGTTTGCGAAGTGGGGCCGAAAGAATATATAAGCCATCATATATGAGAAGATATGAGAGGACTGTCGGATGTGTGAAGATGAGTTGGTGGGGTCAAGAGTGGTTTAATAAAATTTCAGGAATGATATAAAGGGATATGACTTAGGAAAATGAAAATGAAACGGGATAAATGGCGAGATGATTTAATATGGTGTTAAAAAAATTAGGATATGGGTAAAAAATGCTTAGGATAGTGTTAATTTTTTGGAGTAACCATATAAACATTTTTTCTTTTTGTGGTGCATTTAGACTAGAGGCCTGTGCAATTTTACAAGTTTAAAATGAAGCTTTCCTTTTCTTTTGCTTCCCCGGCATTTTATTTTGCTTGCCTTCTTTATTTAGGGCAGCTAACACCTATCATTTTATTGACATGGATGCCTATAAAACATCGAATTTTCCTAACATTTTTAAACTTTTTCATTCTTTTGCATCCATATCCTACCTCATCATTTTCAAATTTTTTTAACTAATTATGCTAACTTATCAAAACTAGATAATGTTACAACATTAGCTCTATCTAAGGACTGCTTTCCCCTTTGGGATGCAGAGAACAAGACGATCCAAAAGCCTTCTCCTCGGGCTATGTAGTCTTTGCTGAAATTGATACTTACTTGCAATTTTCAGAAATAAATAAACTCTCCAGATATTTACAGATGTTGAATGAATGAAGAATCAATACTGAATATAATGTTTCAAGTACTTCCCATTGACTCGCAATGAGGAATACTCTCCTTCCAAATTCTGTAGGATAAATGTATTGTTCCCTTTGACTTCTGCAATGCTGAATGGACCAAACCACAGGTTATCAAATTTTGCATGTTTTCCTTTGTCTTCTCTCCTTGTATCCCATCTTAGCACGAGGTAACCTTTCTTAAAATTTCTTTCTCTTTATTTTCTGTCAAACAACTCTTTAATCTTGTTCTGGTATTTCCTTAATTGGTACTGAATTTCATCCTTGTCTTCATTCAACTCAATAATTTGATTAATCCTTCTTGAGAAATAATATTTTTCTTCATAAGATTCCTAGAGAAATCTCATAACAAGTAAAGCTAAATGAGTAGGGAAAACTACTTCCTTACCATAAACTAATTGGAAAGTTGACTTGTCTGGTGATCTCTTGGGAGAAACTATGTTTCCCAGATGGAATCTATTAATTGGTTGTCCCAACTCTTTTTATGATCTTCAAGAGTCGTCTTAATGACCTTAACTAAGATCTTGTTGGAAGATTCTGTAAGTCTATTACCCTGACGATAATATGGTGTAGAATGATGTAGTAGGATCGAATATTTTTGATAGAACTCAATCATTTTAACACCGCTGAAGGCTGCAACATTATCTGTTACAATTTTTTGAGGACATCCAAATCTTGATAATATATTCTCTTCAAGGAATTTAATCACAACAATATCAGTTTCATTTTTAACAAGTATAGCTTCTACCCATTTGGTAAAATAATAAGTAGCAGTTAGAATCCATCTGCGTTGATTACTTGATTGTGGATGAATTTCCCCAATAAAGTCCAACCCCCATTGTAGAAAAGGAGCATCAAATGATACTAGAACCAAAGGAAGTGCTGACAATTTTTTTTCCCTGCAAATAATTGCCATTGTACACAACTTCTTACTCTTGCTCCAACTTCTTTGAAAAGTGAGGGCCATTAAAAACATGCTTTCAAGATTTTGTAGGTTGTTGCTCTCAAAGAATAGTGTCCACCACAAAACCTTGCATGGAATTGATCTATAATTCCCTCTATTTCATTTTCAGTTAAACAAAGAAGAAGAATATTTAGAGGATCTTTCCAGTATAGATTAGCATTGATAATGTAGTATTTTATTGATTTGAGCTTTAGAACTTTGCACTGCTTCAGATTAAGATCGTTTGGACATTGAAAATCTCTGAGAAACTGCACAATATCAGAATACCAATCAAAGAGTAGATACTTCGGATCTATGTGAACAAGAATGGATTGATCCGAAGGAAGAGGTTCTTGTGGGTTTTATCCTTCCATAAGAGAAGGAGGTTCTTGGGGATTCTCCTCTGATATAGAGGGAGGTTCTTGTGGATTTTCATTTAGTATGGAGGGAGGTTCTTGTGGATTATCCCTTAGTGAAATTTCAGCAACCAAATTTATCCCTAATACTTTGCAGTTGAATTCAGCTAACAATTTGGCCAAGCCTTGACCTTTTATTATATTTGTGGTTTTAATTTCAAGATCAAATTCAAGGATTTTAGCACTCCATCTTCATCTTTTCCCATTAGTATCGAGATGGGTTAAAATAGTTATAACAACATGATTAGGAACATAGGCAGTAATGTGTGAATGCAGGACAGAGGTTCTAAAGGCTTTGAGGGCTTGAATTAAGGCATAAGTTTGTTTTTCCATAATATCATACCTAAGTTCAGCATCTATCACAACTTTAGAAAAGAAGGCTATAGGTTGGTCATCACCATTGGAGTTCTTTTGTAAAAGTACAGAGCTAAGGTTGTCTCGGATGCAAAAGAAAATATGCTAAAAGGTAAAGAATAATCAGGACTAGCTAATGTAGGGGCCTCACATATTGCCTTTTTTATTTGATCGAAAGCATAAATAGCAGGAACTGTCCATTTGACTTTATTGTTTTTCTTTAGCATATCAGTTATGTCTTTTACTATCTCTTCATAATTAGGGATGAACCTTCTGAGAAAATTAATCTTTCCAAAAATTAATCTTTCCAAGGAAGGTTTGAATCTCTTTATTATTCCTTGGTAGAGATAGAGTTTGAATGGTTGATACTCTCTTTAGGTCAATTATAACTCCATTCTTGGAGATTACATGCCCTAGTAATTTTCCCTCCTTTACAACAAATAAAGATTTATTCGGATTGATGGATATGCCATATTTCCTGCACCTGTCAAAAACCTTGCTCAAGTGTTTTAGATGATTTTCATCAGAATCAGAAAACAAAACAAAACAAAAAAGTTAAATCATCCAAATAAATAACAGTAAATTCAGAAGTTTTACCTACAAATATTGTATCCATAGCTCTCTAAAAAGTAGTTCGAACGTTAGTTAACCCAAATAGCATCCTGGCGTACATAAATGTACCCCAAGGAGTGGTGAAAGCAGTTTTGTCTTGATCAGCTTGACTTACCATGATCTGGCTGTAACTTGAAAATCTGTCTAACATAGAAATCCTACTTGATCCCGAAACTTTCTAAAGTAGATAATCCATTTTGGGCAATGGGTAATTATATTTTAAGGATGATTTGTTCAGGTTTCAGAAGTCTACACATAGCCTAATCTCACCATTTTTCTTACTGACTGGAACAAGGTTAGCTACCTAATTAGAATACCTTAAAGGTGAAATGATATGAGCATCAAGCATCTTTTTAAGTTCTTTTTCAATGGTTGGAAGTAATATGGGATTAATTCTTCTTAATTTTTGTTGAAAATGCTTTTCCCCTGGTTTTAAAGGAATCTTATGCTCTATTAAAGTTGTATCATAAGTTTTTAATTCGTTATAAGACCAAGCAAACACATCTTTGTAATTTTTAAGAAGATTCAAGTATTTGAGTTTTACATCCAAAGGCAAGGTTCATGATAACTTGACATTTCTTACATCATATAAAGTCCCAATATTGTATTCTTCAATTTCTTCTTCAAGTGATTTAGACAAAGGGTTTTTAGAGACATCATTATCATCGAATAGTTTTTCCAATGGAAATAATCCTTTAGGAATAAAATTATTAGATAATTGAATGATATCATGATCAAGAATTTTAGGATTAAATGAATTATCTGGATTTTGGTGATTTAATTCTTGAATATCTCTTTGGTCTTCTTCAATTTGCATATTTGAGAATTCATTGATGACTTGAAGGAAAGACTTTAATTGTTCGTCATCTTCAAAAATATGGCAATGTTTTAGGTTATCAAGAATTGACGGTCTGTATTTAACTTGAATTTGGTACTCTAACAATCCTGGCTAAGGGATTTTAAAAGAGCTTGCTGAGACAACAAGTGAGTCAGCATGCATATTTTCATCTTTGGGAATAGCGATTATGTTAAATCCAAGGAAATATTTTTCAATTTCATCCCAAACTTCGTTTCTATAGGACCTAAGCCTTGGGTGTTTAGTTTGACACAGGTTTCTAACCGTCTTCACTATAAGCTCAGAGTTAAAGAAAACACTCAAGTTTTTAACCTCTAAATTTTTAGCTAGCTCAAGACCAAGAAGAAAAGCCTCATACTCAACCACATTATTGGTAACCTCAAATTCAAGTTTACATGACTGAGTAATATTTTCATAATTTTGTGAAATTAAAACAATTCCTGCTCCTGCTCCTTCCTTTGAGCAAGAACCATCAAAATAAAGTTTCCAGATAGTTGATTCTACAATATTTGGTTTAGAAACTATATTTTCAATGGCAAGTTGAGTGTTTGATGATTTTTGGGAAGATAAATCAAAGCAGCTAAAATCCTGATCTACTCCATAGATAGGGTGGTTTTTTGCTCGATCAGCTCTACAAACAGTGTGAAGGAATCTGACTTCTCTATATAACCTCAAATGATCACCTTCATGAATTGGAATAGTAGCAAAAGACATGTCCATCTGAAGGGATCCCCCAATTTTAGCACAACATGATCTAGATAGAAGCATGCCAAATTTGGGTGGAATATCAGTAACAACGATGTCTAAAACTATACCCTTGACAGGTATTTGAGCTAAGGTTACAACTAGGTCTTTGATCAATCCTAGACATGGTACTTTCTTTGAATCAAAGATGTAAATATCATGATAGGAACGAGTAACTTGCAACTGAAGCTGGTCCATAATTACCTTTGGCATGAGGTTGTGTGAAGCACCAGAATCAAGCATACAATTATACAATAAAAATTCATGAGTCTTTAAGGTCACATGAAATGGTGGAACAATTTCATCAATCATATCAAAACTAGGGCCAAACACTATTGAGGCCTTTTCATCTTGAAAACTAATAACATCTCCCTGAGCATCTACACTAGTGGACTGTATCCATTTAAACACTTGATTTTTATAACAAGCGTTTTTGGAAAGTTCAGCTAAAGGTATAGGAATCTTTACCCTTTCCAATTCCTTTTCAATATTAAAATGTGTCAAAATGATTTTGTTCGATGAAACAGTTTTAGTGGATGACTCTGTATTTTGAGGTGTTGAAGTTTGTGTTTGAATGGATTTTATTGCAGGTTCCATGGTTGTGGTATATTTTGGAGGTATACCTGGGCCTGATCTTGATCTTAGATCACACCTTTTATTTAACTCTGCAATGAGGAATTCATAAAATGCTTGATATCTTGAAAGTTGAGTATCTTCTTTCTCCTGTTCCAAAGACTGTGATAAAGATGAAGGGACTATGGTCATTTTCACTACTGAAGAATCAAGATTATTAATATCTTCAGTAATTACAGGGCCTGTATCCTATGGTTGTTGATCATTGATCAACAAAGGAGGTTGAATGTTTTGATCAGGTCTCTGAAGAATCTGAAGCTGAGGGGCTCTCCGTGATTGATTTTGATTTTGATTTTGAGGTTTGACAACAATTTGCTAAGAAGTTCTAGGTTGTGATTCAATTTTAGAGATTTTATTGGAAAGGTTTCGAAGTAAAGATGTGATTTCGTCAATTTTCTGATCTTCAATTTTGGATTTGGAAAAGGACGATTCATCAAGCTTAGCTTTTAATTTTCTTTGTTCTTTCTGTTTTTTAGCTTTAATTTTACTAGAAGGTGACCTATTAGCTTCTACATCAATAGCATTAGTATGCATGTCTTGTAGTGTGTTAGAAACTCTTTCCCTTAGCATAACTGCAAATTCATCATCAAATGCTTTGGAAAATCTGACCTTTGTAGATGCTACTGGTGGTTTACAATCAACAGGAATTTTGTGGTAGAGTTTGTTAAATGTTTTAATAAATTCAACAACTGGTTCACCAGGATTTCTCTTCAATTCTTCAAATTCAGTGAGAAAATAAACAACATATTTCTTTACCCCCCATTGGATTTTAAATATAGTTATAAGTTCATTCCATGTTTGAATAGATCTAGCTCTAAGTTGCCTTAACCAGATCCTAATGTTTCCTTCTAAATACTGTACAAATAATCTCATGTAGAAGTCTTCATGCTCAATGTTCATATTATCAGCTAAATCTATGAAGGCTTATATATGATCAGTGGACGATGAAGATGAAGATGAAGATGATGATGAATGGGTAGGCGAATGAGTAATAGAGGATGGAGGAGAGAATGAAGGAGGAGAAGGGTGTGAGGGTTTCATAGGGATTTTAACAACCAACCTTTGAGTTGCTGGTGTTAAATCTTCTTCCTTATACTCAAATAAAGGATTCGAATAAACAGAAAATGTCTCTTCACATTTAGTGAAGGTTGATGGAATAGAATAAGAAATTGGGGTAATGAAATTTGTAGGCTTAAATTCAGGTAAGTGTAAACCTAATTCTTTCTCAGATGTAAGTGAGTTTAAAGGGAAGGATGGAACTTGATATGACTAAAATGATTCTGTTAACAAGGTTGATTAAAGATCCACTCATATTGAATAAAGTTCGGAAACTCTAGAAGGTACTTGAGTCCAATCAGGATGAGATGATACTAATGAAAATGGATTTATAGAAAAATCTTCAGGGTGTAAAGCTGGAGAGGAAGAAGTAGTTTTATGTTTTCTTCTTAAAGAGGCTTCCCTAACAAGTCTTTCTAGATGTGGTAAAGGGTTAACAATCTCAGACTCAGAACATGATCTAGTATGCTTAAAGGGAGCCATCTTGAACCAGTGGAATCGACAGGTGAAAGACTTTGACCTATATCCTTATCCTTTATTCACCTTAAAGGAAAGGTACAATTGTTGCCATAGGAAAAATTTAGCTTTCAATTCTTCATCTCCCCGAAAATAGCACTAATTTGATGTTGTCCTTTGAGATAACCTAAGGTCAATAAGTTATGCCAAAGCATCCAAAATATTTGTTGTTTTTGAATAGTTGGATGACTAGTGAACAGTTTTCTTAAACAGGTGATTTAAACTTAGAAAAATCCTTAATAAAATAAAAGGTTTTTCTTTAATTACATATGGTTAATTTGATTTTAAATGGGATGGATAAGAAAAATGTAGAGAAGTATAAATGATTTAATATTCAGATAGAGTATTTCACCATTTATAAGCAGAAATTATGAGAACTATGTTTTCATAATAAAAAAAAATACAATCAAGTCATAACAGGAACCTTTGTGTAATTTTAATTTCAAGAGGAATTTACAATAACTTATAGCCTTGTAAATAAATCTCTTAATTAAACTACAACTTCACAACGGATCGAAAACGAAACTAATATTCAATTAAATTTCCAATCGAATAACTGTTAATGAATTAAATTATATGAAGAACACATAATGAAAAACACAATAGAAATAACTCACATGAATACAAGCCATATGAAGTAAATGCATAATCCTTTATTATATCAAAAATGCTCCAGCTTATTACAAATCTGTTTTATAACTAGCTCAAGGGTGCAACCCCGAATACTTCCATGAATGAATTATTTAAGAAAAATTAAAATTAAAATAAATGCCTGAGTGACAAGGCAAGATATAATTTCTCAAAATTAACAGAAAGGAAAGGAATTCAATCCAAAGGAATGAATCTGCATGCCTGGCCCTGTTTTGCTGGAAAATTGTTGCTGAGTGGCCATTATTCTGGTGTTATGCTTTCTAAACTGATATGTCTTCTATTCTTGATATTCACAAAACTTTTCCCACCATTCTTGATATAGAATTGAAACTTTAATAACCCTGCGATAGACTTCATCTACCTTAGTATACTTAAAAAAAGTGGATTTTACAGTGAAAATATGTTTTATCTCATGATGAATCAAACTGATATTTTCAATAGCTTTATAAAATGCTTTGCCTGTCATAGAACCTTTAACAGAAGACATGGATGCAACCCTTACTGTTTCTTTAAGCTTACCCATATAATCCTCCATGGGCATTAATTTGTCATTTATTACAAATAGTGAGGGCAGACCTTTTTTATTCAATGCATCAATTCTTGAGAGAAAACTATTGATTGCAACATCAAGAGTGTGACACTTCTCTGTCAACTACACTACCAAGTTATTTTTTATTAGAACTTTCTTTACCTCAAGAATGATCTCAGTTCTATCATCTACCCCTAGATTTTTTAGTTCATACCTGTCTTTAGAATTTAGAAATTTTATAATGTTGTTGGTTGTGTTAGGAATTTCTGCCAGTTGAGTATTTATATCAGCAATTGCCTCGTTTGCCTTTTCCACTAACTCCTTTTGCTCAAAGATGATCTGGATACATGCCCAGCTTTCACTTATTTCCTCAATGACGTTGTTCCAAATAATTTCCTTGACATTACCAAGAGTATAGCCAATGGAACCTTCAATTGCAGATTTCTTCCGTATTTCCACTTGATTTTGTGTTCTCTGAAGCTCTTCTGCATGGAAAGTGTTAGACTTCTTTTGTTGATTCTCCAGAAGCTTTACTTGATCCTGCAACTTCTTAATTTATTCAGTCTGCAAGGCCATATTTTGGAGTGTATTGGCCAACTGATCTGTAGCATCTCCTTTACTTGTGGTAGCAGATACAGTGGTAGGAATGGTTGTGATAGGAAGTGCTTCTAAACGATCAGCTTGCTTGGTTGGCTTATTGCTTTCTTTAATCAATTTATCCATCTCTGTTTCCATTTGCTTCAACTGTGTATTCTGTTCTATGATGAGCTTCATCATGTCTGCCTTTTGTGTCTCTGTTTCTTCAATTTCCTTAACTAAAGGATCTTCTATTGCTGGTAGTTTTAACTGATTTCTTAATGCTGCAATATCTAAATTATTTTTCTTAATCAGATCCTCTACAACATTGATGTTTGCAAGATCATAGCCCAATTTTATCAACAAATCTTCCAAGGTTTTAATCCCGATATCTTTGGCAAAAGCTGGAACTTTTTCCATGTTGAGTTGTGAATGGAAATTTGCTAATGTGACCTGCAATTTAGATAAATTTATAGCAGTGTTAGTTACAGTGGAGAAAATTATCTCCCCAGTTTGTTTATGCATCTCCATTTGGTAAATGGGATGTATGTCCTTAACATCAAACTCAAGGGATGTCTTCTTATAATATAATTCTCCTTTGGGCTGAGGAACTTGTGCCTAAAGAAATTCCATAATCAATTTTCCCTTTTCTGAGTCAAAGGCTGACAATAGCCTACGCTGGGCACCTGAAGTTTGTTTCCAAAATTGATTGTATGTGTTTATCTTCAAGGCTTCATTTTTTAGTTGTATTTCCTTGAACATATCCATGGTGCTTTTCTCTGGCTCACTTGAAGTAGATGTACCTATGTGCATAATCTGTTTGATTTGTTGTAGTCATGGAAGTGGTAGGAGATGGTGTAGACTACTCATCTACTAGTGAAGATACAAGAGGCTCACTAGTGTTGATAGGAGTCTGCTGCTTTGAATCTTCGCTAAGGCTTAGTTTGGAACTAAGCTTAGCCTTCATTCTATACATGATCTTAAATCCCTTACTAAAGATATCTGTCTCCAAAGGGGACTCTTCTTCTTTGTTCCTTTTGGTTGTCTTCTCTTGCATTGTAGGTGTCTGCAATGTTGATGAAGAGACTTGATTTTCTTCTGCCTCATGTAATGTATTCTCTATCCACTCTAGTTTATTTTTATATTCTTTTATTTCTGGCCTTGGTGTGTGAGGATAAGGAGTAGATTTGGTTTGTACCCTTAATTTGGAAACTATCCCTGATCGATCATATGACCAAGTGAAGCTAAGATCAAACTACATTTTCTTCAATAATTGGTCTGCCTCTACTCTTGCTTTCCTGTTGTTGTAGATGAATGGGCCAACTTGCGCTTTTATCTTAAACTGAGACTTTTTCTTGGCAGCAAAAAAATGGACCTGATCCATGTTAATCATCTGCCTGATATATTCTAAGGCAAAAGCACTCAATGGGAGGAATTTTGGTGACTTATATGGTTGTAGCTCACATCCAAAAATTCTTATCTCTGTGTAATTTTCATATAAATACCAATCTCCTATTTGTACCGGTTCTGACAGCTGCAAAATATTTTGGATTTCTTCAATAAACCTTGGTTATTTTCTGCTGCTTAGAAGGCCTATGGCTGGGTGAACAAACATCTTAATGAATTGTTTATATGTAAATTCATGTTGATCTTTCATAACCAGGGTGGTCCAGAAAATGACCAACTGCTAGTTTCCTTTCTCAACCAGTTTCTGCAATGACAAGTTCATGTTGTCCCCCTGAAAGTATAGGAACATGTAGACTAAGACAAAGGTATATTTAAATACCTCTTTTGTGTGAAAATTTACCAGTTTTTGATGAATAGACTCTGCAAGGAAATGACTGAAATTGAACAAAATTGAATGTTTGGTATCATTAGAAAAGATTGACAAAAATTCTATAATGGCCTCATCTACATATTGATCAGAGTAGTATCCAAGAAGGTAAGATATAACAATGGTTATCTGCTTGGTTCTCTCAAGAAATAGGGATGAAGGATAAGGAGGATTTTTCTTCGATAATGAAGCATCTTATGCTAAGAATAATTCTAGAGTTTGGGCTCGCTTAGCAAAGTCTAATTTATGGTATATTTCAACTAGAGCTTCATAATAAAATGGGGTACCATTGTTGACTGCAGGGGCTTGCATCATTTAATCAATAGCTTAAGGGGTTATGGTGAATAAATCTTATCCATTGGAATTGGTTATGGCCCTCTAGCTTGGAAAATATGAGGCATAGAATTTTCTAATGAAATTAGGAGAGCCGTGGGTAGGAGGAAAAATATAACGAGGTAGGTTTGACTCACAGAGCTGGATTTCATCTGATTTTTCAATCCATTTATCTTTGAGCCAATAACACATCTCGAGAATGTCGAGCTCACAAAGTGTTTCATGAATCCTGTATTCTCTATCAGCCTTAGGGATATGGTGAAGATCTACAGGGGGAAATATCATAGGATTGATGTTTTCCTCTGTTCCCTTGTCCTTGGGAAGCATGATGGCTACAACTGAGAGTGCAATGTGCTAGGAATATAGGAAATCTCTCAGGAAAAAAATGCGCTCTGGACAGGGAACAGAAAGAAAAATTGAAAAGAGCAAGCATTGGAAGTTTGACAATGTCGGGTTTCTGGCGAGCAACCTGCAAATAAACAACATTGTAACCTGTAAATGGATAAAAGAATATTTATATAGAAATACAGGCTTTCTGTTGGTGGCACGGGTTAACAATTAAGCCAATTGAATGCTTAACGGACTAATAATGGAGGGAATTGAGGTGATTTTATGGAGTTAACAGATGAATGAGTTTAACAGGCGGATCATGTGGCAACAGCGGAATGGTGGCTGCACAACGGTCAGGTGAGTGGTAATGGTATTGGGAATTAGCCTTTTGGGGGGCTATGCTAGTTTCTAATTTCGCTCATGGGGGGTCCGAAAGGCTGAGGTACTGACACGTATCGACGGGGTGATTCGACTTACCACTGAGTTCGGACCTCCCCCCCCCTGGCGGTAAAGCTTGGTTCGTGAAGGGGGGCTGAAATAATATATTAGCCATTAGATATGAGAAGATATGAGAGGACCGTTGGATGTGTGAAGATGAGTTGGTGGGGTCGAGAGTGGTTTAATAAAATGTCAAGAATGATATAAAGGGATATGACTTAGAAAATGAAAATGAAAAGGGATGAATGGCGGGATGATTTAATATGGTGTTAAAAACTTAGGATATGGGTAAAAAATGCTTAGGATAGTGTTAATTGTTTGGAACAACCATATAAATATTTTTTCTTTTTGTGGCGCATTTAGACTAGCGGCCTATGCAATTTTTAAAAATTTAAAACGAAGCTTTCCTTTTCTTTTGCTTCCCTAACATTTTATTTTGCTTTGCCTTCTTTATTTAGGGCAGCTAACACCTATGATTTTATTGATATAGATGCCTATAAAACATCAAATTTTCCTAACATTTTTTAGCTTTTTCATTCTTTTGCATCCATATCTTACCTTATCATTTTCAAAAATATTTAACTAATTATGCTAACTTATCAAAACTAGATAATGTTACAACACAATGATGTTTAACAATAGTCACACACTGTCAAACATAGTTTAATCACAGTCAACTATTATCAACATGGTTGACTATGATTGACCATAGTCAACTATGGTCACCACGATCAACCATTATCAACCATTGTTAGATATGGTCAACCATAGTTGAATCTATTTAGCATGGTTGACCTTTGTCAACCATGGACAATCATATTCAACCACAAGCAATCTAGGTCAACCATGGTAAACTATTATTGAGTTTAATATTAGGGTTTATAGTATTGGGCTTACTATTAGGGTTTATAATATAAGGTGTTTAATATATATGGTTTATAATATTAATCTTATGGTTTAATACTAGCACAAACACATAATAAATGTGGTTGATATACATCATAGGCATCAACAAAAGAGTCATTAACACAAAAAAATTCATAGACACTGAATCAATATCTTAGTTTTATTTAACCTAATTTTTTTATAAACCTAAAATAATAAAATATAATATTTTTAAATCCTGAAGAAATCATAACCTAAAGTTACCTAAAAAAATAAAATATAAATCGTTTCAATTGGAAAACATGAAGCACTCTATATATTTCTAATGGAGGTAGGTGGAACATTAATATTTTGGAAAATTTTAGATACAATTTCCATGAAAAATTATCATTTTCCCTCTAGGTGAATATACAACACCCATTTGAAATCTTGCATTTTAAATATGTATTACATAAAAAATTAAATTGTTGTATGAGATAAAAATAAATAAAAAATTAAACATAATATTTTAATTGTCAAAGTATTTTTTTTTTTTTGAAATATAGTTTTATTAAATAATTTAATCCTTAAACTGTTTAGAAATATACTTACATAATCTATTGAATTTAAATAAAAAATACACATGTTCTTAATAATTAATTTAAAAATTTAATACTAAATAAATTTAATTAAAATTTCTTTTTTTTTTGTAAGCAAACATATTTACATTATATTAACATGCAAAAATTTACAGAGTTTACAACCATGAGTGCATTTTTTGCCTTTGTGAGGAAACCAAAGATGAGAACTAAAAGGATCTACCCCAAGAAGGAGAAACCAGAGCTCGAAGGTATTACAATTTTCAAAATTAGTTGACAGTTGTCAAGAAACATGAGCCTAACATCTAGCATTGCATTGTTTTACATGAGAAACCAAAACTGGTGTTGAGCCAAAACCATCAGTGAGCCTCGAGGCTCTACACCACAAATTCGCTCGCCAAGCAAAGATGAACACAGAAGGGAGTCTGACATTGGGCCAGACTAGACTGAGAGAACCAACCTGAAAACCACCATAACGTCGATGTGTTATATTTTTTTGCATTGGAACTGCATGGTTTCCACGATGGTGCTACATTATACCTGGGTGTTTCCCTAAGCTTGCATATTTCCAGTGTTCGCCAAAATCTCCTCCAGGATGTAATAGTTGTATGGCCTGGGGCGAGGAGAGGAGGAAGGAGGAGCATCGACTATCGATGGGGAGAGAGCATGAAAGGGAGGGGGATGGGCCACTAGAGTGCAGGGGAGAGGATGGGAGTACGAGGGAGAGGAAACGAGAGAGGAGGAGGAAGGGTTATTAAAAGGGAATTCGACATGGAGGTCTCTAGACAGTCGTCCGAGTGAGGAGAAAGAATTATTCTGGTGGATTGAGAGCTCAAATATTCAGCTAGAGGCCTTCAACCTCTCTTGGGCTCTCTCCTTGAGCTGGCGAGCGAGGAGGTTCCGGAGATCCCAGAGCCTCGGACGACCTCTGCAATTTTCAACCTCCTCCATTGCAAGAAAATCTCTTCTGATAGACTCTTGGATGCCATAATCGAACATCGCAATAATGGTGGCATCGTCGAAGGTGGTAGGGAGACACCCACAACCTCTTCCTCTATCGGGGCGTCAACCCCTCCCCATGTCACAATTCATAATTGGTTGGCAGCAAAGCAGGGTCCTAGAGCCATAGTAGGAGGGAGCGCTAGGGGGAACGCCATAGGGATAATGAAGTCTGTAGAAGAGAATGTCCATGGATTTCGTTAATTTATTGCAGGAATGCGAGAGTAGGGGAGCCTTGTATGGGGAAAATAAGAACCAATGGGGTGGAGTAAAGGCCATGGTTGCCACTTGGAGAGGGAAGCGAGCCAAGTGGTGGTTGGTGATTGTAGGACTTGGAAATTGTGCCAGTGGTTTCGGAGGCACCCAGATCCGGGGAATTAAAATTTCAATGTCAATACTAAACTCTTTATGAGATATATAAATATAAATATATAATCATGAACTAGGTAATATTATCAGTACAATAAAATGAGAGATTGGTTAAATCTTCGTGCTAAATTTTGTGATTTTTTTCAATGATTTGTTCGTGGTCTCTTTTTTAAATATGCAATAAACAAGTGGTAAGGATTTCCCGAATCGCCAAATGGTTGAGGTGACACACTATTAACCAAAGAAACCATTTGATTCCAATGTCATAAGTGGTGATATAAATGGTATTTAAATTAAATATGTTATTATTTGATTTGAAACTAAAAACTCGTTCAAATACTTTTCATATGATTTGTTGTATGATGTATTAGACGAAGAATATTCTCTCGAAATTAAATCTTGTCCACTCATTTATTTGAAAATCAAAATTCCCCAAGTCCAATTCCAATATAGACCATGCCAACGACGTAATTAATCCTAGGGTTTATAATATTGAGTTTTATAACATTAGGGTTTTATATTATTAATATATTAATCTCAGGGTGTATAATATTACTGCTAAGATTTAATATATTAAACTTAGGGTTTATAATCCCAATTTTTAATATATTAAACTTAATGTTTAATATATTAATATTAGGGATTATAATATTGAGTTTTATAATGTTAGGTTATAATATTTGGTTTAATATTAGGGTTTTATACTGTGACATTGGAATGGTACAAAAATCTATCCAAAGTCGCATTGTGACAAACATTGTCTCATGCGACAATCAATTTGACAATCATTCTCCTAATGTTACATTACATTGCAAATTATTCAACGTTGCATTGTGACATTACAAAATTGGGGTTTAATATTAGAGTTTATAATATTATAGTTTAATATTGGGTTTATAATATTAGGGTTTAATATATTAAACTTAGGGTTTGATATATTAAAAATAGGGTTTATAATATTAATCTTGGGGTTTATGATATTGGGTTTTATAATGTTAGGGTTTACAATATTTGGTTTAATACTGTGACGTTGGAATGGTACGAAAATCTATCCAATGTCGCAGTGTGACAAGCATTGTCACATTGTGACAATGTTACATTACATTGCAATTTATTCAATGTCACATGGTGGCATTTCAAAATTAGGGTTTAATACTAATCCTAAGGTTTATAATATTAATCCTAGTGTTTATAATATTAATCTTAGGGTTATAATCCTAGGGTTTAATATATTAAACTTGGGGTTTGATATATTAATCTTAGGGTTTATAATATTTATCCTAGGTTTTAATATTAATTCTAGGGTTTATAATATTAATCACAAGATTTACAATATTAATCTTAGGGTTTACCATATTAATCCTAGGGTTTATAATATTAATGCTAGGGTTTAATATTTTTTTTGTAAATTGTAGTTTTATATTAATCAAAATTCATATGTCAAAATTACATTGATTTTCAATTTTCTTTTGGAGGATTTGGATTTCCTAATTATGCATCACAAAACATTACTAGGACATAGTCTCCCAAACTAAATGAAACTCAAAAGTCATACAAATTTGATGACTAAAACCCACAACTACCCCATAGCCGCACAACAGAACACACACAAAAGCTTATCAAGCAAAAGATGCCATACAACACAACCAAGACATAGACGACCAAAACCAAGGAGGTTTGCAGTTACCTAAAAGAAGAAGTTGAAGCCAGAGGAAGATTGTATGTTCAATAACTTTTCTATCTTGCAGGTTATTGGGGAGGGGTTTTTGTAATTATTGTTAGGTCGACAAAGGGGTTTTTGGCCATTGGTTCTTGGTACATGTTACATTGGTGGAAATTGAAGTGAGTCTTAAAAATGTCATATTCAAAGGCTTAAAAGAGTAGGTCACGATGGTCAACATTAGGTCTAACCCAGTGGACCAAGATGAGGTGCCATTGATAGACAAAGTCCAAGACGTTGAGAGAAGATTGGCAATGATACTAGACACTATGGAAGGCCATGAAAATGAATTTTATGAGATATTAGGAGAGATATGGGAGATCAAGCAAGCCATTGTGGTAGATTTCTATTATATCACTTATGTAGTGAGGTAATCCAAAGAACTCAAAGATAAGATGAAGTACTTGGAGGAACAAGTGAGGGCACTTATGGCACTAACAAGAGACCATAATGACACTATATTAGTATTGAAGCGGGCCATAGGGAAAAGTTCAACCAATTCATCTATGAGGATGAAACTGAAATAAGAAGAAACATATGACGGGACTATGAGTGCTAAAGTACTTGGTATTTTTTGTTGTGATGTGGAGAAAATGTTGGAACAATTGAAAGGGTGTTTCGAAGAGACGAAGATCAATGCAACTTCTATGTATATCACAGGTACAACAAAGCTATGGTGGATAACTTGAGACTTAGACAAAGTTGAAGGCAACTTTGTATGTGTAGTTTGAACTAGAGAATCAAGAGTGGGTTGCAAGGGATTGTTTGAAGGTTTTGAAGCATAATGGGAAGATCCAAAACTACATTATGGATTTCTCAGGTCTCATGTTGGAAATCATAGAGATGCATGATAAGGACAAGATGTATAAATTTATCAACAATCTCCAACCATGGGAAAAGGAGGAATTCATGGAGTTAAGTGTCTAGACTCTTATACAAGTTATCATTGCAACAAATAATATTTTTGACTACTAGATAGATGGGAAGGACAAAGAGGAAGTGTGGTGTGATAAAGGAAAAATAAAGGAGGACAAGGAGAAGGGGAAGGCTTCCAAAGAAGTAAAAGTAGCAAGTACAACCAAAGAGAAGAGGTCCATGTTATGTTAGATCTACAGAGAAGATCACCTGGAAAGCAATTTCCCAACTAAGAAAAAATGGTTGCTTCAAAGCAGCAAGATGTAGCAAAAGCAGGGATGGTGCAAGTAGTGGGTAGCTCATAGAATTAGAGGGGAGATCCGAATGCAACGGTGAATATGGCCACCATATTCAAGGATGAGCAACAATTATGTGAGATATATGTGGAAGTATGAGTAGTAGTGAGGTAGAGTTTGTTCTCTCACAACATGTGGAGATTATGACTGCTCTAATAGACAGGATAGAAAAGGTGGAGAGAAGGATGATCAATTTCGAGCAGAAAGGAGAGATTTTGATGGCATCAACAAATGAGAGGTGTGAGCAGGGGAGTATGACTTGGTATGTTGAAGCCAAGGAGAGAATTGGTACATTGAAATTGAGCCCAAGAGGATGGACACGATACCTTGAGCTATATAGAATTGTTCAAGAGGAAAAGGGCAGGATTGTGAAAATTCTAAAATATAACCCCAACTGCATTAACTGATATTATTTCTTCTACTTATCAATTCGGAAATAATTTATTTACGATATTATACAGTAAATATCGAAATAAATTCTACTGTAGCCTTCACAATTAAATATTCTATGGAAAGTGAATGCAAGGAAGAATGCTAGCACAAGTACAATCACAACGACAATTATTTTTGGACAATCTTCCCTGGAAAAAACCAATGTGGGAAAACTAGTGGAGCAGATGAGGGCTCCTTTATTATTCTTCAACAAAATCTCATGTACAAAATACAACTAGCAGAATAGAAGAGGAATTTCTGTGAGAAATTTTACAAACAATTTTTCTCATGCTTAAGACTGAAATTTTGACCCTAGAGAGACCCTACAACCTCACTGCGTCTCATTGCACTAGCCTCTGCGCGGTCCCAACGTCACAACCTTTTCACTATCCCTCCTTTCCACTTCTTCCTCCAGTCTGATCCTGCACTCTTGAATCTTGTTGATACCCTCTCTCTCCAACCCGCAACTCTCCCTTTGATTCGATTTTCTCTTGCTCAACTTCAGCCAGTGAGAAAATTGATCTTCTTTGGCAACTGAGTATCTGCCTGGTATATTTCCAAATGCCAATCGAAATCCTTATAATCTTCTCGTTGAGAAATCAACGACCCAGATTAAATTACAATCAAGGGCTAAGATTAACTTGAATTGATCTTCGTCTTTTTCTAGAAAATTCACACCCAATTCTATTAATACACTTTAATTATTTTAATTCCCTAAGTTTAGACTTAGGGTGCAATTAAAAATAATTGATTGCTTTAATAAAACCTCATCTGGTTGGAATTTCCCAAAATTATTTATGGGTTATTTGGAATGCATGTGTCTAATCCTCCTTGCAAAATTTGAGACTTAGAGCACATCTGGTGCTACTAGAAATCAAAGCTCCCTCTTACCGAGGAATGTGCTCTAGTAATGCAATATGTTGAAGCATCACCCTGACTCTATAACATCTGCCTCTGCACTGCTAATGTATGACACTGTTGTCAACCAATTGCTGTGTTGTTTCATCTATGCTGCTACAAACCCTGTATATTGCTGCCAACTACTGCATTTGTATTGCAACTCCCTCTCATCTGTTGCTGTTGCAACTGAGAACCCATTTATGTCTGCTAATGAAACGAGTTATCTATCGTACCCATCTGCTCCCTGAACTGAATGAACTTATCTCTTCCTAGTGTCGTTGTGAGTACGTTTGCTATCTGATCTCCTGTGGGGATATACTGCTATTGTACTGCCCCACGTTGAACATAGTCTCTAATAAAGTGACATCTGATATCTATGCGTTTCAACCGATCATGAAATACCAGATTATCATAGAGCTTGATACAACTCTAATTATCATAGTAAATATTGGTCGCTTCCATCCTCTCCTGAACAAGCTCACAAGCAGCTTCCTAAGCCATATAAATTCGCACGTTTTTGTGTTGGCTGCCATTTATTTTGCTTCCACTGACTCTGAGAGCTACCGAGTTCTTCTTCCTACTGCACCAAGAGATCATTCTTGATCCAACGTTGAAGCAGCACCCGAAGGTACTTTTTCGGTCTGCTGAACTCCCTGCCCAATCTGCATCTGTGAATCCGCTCAATCTAACATCATCTCCTCGGGTGTATTTCAACCCATATTTTATTGTTCCACGCACATATATGAGAATGTGCCTAGTTGATGCCCAATGTACCCTTTTCAGTTCCACCATGAATTGAATAAGGGTGTTTATAGCAAAACAAATATTTTTCCTAGTGTTGACCAGATACATGAGTGACCTAATGAGTTCTCTGTACAAGGTGGGGTCTACTTCCTTGTTTCCTGATGTATCTATTTTCTTCTACTTGGTGATCATAGGCATCGTCATGGGTCGCCAATCCTGCTTTTTGAATCCCTTCAGAACCTCTGTATCATATATTCCTTGCCCAAGGAAGATCTCCCCATTTTTCTGCCAAACTTACAACCCTAGAAAATAATGCATCAACTCCATATCCTTCATGTCGAATTCTGCTTCAAGTTTCTTCTTTCAGTCCATTATAAGCCTACATGATCCTGTAAGAAACAAATCATCTATGTATAATACCAGAATGAGTGGCTCATTCTCCACCATCATATAGTAGAGATTTGGATCTACATCACTCTTTATGAATCCCAACTACTGCCAGTAACTACCAATCCGACCATACCATGCTATGGGTGTCTGCTTCAGCCCATATAGGGATTTCTTCGATATGCATACACGAGTTCTCTTCTTATGGGTCTCGAAGCCTTCAAGATGTTCTATGTACACCTCCTCTTATATCACCCTGTTCAAGAATGTTGTCTTGACATACATCTGGTGAATATCCCATCCCATCTAAGGTTCTAGGCATATAACAGATCTGATAGAGGTATATCTATATATAGGGGTGAAGGTCTCCTCATAATCTATTCCTTCCTTATGTGTGTACCCCTATTCCACGAACCTAGCATTTTACTTCTCTACATTTCCATTTGCAATGCACTTTATCTTGTAGATTCGTCTTGATACTACAATTGATCTATCCTCAAGTCTAGGTACCACTTCCCATACATCATTCGTCATGATAGAGTTGTACTCTTCTACCATGGAATCCACACATACTTGGTGTTGTAAGGCTTCCTGAAAACTGGAAGGTTCTTCAACCTGTGCTACCAAGGCTTGGTATCTATTAGGTTGCATACGATGCCTTTTGTCGATTGTGGGAGCTCCAACAAACTCCTCTGCATCCCTTAGTTTCTGTCGTACTTCCCCACTGGTTCTACCACTGGTGGTGGGAGGCTCCCTCAAATCCTTCTCTAGTTCTTATTGTTCCATCTGCTGAGAACTGCCAGAATCTCCTCCTCTTGAGGAAATGCTGACACTGGTCACTGTACTCAATCCTGGTGTTTGTCCTCCTACCTATCCTGCCTTATGCCCCTACTGTTGTTGGTACTAATGGAACATCTGCTGACTTTTCTTCTGTTGGCATCTCACGAGATTTCCTAAAATCTCTATCTTCTATGAACTTTTCATCTCATCTTACTACAATTTTTGTTGCTTCTAGGAATGTATATTCTATATGCTTTTGAGGTCTCGTTATATCCTACGAGATACCCATTTTCTGCAGTTTGATCCATTTTACTATGCTTTTAGTCTGGAATGTGACAATATGCCAGACTGGCGAATATCCTGAGATGACTCACTTCTGGATTTCTCCCTATGAAGTCTACTTAAATATTTTTCTTCCCCAATGCTATGTGAGGGGTTCTATTCTGAATATAAACCATTGTGTTGCATGCCTCTTCCCATAAGAATATAGGCAAGACCTAGTCATACAACATAGCCTTTTCTGCCCCAAAAATAGTTCTAATTTTTCGCTTCGCCACTCCATTATGTTGTGGATTATATGGAGTTGTCCACTCTCTTTTGATGCCCTCCTTTACATAGAAATTTGTGAAGTCTCTGTCCGCATACTCTCCACCATTATTTGAGTGAAATACCTTTATCATTTTCCCTGTAATATTCTCCACGAGAGCCTTAAACTCTATGAACCGATCAAATACCTCATCCTTGGTATTTAGGAAGTAGATCCAAGTTTTCCTGGAGTAATCATCAATAAATGTGATGAAGTATTTGTCACCGCTAAGAGATCTTGTGGACATTAAGCCACGACTATCTGAGTGTATCAATCATAATACGTCTTTTTCTCTATTGTCACTTCTGGGAAAAGTTGTCTTAGTGTACTTCCCTAGTACACATCCTCTACATACATCATCATGCTCAGTACTGAGGACTAGAACTCCTGTAATAGTCTCTTTGAGAATCCTTAGTGCTTCGTGGTGCAATTGTCCCATTCGCCTATGCCATAGTTCATTCAGATATTTTCCACCATCAAGATTGCTCCTTAGAAGTTCCATTGAAGACTCAAGCGACGTATATATATATATATATATATATATATATATATATATATATATATATATATATATATATATATATATATATATATATATATATAGTATGTTGCTTTGAGCTCCAATTTATCTCATATTCTTCCACTTTGGATGTTTGATGTATACCTTCTTTCCAATGAAGTATACATCGTATCCCTCTTCCTGTAACTGAGACACTGGCACATACAACTAATATTCTCCACGAGAGCCTTAAACTCTATGAACCGATCAAATACCTCATCCTTGGTATTTAGGAAGTAGATCCAAGTTTTCCTGGAGTAATCATCAATAAATGTGATGAAGTATTTGTCACCGCTAAGAGATCTTGTGGACATTAAGCCACGACTATCTGAGTGTATCAATCATAATACGTCTTTTTCTCTATTGTCACTTCTGGGAAAAGTTGTCTTAGTGTACTTCCCTAGTACACATCCTCTACATACATCATCATGCTCAGTACTGAGGACTGGAACTCCTGTAATAGTCTCTTTGAGAATCCTTAGTGCTTCGTGGTGCAATTGTCCCATTCGCCTATGCCATAGTTCATTCAGATATTTTCCACCATCAAGATTGCTCCTTATAAGTTCCATTGAAGACTCAAGCGGCAATATATATATATATATATATATATATATATATATATATATATATAGTATGTTGCTTTGAGCTCCAATTTATCTCATATTCTTCCACTTTGGATGTTTGATGTATACCTTCTTTCCAATGAAGTATACATCGTATCCCTCTTCCTGTAACTGAGACACTGGCACATACAACACATTAGTGGCTCTGATGCTAGTTCTTGCCTCCATCTGAAACGCTATGGTGCCTCTCCCTGCTAGAGTACATTTCGTTATATTTCTCATAGTGATCTGGAAGTCCATCTGCTCTTACTGATAATTCAAGAAGTATTCTTGTACTCCAGTCATGTGGGATGAAGCCCCACTATCAATATACCAAACACTTGTAGATGTTGAACTTGACAAACATGCTAAGTATTTTTCCAATCTGGAAGATAATTCAGAGACATCTTGATTTTCCATAAATTCCTGTGTTATTTTTCCTTTGATTTCTGATGATTTTTCTGCCCAACAAAAAATGCGTCCCACCTGAAGACCGCACTATGGTGAAGCTTGTTGCGCTGCTCCCTCTGTCATTAGAAAATTTTCGATCTGGAAATCTTTCTCTCTGTCGACTCACTCAGAGAGATATTTTCCCATGAAATTTTTTCCCTCTTGGACTGGACTATGCAATCCCTCGGGGGATTCAATCTACTGCCTATGAAGTCTTTCAATCTCCCTCATATGTTCAATGGTGGCTCTTCTAGATCTATTTTCTTAGCTCTGATACCATGTGAAAATTATAAACTATAACCCGAACTACGGTAACTGATATTATTTATTCTACTTATCAATTCAAAAATAAGTTATTTATGATATTATATAGTAAATATATACATAAATTCTATTTCAGCCTTCACAATTAAATATTTTGCAGAAATTAAATGCAAGGAAGAATGCTAGCACAAGTACAATCGCAATGACACAATTATTTTTGGACAATCATCCCCAGAAAAACCCAATGTGGGAAAACTAGTGCAACAGATGAGGGTTTCTTTATTATTCTTTAGAAAAATATCATGTACAAAATACAACCAATAGAATAGACGAGGAATTTCTGTGAGAAATTTTACAAACAAATTTCCTCATGCTTCACAGTGAAATTATAACCATGGAGAGGCCCTACAACCTCACTGGGTCTCAGTGCGTCAGCCTTTGCACAGTCCCAGTGTCATAGCCTCTGCGTTATCCATGTCCATGCGTCATATCCTCTGCGTTGTCCCTCCTCTGTGTTGCTTCCTCCGGTCTGATCCTGCACTCTTGACTCTCGCTGATACCCTCTCTCTCTAACCCACAACTCTCTCTCTGATTCAATTTTCTCTTGCCGAACTTCAGCCAGTGAGAAAATGGATCTTCTTAGGCAATTGAGTATCTTCCTGGTATATTTCCAAATGCCCATCAAAGTCCTTATAATCTTCTCGTTGAGAAATCAACGTCCTGGATTAAAAAATAATCAAGGGCTAATATTAACTTGACTTAATCTTCATCTTTTCTAGAAGATTCACACCCAGTTCTATTAATACACTTTAATTATTTTAATTCCCTAAGTTTAGACTTAGGCTGTAATTAAAAATAATTAATTATTTTAATAAAACCTCATCCGGCTGGAATTTCCCAAAACACTTTCTGGGTATTTTGGAATTCATATGTCTAAGCCTCCCTGCAAAATTTGAGACTTAGAGCACATCTGATGATACGAGAAATAAACAAGGATTTGGTCATATCCACCTTTATTGGCGTATGTGTCAAGGAAGTATAGAGGGATGCTTCTAGGTAAGCATATGAGAGATGCATGTGGGGTCATCATTGTTGAAAAATGTAACTAGGTTCGGTCTTCATCATTGTCATTATACTTGTATCATTATGTATTTTATGTAAAAATAAAAAAGAATAAAATAACTTTATGATTATTATTATTATTTTATTAGACAAGCATGTTCTTCATGCTTCTAGGATTTGTTGAGTCAAAGAGTCAAAGTCTGTTATGCAACCAGGTCACAAAATAGAAGAAAAGATAGATCAACGACTTAGAAATCAGCCTCTTCGAGGGGGCAACCTCCTTTACATTACATAAATGAACAATTCTTGGAAGATGCAAATGAAAAATCTTACCTTCTATATATAGGAGTCTAATGGGTCACAATATAAAAATATGGGGACCACATGGGCACAACAATAACAATAATGGGGCTACGCCTATGGGGCACAATAATAACAAAATGGGGACTACATGGGCACAACAATAACAGTAATGGGGCTACACTAATAATAATAAGGGGCTACACTGGTATTATGGGGACCTAACATGCCCCTCTCCTTCAAACAAGTGTTGTCCTCAACACTTGAGTAGTTATGGATGCTTCTATGTAAAATTATCATCCTCCCATGTCAAATCTTCAGTGGGTAACCTCTTCCACTTTATGAGATATTTTGAAATTGATCGATTTCGTAGCTGTCGAGTTCTTGTTTCCATGATTGCTTCAGGTTCTAATATGATTTTTCCTTCCTTGTCAAGTTCTGTAAATATTGTTTGAACTGGGAGCTTGTCACCTATAACCTTATTTAAGCATGAAACATGAAAAACTATGTGCACTCAGGAAGATGTAGGAAGCTCCAATTTGTATGCCATAGTACAAATATTTTGCAACACCTTGTAAGGACCATAATACTTTGGTGATCATTATATCCTTCTTAGCTTTCTTGAGTGACATTTGTTTGTAAATTTGTAGCTATAAAAATACCCAGTCACCTGCATCAAAACTTCTTTCGTTGTGATGTTCATCTACCTATTGTTTCATTCGATTTTGCACCAAAGTGAGGTTATCCTTTAAGAGTTGAAGAACTTGTTGTTGATGTTCGATGTGATATTCCACTACTTGAACCTTAGAATTGTCTCTTAAAGATGATGCGATGGACGGTGGATTATATCCATAAAGTGCCATAAATGGTGTCATTTTTGTTGCCGTATGGAAGGAAGTGTTATACCACCATTTAGCCAGAGGTAACCACTTGACCCATTTTGTTTTTTATCAGATACAAAGCAAAGAAGATATCCTTCCAAACATTTGTTCACTATCTCAGTTTTCCCATCAGATTGAGGATGATATGATGAGCTATGAGCTAATGGAGTTCCCAAACAAGAAAACAATTTCATCCAAAAATTTCCTGTAAAAATGGGATCTTTGTCGCTTACAATAATCTTTGGGTTTCCATGTGGCTTTTTAATTGTTTCCATAAATGAAATAGCAATTGTATTGGCTTTAAATGGATGAAATAATGCACAAAAGTGTGAATACTTGGTAAGTCTATCAACTACCACCATGATGACATTATTTCCTTCGGACTTGGGTAAACCTGTGATAAAATCCATCGAAACCTCGTCCCAACATTGACTTGGAATGGATAAAGGTTGTAATAGACCCGAGGACTTAATTGTCTCAACTTTATTTTGTTGGAAAACAAAACATTCCGCCACAAAATTTTAAATATCAGATTTAAGGACATCCCAAAAAAATTCCTTCTTGACACTGTGATAAGTTTTTAAAAATCTTGAGTGCCCTCCTAAGGGAGATGTGTGCAATTACAAAAGAATATTTTGTTTGAGTTGGAAATTATAACAAAGATATAAACAATCTTTGTACCATATCATTTTTCCAACTAAATGTTTCAGATTTACTAGTATATTGCTGCAAATTTTGAATGAGTGTCCACACCTCTTCATCATTCTTCCATTCATCCCTTGCTTCAGTTATCCACTCAGGTTGGATAATAGAAATGGCACAAAACAATGCTTCCACATCCTCATCCTTTCTTGAAAGTGCATCTGCAACAACATTTTTCTTCCCTTTTTTGTAGATGATTTCAAAGTTATACCCCAACATCTTTGAGACCCATTATTGATGCTCTTCTCAATATAATATGTGTTCCAAAAAATATTTAAGACTAGATCATGATCTTTTTTTACCTTGAAGAGTCTTCCCATTAGGTAAGGTCATCATTGCTTTAGTGCATGTAGTATTGCCAACATTTCCTTCTCATAAATAGGTTTATTTAAATACTTTCCTTTGATTGGACGACTTTCAAAAGCAATGGGTCTTCCTTCTTGCATTAAAACAACACTAATTCCATTTCTTGAGGCATCACATTCCACAATAAAAAAAAATTGTGAAGTCCGGCGTAGCTAAGACCGGTGATTGGCACATTACCTCTTTAAGATGTTGAAAGGCCTTAGTTGCTTCTGGAGTCCAAGAAAATGCATATTTATTCAGTAATGATGTTAGAGGTGCCATTATTCTCCCATAATTCTTAACAAACTTGTGATAATACCTTGTTAACCCCATAAATCCTCGAAGATGCTTTATGGTTGTGGGGATTTTCCATTCCTTGATGGATTTAATTTTTTTAGGGTCTACCTTAACACCCAAATGAGACACAATATGACCTAAATATTTCACCTCCTGTACTCCAAAGAAACATTTGGAGGTTTTTGCGTATAATTGTTTCTCCTGCAATAGTTTGAGCACGATGCCAACATGTTGAACATGATCCTTCCAAGACTTTTTTTAGATTAGCATATCATTAAAAAATACTAACATAAATTTTCTAATGAAGGGTTTGAAAATGGAATTCATCAAACCTTGAAATGTGGAAGGTGACTTAGTAAGGCGAAAAGGCATGACCAAAAATTCATAATGACCCTCATGAGTTCTGAAAGTTGTTTTCAGAATTTCTTCAATCTTCTTTCTAATTTGATGATATCCAGAACGAAGATCCAACTTGGTGAAGTAAATTGCTCCATTTAATTCATTTAATAATTCATCAATGATAGGGATGGGAAATTTATCTTTAATAGTGAGCTTGTTGAGCTCCCTATGATCTGGACACATACTCCATGATCCATCCTTCTTGTGCATCAATACTACTGGAGCAGAGAAAGAACTTTGACTAGGTTGAATTATTCCAGCCTCTAGCATTTCTGCAACCATACGTTCAATCTCACTCTTTTGAGCATAAGGATATCTGTAAGGCCCGATGTTTGGAGGAAAACTTCTAGGAATCAAATGAATAGCATGATCATGATCATGAATAGGTGGGAGTCCTTGGGAGTCTCAAACACCTTGTAATGATTTTCCATGCCTTTTTGGAGATTTGGAGAAATAGATAATTTTGATGTTTGAACCTCTAGTGAGCATAATTGTGAAATTATGCCTCGCTCTTTCTTCATAAGCTTTGTCATGACATTAGAGTTGATTATATTTCTCGGCTTCCCTGTGATACCCCGTAATTCAACTTCATTTCCTTCCTAATAAAATTTCTTGAAAATTAAAAGCTATCGTCCCCAAATATTGTAACCATTGTACTCCTATTACAACATCAACACCACCCATTGGAATGGAGGGCATTGGATTATTCAATACATATTCCCCCATGGTTAGCTTGATATTATGGTACTTGAAACTCTGGTGTTGGGTATAGGAAGCAATTCAATTCCTTGGCTACCTTACAATGAATAAAATTATGGTTACTACCTGAATCAATCAAAACTATTACATTTTTTTTTTCTTGATATGTCCTTCTATCTTAAGAGATTGAGGAGTGGTAATACTTGCCAATGCATTAAAATATATGGTCATATTCATTTATTATTTCTCTAGGGTTGGTTCCTGGTGTATATCATCTTCTTTTGAAGTTTCTTGTTCCTTTTATTCCTCCTCTTCACAATCTATGTGAAATAATTTCTTCCCACCACACTTATGACCTTTAGTGTATTTTCTATCACAACTATAGCAAACCCCTTTTGCTATTTTTTCTTCCAATTGTTAAGGTTTCAACCTTGTAGGTTGAGGAATTGTAGGAGTAGCAACACTTCCATCTTTATAGTTGAGTGGTAGGCTTCCATGTCACCATATTTTTTTTTTCAATTTTTCTTGCCAACCTGAATGCCTTCTCCAATGAATTAGGTTCCCAAAGGTGAACCTCAAGTTAGATGTTATCCTTTAAAGTCCCTATGAAGACATCAATCTTCTGCTCCTCTGAAATATCATTTACCCTTATATTCAATTTTTGGAAGTCCTCATTGTGCTCCACCATTGAACCCTTTTGTTTGAGGTTTATTAATTGGCTAAAGAAGGTGTTTCTCTTTGTATCCTCATAATGTGCCATCATTTCCTCCGTAAAAATCTACCAAGTGACAATTTGTTTACGAGAGCAAGGCCATCAATACCATACAAATGTATTGGGTTCTAAATATAAGTTGCAATGCGTACCTTTTGTGTTTTTTGCACATTATGGGGATCAAAGTATTATTGATATGTAGTATCCATGTGACGAGATCCTTGCCATCAAACTTCCTCATATTGATCTTTGGAATATGGTGGGTCTTCAATCCAACATTAGAGTCTATGAAATCATGATTAACATTTATTTTTTTCTCATCATCAGTTTCCTCTACTACCTTTTCTCCATTAGGAAGCTTTTCTTGTGGTAACTTTGCCAAACCTTCCTTCAAACCTTCCTTCAAACCTTCCATGTATTTATTCAAATATTCAATGTTCCCTTCTATACCATCGATCTTAGCTTCCATGTCATTCATTCCATCCTTCAAACCATCCATCTTAGCTTCTAGTTCATTTTTTGTTGTTCTATATGAGAGCTAAATTTGTTGCACTTGGTCCTGTAATTTTGAGATATCATGCTGCAATTCTTCTTCTTCATGTATCATAGTAGAGATTTTTGAGGGCTTAATGGGTGTGGAATTATTTTTTGGAGATAGTTTAGAACTCAATACTTATATCTATGCTTCAATATGCCTTTGGAATCACTTTAAACTGATTTTTCAAACAAAAGTAATGCATTTTTTTTAAAATACATGCATTTTTCTTGCTTTTAGGAGCTCAATATTGAAACAATTGTAACTCTATAATTTTGGATCTCCAATATCTAAACTTCAGTCCTTTGGTATCCCTTTGAGTCTTCTTTCCAATGCCACAGGTCAGACCTAAGTTAGATTCTTCAAGGTAAAGTTATGCCCAATCTCCCGCAATGACCTAATTATGGACTGGTTCGGTAGAGAAAACTTGTACGGCATGCCACGTGTCACTGTTTTGACATTCGGCTCTGAAACTGATAAACAAGACACTACAGTCCGTGCAATTTTGACCACTTTTTACAGAATTCCAATCTAATGTTTGAAACAAAATTTATGACGGTTTTCCCTCGATCACCTGTTTGAGATGAAATTCTGGAGCCTACAAAAACCCTAACTTCCTCAGATCATATCTCTGAAAATATAGCAAACCAAGATCTGAAATTTTTACACAAATTTCCTCAGGATTTCAGCTTCTCGTGGTAAAAATTTCAGCTTTTGAACCTTCGTAAAAAAAACGTTATAGTGAAAATTCCAAGATGACTTGTTACGTCAGTGAAACCCTAGAATACAAAGCTATGATACCAAATGTTATGCAACCAACTCACAAAATAGAAGAAAAGATAGATCAAAGACTTAGAAATCAGCCTCTTTGAGGAGGCAACCTCCTTTACATTACATAAATGAACAATTATTGGATGATACAAATAACAAAAACTACCTTCTATATATAGGAGTCTAAGGGGTCACAATATAACAATATGGAGACCACATGGGCACAACAATAACAATAATGAGGCTACACCTATGGGGAACAATAATAACAATATGGGGACTACATGGGAACAAAAATAACAATAATGGGGCTACACTAGTATTATGGAAACCTAACAAAGTCCTATTTGGAACTATTGTAAAGAAAAAGGAAAAATAATTTTTCAAATTCTATTTTGGTCAAATTTACTTCTAAATGCCAAGTTGGCCCAACCTGTCAAGTTGTACTCGCCCCAAGAGACATGTATATTTGAACCCCTCTAGACAAGTATAAATAAAAGGTGAAGTGAGCTAATTTGGATGCAAATTTTGCATTAATTAGTTATGAAACATCACTGGAGGGTCCAAATCTTAGATTGACAAGTGAAGGAGGGTTTATCTTCAGCTCATATTTGTGGAAGTTCTTCCTTGATGTATATATTGTTGAAGATCTGATTGTGATGTTGTACATGTTGTTGGTCTCTTGTTGTTGATGGATTTTTTTTGTAGGAGGATTTGACTTGGCATCTAAAGGGTTGAAGTATTTTTTGTAGTCATTGGTCTTGATATCTCACTTTGATCTAATTCTATAAGAAAAGGAATTCCCCCTGGGATTTCCCCTTGGAGGGGTTTTTCCCTGGCTTGGAGCTTATATTTCGTGTTCCTGTGATCTTCAAGTTTTTATGTTTAGTGATTGTTTGATGAATAAGAACGTAATAAAATTAATAAGAAATCAAATAAAGAGAAATCTAATCTAATTTGCAAGCCTCCAAATTTCTCAACATGGTATCAAAGCTAAGGTTTGAAGATCACTCTTTTGGAATTCTTATTGTGTGGTATAGCTCGCACTACCTTCTGTGTTCTGGACAGTGGATTGTAAATTCACGAGGCTCGCTTTTCTATCGAGTAGCACGCTTTTGTTTATGGCTCGCAGTTTTTCTCTGGGCATCATGATCTGCATACATATAATTTGTTGCATACTCGTTTCAGTGACTTCGCTTATACCCAGTGGCATATTCATTTAGGTAAAGTGGCATCAATTTTATGACTAGTTCGTATGTTGGTGGCATAGTGTTTTTATGGATCATGACTCACATTTACTCTTGTGACACGTATATTACGTTCTTGAGACCCAGATCAAATTTTATTGTAGCATGCATGTAGCTATATAGATCGCACGACATGTATACTATATTACTATGGTTCATATCAATATTTGTGGCTCATATTCTAAGATTCACATTTGTTTTGGCTCGAGGATCACATTTTCTCATAACTCACACTCTAAATCATGACTCACATTTAACTAAAACTTGTGATTTTGTATTTCTCCAAGGCTCGCACTGTATTCTTATGGCTCATTATTCTGTGTGTATCAATTATGATGACAGTGGCTTGCAAATGTTATCTCTATGGTTTGGCTTATATATAATATCTCAATGGTTCGAATAAAGAGACTAGCAATTCTTTGAGTGGCTTGCATTCACCCTACAGTGACTCACGTTGGCTCGCTTCTACAGTGGTTCACATATAAACCCAGTGGCATCACACTTCTTGTTGGATCTAAAATGATCAGTATCACCTATAGTGGCTCGCTCTGTGGAAGCCTGTGGCTTGCATACATATTTCGGTGACTCAACAAAATCGTTCTGTGGCATTGAATTGGTGAAATGGATCGTTCTATTGATGGCTACTATTAATATAGCTGATTGGCTTAGGATCAATGGCTCGTGGCTCTCTTCTGTTGATCTATATTGTTTCATACTCACATACAACATAGTGGTATCGACCATACCATGGCCCGCATAAATTACATTACAATGAGATATTACTTTGACGTATGGAAAGTAAACATTAACCGTGAAACTTTGATGACAATGAGAAAATACTCCTGATGACGATAACAACGATAACTTACCAGTGATATTCATAGAAACTGTGTAAAAGATGACCTATATGTGAATTCGTCAATGGAATAGGGACTGCCTGAAGATCGCTTACATATTCTTGTGGCTTTGGCTCGTAAGGATCAAGGTTCAGATTGTTTCTATGACTTTGTGGCTGGCAATCTTGAACGACTTGGAGGCATGTGATAGTAAATAGATGACCTCGAAACATGACATTGATTTATACAACAGCGAGGGATGACTATAATCTACATGAGAAGTGGCCTTGACTTATACGACTATGAATCATTATGATAACGAGAGACCTTCTAAAACCACGATTCACGATGATAGTGAGACTATAATTCATGTGATAGAGGCATGATTGTAACCTACATGATAGTGGCTTGAAGACAAATCGTTGAAGCTCTATGAATGGTTCAACTCATCTCTGCTTGAGTTTGGAAGAAATGATGTTATCTCTTTTGAATGAAAAGACCAGATCTCTACAAGATGGGCTGGTAAAATTCAAAAAGGTACGTATAATTTATGTGCATTCCATGACTTATGTCAATTTCTTATGATGTTAATTCCTTTAGCTCATGGTGATGATCATGAAAAGGAGTATGCATAAAAATGAATTAGCGATTGTTGTTACCTTGACTACGTTTTGTAATCATATAACAATATCTCTAGTTTTTTGCAGCATTTTGTATGATTGGATGACAAGTCCTTATGACTTTGAAGTTTCTAGGGTTTGCATAGAATTTGAAAAACAAATTTTGAAGAGCTTAAAATATAGGGTTTTGCAACTAACTCCCTTGTGTGGTTGTATATATGAAAATTTTGTTACTCCAAATCCTATTACAACAACTGATTATATTTCTTCTATTTGTTATTTAACTGAACAAATTATTTATTGTGTACTACAGTAAATTTCGAATTCAACACAAATAAATACTAGGAAAAATAAATACACCACAGGAAAAACTAGATGCACACACACATAAGTACACAGCTATTTTTGGACTAAGTTCCCGGAAAAACCCAACTTGGGAAAACCGATGCAGCAACTGAAGGTTTTAATATTAAGCAGTAGAAAATCTGAGTACAAATTTTTGGATGCCCAGACTAGCTATCCAATACAGAGAAAAACTTGACAAACAATCTAGTGAGAAAATTCTCACTTCCACAAGTGATCTGACACTGACCTTAGCTTTGAAAGAGATGCTCTTTGTTGCCTTTGTGTAGTGACTGCGTCACCCTACACAGTGTGTCACACAGCTGGGAGCACTCATTATCCTTGCCTCAGATCTTTTGTTGTCTAGAAATTGGACCCTCCTAGCATCCGAAAACTCTCTCCGGCTTCTGCCACTGAATCAACTCTGTCTCCCTGAAAAATTGCGGATTCCCTCTGAAGCACTACGTGGCCTTTACGTTGCCTCTCTACTATGCACTCTCCGGATCTAGAAAAATTTCCTCTGGAAATGCTATCTCCGCCCCTCTCTCACTGCAATGAGCTCACTGGCTCTCTCTTCGACAACTCAGCGCTCCTACTCTGGAAAACCGATCTGCCAACAAGTTCAATCTCTCACTCGACGTGTTCTCCAAGTTCCCATCGAGTTCCTTCTTATAATCTCTCGTTGAGACCTCAAAGACCATGATTAGATCTTAATCGATGGCTAATATTAACTTGGACTCGATCCACTCCTTTATCTAGAAGATTTTCACCCTACTTAATTAATACCCTTTAATTAATCATATTTCCTAGGTTTAGACTTAGGAAATATTTAAAAAATGATTAATTATTTTAATTAAATCACTTTTGGGTGGAATTTCCACAAACGATTGCTGCGTCTTGGAGAATACAAGTGTCTTAGCCCCTCTGCAAAATCTCAAGGCTAGAGCACATCCGATGCTACAAAATTCAACACTCCCTCTTAATGTGGAATGTGCTCTGGTAATGTTGCTCTCCTGATAGCAATAATTTGACTCTATACCACCTCCTGCTACGTTGTTGATGTCTTCCTCGCTGCTCACCAACTACTACGCAATTATGATTTTGTGTTGCATTTGTGTTGTTGTTGTCCCTGCATACTGCTGCCAACTACTGCAACTCTGTTGTTGTTGCCACTGCAACATCTGCAAATGTCTCTCATCTGTTGTTGCTGCCACTGAGAGATGTCCATCACACTGATCCAACTATGTTCAGTTTGATGCATCTGTCATCCAAGTCTTGACTGCTGCTAGTCTCTGCACTATCACTGAAGCCTCTGCGTTGTTGTTGACTCTGCACTATGTTGACTACCAACCCTGCTCTGCACTGCTCAGTCTCAGACTGCTACTAGCTACTGCATCTGTCACTATGGTACTTGAATGCAACAACTGTCACTGGTCCATCCCGCTACTGCTGTTATGGGATCCCATAGAAAGGAATTTATCCAAGAGGTGGACTCATCAATGATCATGTCTGTCTGTAGCTCTCTGGGGCTACAAAACCAAATCACCCCACCTCACCCCTGGAGGTATCTCGGTGATCATGGCAAACTCTCCCTCCAATCAAGAGGACAACCTGTCACTCTCTACGGATGATGCATGATGATCATGCCTCTCCTCTTTGTCCCTCTTTCTAAGTGGACACCAAGTACTGTAGTGACTAAGTTCACCACATCTGAAGCACTTAATCTTCGAACCATCCTTCTTTCTTCTGTGATGCTCCTGCTACCCCTTTGATGAGAGGGTTGCATTCTACTCTTCCTTCACCTTTGTCTTCGTCCCACTGCTACTGCTGCCACTGATGGTGTTCTTCACCAGATCTCGTCTCATCTCCTCCTGTTGTAGATCTGCCCACACCCTATCCCACCTTAGCAATGTTTCTCTGCCCAAAATTCTTTGGACAAACACTCGCAATTCTTCTGAGATTGGATTTAAAGCTATATGCACCATCTATGAAGCCTGAGGTGCTGACCCTATAGCTGCCAACTGATCTCAGACATCCTAAAGCCTGGTGAGAAAGTGGTCTATAAGCTCCCCCTTCTGCATGCGTGTACATCTCAGCTTTTCCTCCAGGTACATCTTTCGTTGCTTGGAAGATCCCTGGTACAACATGGCAAGGGAGTCCCACATCTCTTTGGTCATTCCCAGGGCCGCTATGTGAGATACCACATGATTCCGAACTCCATCGATGATCATCCTCTTCGCCTTTGCTATCTCTTTCTTGTATGTCTTATTCTAATATAGATCTGTGGGGACAACCACCACGTTATCAATGTACACTTTGAGATCGTATTCATCCAGAAGGAAGGAAATCCTTGCTTTCCATATCACATAGTTAGACGCTCCCTCCAACAGATCTTGATCTCTTAGCCCTGTTGATGCCATCTCGCCAAAAAAAAATTGAACTCTGCCTCCTCCCCTTTGTGCATCTGTTGATTGTCTTTACGAACTCCCTGCTGGAGTGGGTAAATCTACTCTTGGCTACTGCTGCTCTGTGTGGAAAATTATAATTTCTTGGATAGAAATTCTCTGAGGAAAAAATTCCCTTAGTGTGTGCTCTTATTTCCTCATGATGCTATTCTGCCAGCTATTGTTGCAAAATGACTGCGTCCCAGCTAAAGATCTGCTCTGCAGAAAAAATGTTGTTGTTTCTCCCTCCACCTTTGACAATCCTCGATCCGGAATTTTTTTTCTATGTCGACTCACTTAAAGAAACAAATTTCCTCAAACACTATCTTGCTCGCTAAAGGATTGTGCAACCTCTCTGGGGTTTCAAGTAGCTACCTACGCAGTGCTTCGAAGCTCCCTCTTTCCTCCTGCAACTGAGCTTTTGTTGTTTCTTCTGCGCTATGATACCATGTGAAAATTTCATTACTCGGAATCCTACTGCAACAACTGATTAGATTTCTTCTATTTTTTATTTAACTGAGAAAAATATTTATCATGTACTACAGTCAATATTGAAATCAATACGCTACAACCCTCACAAATAAATACTGCGTAAAATAAATACAACGCAGGAAAAACTAGATGCACACACACATAAGTACACAATTATTTTTTGACTAAGTCCTCGGAAAAACCCAACTTGGGAAAACCAATGAAGCAGTTGCGGGTTTAAATATTAAGCAGTAGCAAATATGAGTACAAATCTTTGGATGCTCAGACTAGATATCCAATACATAGAAAAATCTAACAAACGATCTAGTGAGAAAATTCTCACTTCCGCAAGTGATCCAACACTGAACTTAGCTCTGAAAGAGTTGCTCTGCATTGCCACTGCGCAGTGACTGCGTCACCCTACGCAGTTATGTGTCACAAAGCTGGGAGCACTCGTTCTCCTTGCCTCAGATCTTCTGTTGTTTGGAAATTTGACCCTCGTGGCCTCCATAAACTCTCTCCCGCTCCTGCCAATGAATAAGCTATGTCTCCAAGCAAAATTGTGGATTCCCTCTGAAGCACTGCGCTGCCTCTTTGCTATGCACTCTCCGGATATGGAAAATTTTCCTTCGACAATACTATCTCTGCCCCTCTCTCACTGCAATGAGCTCATTGTCTCTCTCTCTACCAACTTAGTGTTGATACTCTGGAAAATCGATTTGCCAACATGTTTGATCTCTCACTCGATGTGTTCTCCAAATGCCCATCGAGTTCCTTCTTATAATCTCATGTTGAGACATCAACAACCATGATTAGATCTTAATCAATTGCTAAGATTAACTTGGACTCGATCCACTCCTTTATCTAGAAGATTCACACCCGACTTAATTAATACCCTATAATTAATCATATTTCTTAAGTTTAGACTAAGGAAATATTAAAAAATTGATTAATTGTTTTAATAAAGTCACTTCTGGGTGGAATTTCCCCAAACGATTTTTGGGTCATGGAGAATACATGTGTCTTAGCCTCTCTACAAAATCTCAAGGCTAGATCACATCAGATGCTACAAAAATCAATAGTATAGCTCTACAAGTTTGTAAGTGACAGGTATTGGCATCTAGGAAAATATGGAATGAAAAGAGAAACCCTAACTTATTGTTTACGTTGTGAAAGCAAAAGGAACCTAGTTCTTAAGAATGACAGATATTATATCATGTTGATGTGAAGACAAGATTTGGTGAAAAAGGGTCCACGATTAAGAGGGCGTCAACCTTCCTCCAAAGAAAAGTATCCTTGATTATTACTAATACTATTGTCTTTATATTTTGTCTCCTTGTTCTTTAGTAAGTCTTCTAATCAAGGTTATATAGGTCAAGGCAATTTCTATTTAAAGCTTCACTAAGCAAGCGAAAGGTTTGAAGGAGCATGGCATAGCATAAGGACTCTGAAGGAAGGAGCAATTTGATGTATGCATCAAAGAAGACTTTTAGATGGCAATGAGGAGAGGAAGATATAAAGACCCTGAAAAATATGATATTAAAGATTGTTGATTAGTTCGTTCACATTGATTGATGATTGAAAGCTAAAGTGCATCAACCATAACTTTGTTACAATATGAAGATAGACAAAGCAAAAGAATGTTGACCTCAGAGGGAGAAAATAACAGAAGAATTCCACACCTTAACTAGAGCCTATTGTGATCTGGAAAGTTTGATAATGATGAAATATGATTTAGCTCCTTGAAATGACATAATGTAGAAGTTGGAAAGATAGTAGTTGAGATAATTTTTTAATGTACCTACAACTACGTGGTTTAATCATGGAACACCTGGATTGTTTGGATAAGCATGAGGGAAAAACTGATATTGGAAAGCTAATATGACTCTTTTAAGGATATGAGGCATAACTCTGTTATGAAGAGGACATATTCTAGCAACTATGAGGAAGTTTGGCTCCTTGAAGATGATAGATGAACTTATATGATGATCAACAAAGATTCAGAAAGGTCGAAGCTTGATATGATGAGATGTTGTTAGAAGTCGAGAAACCTTGTCATGAATGTGAAAGAATTCGAAAGGTTGAAACTCAAGTATGATGTAATGCGAGAAAAGAACCCTGGAGCTACAAATATATCTCCACAAAAGAACAAGTAGTCAATGTATTGATGAAGTATGAGACTAGCTAAAGATTGTGGTCATGTCTCTCTGATTAAAAGAGAGTAAGGATCTCCTGCTTAGCTGAAAGGGAGTGATGTTGGACACCGTATTCTCCATGTGTAATGCACTAGACTAGGACTAATAGTCATACATCTAGTGAAGGCACTGGGAGGGAGAATGGAGGATTGGATAAGCATCTGGGACTGATACTCCTAAAGGATTAGGAATCCAGGAAAGGAAGAAGTCCCATGGACTAACACTCTTTGAGGATTAGACAGGGTATCCAAGATAAGAGTAGTCGAAGAGCACTGATACGCTTTCAGGATTGGAAATCCAAGATAAGAATGGTCGTAAAAGGACATACAAGATGAACATCTGAATGGGGTATGTTCCTTAAGAGGCTATGGTCATGTCGATTTGTATGCCTCCCAATGTTGTGCTCTAATCTAGTGGAGAGATAGAGCTTGCTAGTCAAGGCCTTGCTATATTGCTATGTTGACAATGTTGGTCATGATGTTGATGCTTAAAGATGGCTTATTAATCTAACTCTTCTTATGAGAATATTTCAATTTGAGAAGTATCCTTGTACCTTGTTGTATAATTATGAATACCTCCCTAGTTAAGAGGGAGTGTTGAAAAATGTAACTAGGTTCGGTCTTCATAATTGTCATTATAATTGTATCATTATGTATTTTATTTAAAAAGAAAAAAGAAAAATAATTTTACTATTAGTATTATTTTATTAGATAAGCATGTTCTTCATGCTTTTAGGATTTGTTGAATCAAAGAGTCGAAGTCTTATTTGGACCTATTGTAAAGAAAAAAGAAAAAGAATTTTTCAAATTGTATTTCGGTCAAAATTACCTCTAGATGCCAAGTCGGCCCAACCTGTCAAGTTGACCTTTCCCCAGGAGACATGTCTATTCGAACCCCTCTGGACAAGGATAAATAAAAGGTGAAGTGAGCTCATTTGGATTCACAATTTGCATTGATTGGTTCTAAAATATCGCAGAGCGAGGAGGGTCAAAGTTTGAGATTGACAAGTGGAGGAGGGTTTATCTTCAACTCAGATTTGTGGAAGTCCTTCCTTGATGTATCTCTCGTTGAATATATGATTTTGATGTTGTACATGTTGTTGGTCTCTTGATGTTGATGGATTTGTTGTGCAGAAGGAGGGTTTGACTTGGCATATAAAGGGTTGAAGTATTTTTTGTAGTCATGGGTCTTAGATATCTCACTATGATCTGATTATATAAGAAGAGTTTCTTTTTTAATGTTTTTGGAGCCTATATCTTGTGTTCTTTGTGTTTTTGTGATCTTCATGTTTTTACGTTTGATAATTGTTGATGAAGAAGAACATAATAAAATTAATAAGAATCCAACAACTTTCACAAGCAATTATCAAAGAAAGAGAAATCCAACCTAATTTGAAAGCCTCCTGATTTCTCAACAATCATGACCACCACTCCTTTTCATCACGTTGAGCCATGAGTAGATGGAGGGATGAATTCTTATGGAACTTGGTGCAACGATCATAATAGCTACCTAATTATTCAAGTGACATGAGGGGATCTAACACATGGCAATATGTAGAGGTAATTTCTAGAGATGCACTCAAAGATAACATCCATAGAATTTATGCATCGTAATTCTGATATCCAATGGGAGATGACCGTGAGGTTGTGGCTGGAATATTGTTGGGACGACAATAATTTTGAGTGGGGGAGGGTGTTAGGGCCTAGAGTTGGGCACGCCTTTAACCAAGGCATGTGCCAAGGGAGACATCCCCATCACACCATTTGTGACATATATGAAAATAATGTGACATTATGGAGGATTTGGTTGATTGTTGAGAATTGGGCCAAGGGCTTCAACAAAACCAAGAAGGTGGTGAATAAGTGAGAGGCGTGGGCAAGAGCGCACTCATCCAAGAGGCAAAAATTGAGACTTAGGGTTTACATTCGATTTAGCACAACGCGACTTGGTGGCACGGGTGCCACAAGGGCACGGCACGACTGAGCGTCCCAACCCACCCGAGTGGAGGAACCAAGATGTTAGGGAGCACATATGAACTTGGTGGCATGAGTGCCACAAGGGAATGACATAACCAAGAATTACGCCCTCGTAAACATGCAACGAGTCAACCCAAAGCATGGTTGGGCCGAACAAAGGAGGATGGACTAAGTGGATGTACACCGAGGTGGACGGAGCAAAGTAGGAGGACCAAGCGAGCGTGGACCAAATGGACCAAGCAAGGGAAAATAGACCAAGTGGGTATGATCCGAGCAGAATCAGACGAAGTGTAGTAGAACGAGCAAGGGTGGGTGAACCGATGGGACAAGCCAAGGGACATGAAGTCAGCCCAAACCAAAGCGCATGTAAGTCGCTTGATGGTAGAGCCAACCCAACCGAGTGTGAAGGGTCGTGACTCCACAAAAGACAAGGGTGGATTCATAGAAGTAGACGAGTGTTGAGTTGAGTTGAGTAAAGACATAACTCAAAGATCACAAGAGTCACAATACAAAGTGAAGAGACGAGTCTAGTTGCATAAAGGAGTAACCATGCAAGCAGGGAAAGGATGGACCAAAGTTGAGATGGAGCAGAGGGTGCAAGAGCTCGATTAGGTCTATGCTAAGGAAAATGAACTGAGCAAACCGAGGAAGAAAGCTAAAGGGTATTGCAGGTAGGGTAAATATAACATGTCTGGTCGGTCGAACCAAGTGGCGGGTTTTTCAGACAAAGTAAGGTTATGTGGCTTGTTTGTTGTATCAAGGGCCGAGCCATTGTCTTGAACCCTCATGTAAAGAATATTTGCATTGATTAATAAAAGAAGGTTAAAGGGTCGTTCCATACAAATTATGCATTTGGGATATTGTTGATGTGATTTTGTTTTCATTTGCTGCTCATGAATTAATGTTAACTGAAGTAGCGTGACAATAATATTTACTTGCACTATATTGAAGGGTTATGATATTATGCTAAGTAACCAATAATATAGAGATTATATATGTAAGCTTACTGTGAGATGTAGTTCGGGCAGAGTAGCATTTTACTACTCTAAGAAGTTGCGAAACATGTCAATGTCACAAGCTCGAGGGGTCAATATGTGCCCAACAAAGCACCTTGTAACCATGTGGAGCCCCTGTGGTCGTGACAACTATACACTTGGATAAGGTACTAGTGATGAATCAATGAGTTTAAAATTGGATGAATGGAACTAGATATGGAAGAGATGGGTCTATCCAATGCCTCTATGGTTGAGCCCAACAACACTACAAGGGCATCCTCTAGGTTAGTCATAGCTTGATCTACACTGGCAACTATGACGCATCTTTTGCCATTCATACCATGGAACGTAATATCATAGCATTTGGAGACATACCATTTGGAGACACATGTTGGATATAGCATTATGACACTTTTGAGCACTGTAAGTCCATTCAAGCACCTTCACTTCCCAAGTCTAAATAGTGTAAGAGACAAATGCATAACAGGGTAGAAGCCTATGTCACAAGGTTCATAGAACTCTATTAACCTTAACCTCGAGGTTCAAAATTTGGTAAAAAAAAATTAATTCCACGACCCTTATGAATCTCATAACTTCATGTCACCATTGAAGCTTGTAATCTCTACTTACAATTTCCAAGTCCATGCTAGCATTTTTTATCTGTTATTCTTATTGATGTTGATTTTTTATTATTTTATGCTATATTTCATTTCAAGTTAATTATGCCCACAAGGGTGTCTATTTTGGAATTGGGGTTCCACAATTTTAATTAAATTATCAATAATTATTAGGTGGATGGTAGGAATTTAGCTTCCACAAAATATGCTAGAATATTCTTAGTAGTATTCACAAATCAAAGCTTGAGATTTATCTCAAAAGTAGTTATGACATTTTTTCTTTTAATTAAATTAATTGATTAAAAAAATGTCATATGAACATGACTTATAGTTTTTTGGGCATGTAATATTAGTAAGCCATGGTATTGGATGGACTATGATATTATAAAAAAAACAACCTATTTGCAATTTAAAAAGCTCCATGGTTAAGAATCTTGAGACATGCTTTTTAAAATGTATCTATATGGTTAACTCATATATTAATTATTTTTATAATTAATAACAATAATAATAATTTAAAATAAAGTTACAATTTAGTTAATTTTTACAATTTTTATAAATCTAGTCAATGTGAGATGTATCATGAGGTAAGTGTTTTATTGGCATTTACCAGTGATTTAATTTATATGGTTGCACTGATATATATATATATATATAGAGAGAGAGAGAGAGAGAGAGAGACCTAATGGTGAACCTTGTTAAAAATTTGAACTTGAATTGAACCTAACCATTGTTGAACCCAAATAATGTCACTTAAGTTGAAGCATTGTACACTACAAATAACTAGCCAATAAAACATGTCTCCACATCCAAAAACTCTCATTGAACTCGGAGGGTGCCTTTATCTCCATCATCTTTTTTTTTTACTTGTACCTTGTAATGTATATAGTAAGTTGTAGATTGGGTCACACTACGAGAAACCATTTTAAACACTTCCATTTTGAATTTTCTTTAAACATGTGATTCTTGATTTCATAAATAATAAGCTTGATACCAATTCCTTAGATCATACTTATTATATGCATCAAGCATGTAGGCCTCGCAACTATCACTACATGCACTACTCATGCACATGCATATGAAAACAATTATAATGTGTACAACATTATACAAAATGAACACATGATTACACATAAAAAACCAGTGTTAAAACATACATAATGTAAATAACACACATATTTAATAAAAATATTTAATTAAAACATACAGAATGTAAATAACACTTATATTTAATTAAAAATTTTAGTTAAATCACTAAGTGGTTGTTAACTAAAAACAACAAAAACTAACCAATAATCGACTCATCAAGATTTGGATTTCTTAGTTCACTGGCTACTTAAAAAATGTTAGGATGTTTGAGATGGTTAAAGATCTGAATTGTTCTTTCTTATTCGCTATACTTATTTTTTTTTCCTCCCTGTTTCAGCCTCATAGGAGGTATCATCTATTTCCACAATGTAAAGGAGGTAAATGGTGGTAAGCATCAATATTTTTGGCTTTTTTGGTATCAAGAAACAAAAACTCAGTGTATTTGATATGTATTCAATGAGAAACTTAAAAAAACACAACATAGTATAAAATAATAGATATGAAAATATTGAAAACCCATACCTATAAATGAACTTAAGCAATTGATCTTGATTGATCTTTTACTTTGAACACTTTGGCAGTGACAATGAATCAACCTCTCACCTAGGGATGGCTAAAATTATCCCCTTTGTTTGAAAAAAGGTTAATACTAATCCAAATTTCTCTTGCTTGTTGGAAAACAATGTGAATATGATTCTTTATTTCTCTTGTCTATTTCAAAATAAGTAAATATAAATCATTATGTGATATATTGTGTGGCTATTTATACCCAAGAATAATAACATGGTTTTTATATGAGATGTAATACATGATATTTAAATAATACAAAATACTCGTTTACCTCAAAATATTCTCCTAATAAATTGCCTTTTGGCTATATCTCACCCTAAAAAATACCTTGACTTGGTTGTATTGGTAATTGTGGACAATTATGTTTCCTTCCACTAATTGGTATTATCTTGGAATCACTTGAAGCACTAAATTTTCTTGTCCAAAGTTGCTTGCAATAGTGGGATATCAAATATGGGGATTGATAATCTTGTATGCAACATAAAAGATTTCCAGGTAATGGAAATAATGGACTGTATAGTGTGATGTTTAGGAAATTGTGGCAAGCATTATGGTAGAGTCGATTGTTATGTAGTTATGAACTCGTTAAACATAGATATCATGTCAAGTGTTAATTACAATAGAATGTATTGTGGTTGTCATTGTACCAAAAGTTGCTCCATCAAGGTTTGGCTATGTTATTATTGTCATTATTGCATTTGCTCTACCGTGTTCACTAATATTGTAGTCTTGGAAAAAGTCGGAGCCTCCCGAAGACCATAATACATAATTGAGCAATACCACATGGTTAACTTACAATTACTGCGACTTTAATCAATGGTATGAAATCTCCCCAGAAATATTGCAATAAGAAGTTTGTGATTTTGTGCTACTATTGTTAAGAAGATGATGATAAGTGTAAATGTGCATTAAAAATCTCAAGACAATAAGAAAAGCATTGAAGATGAGGTCAAAAAGATTATCGAGTAAGAAACATTTCAATGGAGTTAAAGATGCAACTTTTCAAAAAAGCCTAATTATAGATTTAGATATCAATGAATATAAACACAATTCGACATAAATACAAATACTCATACAATAAAAGAAGAATACAAAGGAAAACGTCACCACCATACATGTTCTCTCTCTTTATTGGTGGGGATTGATTATCTTTGGCCAAGTCCCTTAATCCTTAATAAAATATTTACAATGAAATAAGTGGGATGCAAAGCATAAAATAACCAAAGGAAAATATTTACAATGAAATAAGTGATGCAAAACATAGAATTCATAATGAAAATATTTATAATGAGATAAGTGGGGATGCAAAATATAAAATACACAAGAATAAAATGAAAATATAATATTTTACATACTCTACTCATTTGAAATTGTATCTAGAAAATACATATTCTTAATTATTAAATTCACTCAAATTGATATATTATTATATATAGAGAGAGCAAGGATAACTATGTGCTGATTTATGTGTAAAACAAAAATTGATAAATATTATATATATAAAAGGCAAGGATAACTATGTGCTAATTTATGTGTAAAACAATTTTATTTTTGTTTAACTTCAACGTGAATAAAATTCAAATCCCATTTTGCACCTATGAACTTGCTTCCTATCTGAGCTGTGCTCCTGTTTCATTGGGCTTTTGATTTTGAGTGCTTATGTACATGGAAAACAATTTTGGAAACTAGAATGAACTGAAAACTGAAAATTGATATAGATGCATCTCATGTATACTTTCAACCAGAATATTTACACACAATTCTATTTCCAAGCCAGATTAAATTACATTGTCAAGATGTTCCTTGGAGCACAATATTTTGTGCACGCATACAGCTTGGCTATTTCAGATTTATCTTTGATTTTGTTTAATACACACTTTGTGATCAGTAGAATGCCTCAATGGAGGCTTGTACACACTGTCTTGTTCCATTGGAAAGTACTTAGAATTATCTCTGATTTTTGTTTAATACACACTTCTATTACCACTTTGTTAGAATGTCTTAGTGGAGGCTTGTACGTTGTGTTGTCTGCCAAAGGATGGTACTCAGAAAACAGTTTCTACTATTTAGTATCTACGCCTGCACTACATTTAATTTAATTCATACAATGAGCCAGTTATGCGTTTTCAACAAGGTTGTTGCAGATCAAATAAGAGGAGCTAATCCAATGTGATAAATGTGATAACAATTGAGGGGATGTTTTTGTTCATAACGTTACTACTGGAAATCTGAAAATAGCCATGTAAGACTAAGGATGTATTGCTCTTGGTACTAACACATCATACAACAAAAGTCGGGTGATCCTTGTATTGTCTTGATCTTGGACAGTAATGCACTATGCATCACACCTACCAACTCGAGGAATCTTTTGGTAGTCAATTTGATCTCTGAACTATTGGGGAACAATACATATGCTTCCAAAACTTCTATGCAGAAAAACTGGGAAAGCATGGACAAGTGCTCCACAAGGTATCAAAAATATCCAGGCACGAAAGTAGAAATCCTAGTCTGGAATAGCATAGAAACAAGGCCTGCTATTCCCCCATAAAACTTTCCCTGACCGCCTTCCTCTGTTTTTGCTTCCGAATCACCTGTTTGGTAATTGAAGAATGATAACAGAATCTAGCGGAGAGGAGGGCCAAGTGAAGCCTGTGCAACATCCTTAAAAAGCATTTTCCATCATAATTGCATAAGGAAACAGAATATTTTTGGTTTGAGCGTGTTATTGGAACTCCACAAATGGTGCATTAAGCATCCAAATACCCTATTAGCTTTTTATTTTCACCTTAACACTGCAAACAACCTTCGAACCCATTCTCAGTAGAGCATGGCAAAAGCTCTGTGCTCTTCTTTTTCTTGAGCTGCAATCCCATAGCCATGGTTTTCACCAATTACATAACAGAAAGCACTGAGAACAACTCTTCTTCTTTCTCTCAGAGGAGAGCAGAGATCATTTTACCTTCCTCGGCTTAGCTCGTTGCCATTTAGCTCTTATTACATCCTCTGACTAAGATGATGAATCTGATTCTCCAATTCTACAACCCAAAACGCAGAAGGTGAAGTGACAGCAGCAAAAGCAGCAATCTGTAATCCCATCAGCTTTCACTAGTAAGAGTGATTTTGGTGATGGGAGGAAACATCGCTGAGAGCAGGAGAATGATGGAATCCCTGAGCCTCCGACCAAGAAGATAATAGCAGCGCAACAATGTGAAATTGTGAAGCAAATTGTTGCAGAAATTACTAACACCTCCAAAGCGAAGAAGGAAAGACAGAGAGAAAGTATGGCAGAACTTGCTAGCACCACCAATGAGAAGAAAAAAACACGGAAACAAAATGTGGCAGAAACTTTTAGTATGCCTTCTTCGCCACATAAGTCTTGAGAAACTACTGGAGTCCTAAAGATGAGCTCACTTTCTTGCTCGTAGACATGTTAGGGCTTGCCTTCTAAGACAGCTTCTGTGTATAATCATGTTGGGCCCATGTTGGACACAGTTTGAAAATTCTAGCTTAGACGAAGTCTGGAGAAAGCTCCTCAGTACTGGAGTCCTAAAGATGAGCTCACTTTCTTATTGGTAGACATGTTAGGGTTTGCCTTCTAACACAGTTTCTGTGTATAATTATGTTGGGCTCATGTTGGACACACAGATTGAAAATTCTAAATTAGACGCGGTAGAGCCAAGTGGAGGTCATTATCTTTAGTTTTCAGAAAAATAAGTACAATTTTGATAGCCCTCATCAAGCTACTTTGTATGGCATTTGAAAACGATTATGGGGTGAAGAGGCAGCGAATGAGTCTGCCGATCATAAGGGTAAGAAGAAGAAAAGAGTTTAGATAGAGAAGGACGATTCTCAACACTTGACGGAGACAACTTTGCAGCATAGCCCTTACCTCTGATTGCATGTCCTCGAATATCTTCTGAATAACATCCTTCAGCTCCTTGTGAGCAGCATCCCTTTCGGCACAAAACTGATCATACTGTTATCGACTTATTTGTGCACCCTTGTTGGTTTATCTTCTCCGTCCTTTTCGTGCTCCCCTTGATCTTTTTCACATGTCGTTCTTTGGGTATCTACCTCCTTTGCCTCAACTAGCTTATCCATAGATGCATTGCCTTCTTTCGCTGGTTGCTCCTCCTTCACATGTGATTTTTTGAATACCATACACAAAAACCATGTAAAAAACCTAGCCCGTACCTGTTTCAAGTAAGACAAAAAACCCATTAACAAAAGTGAGTTTTAGGACTCTAGTACTGAGTGGCTTTCTTAAATTAATACACAGAAACAATGTTAGAAGGCTAGCCTGTACCTGTTTCAGAGTAAGACAAAAGCCCATTGACAAAAGTGAACTCATCTTTAGGGCTCAATAATGAGGAATTTTCCCTGTTTCAGAGTAAGACTAAAAGCCCATTAACAAAAGTGAGTTTTAGGACTCTAGTACTGATCAGCTTTCTTAAATATTATACACATAAACCATGTTAGAGGGCTAGCTCGTACCTGTTTCAGAGTAAGACAAAAGCCCATTGACAAAAGTGAACTCATCTTTAGGACTCAATAATGAGGAGTTTTCTTAGCAGACTTCTGTTGTAAATAAGACGTACTAACAGTTTCTGCCATATTTGTTTCCGTGTGTTCTTCTTATCTTATAGCAAAGCAAATTCTGCCATACTTTTTTTTTTGCGCGTCAACCTTCGATTTGGAGGTGCTAGTGGTTTCTGCAACAATTTGTTTCACAGCTTCACATTGTTGCGCTGTTATTATCTTCGTGGTCGGAGGTTCAGGATTCCATCGTTAGGCTGCTCTCTGCGGCATTTTCTCTCATCGCCCAAAGCAACTTTACTAGGGAAAGCTGATGGGATTAAGAATGGCTGCTTCGGTTGCTGTCCCTTTCACCTTCTGTGTTTTGGGCTGTGGATTGAAAAATCAGTCATCATCTCAGTGAGGCAATGTAATAGAAGCTAAATGTCAGAAGGTAAAAAGATCTCCGCTCTACTCCGACGTAGAGGAGGAGAGTAGTTTTCCGTGCTTTCTTCTGTGTAAACCATGGAACCCATGGCTATGGATTGCAGCTCGAGAAAGAAAAGAGCACAGGGTTTCTGCCCTATTCTAGGGGGAATGGGCGCTAAGGTGGATTGGTGAAAATGAAAAGCTAATCCGAATCAATGCACCATTGCAGATTATACGGCATGCGATGGGAGGAATTTGCTAACGGAGTAGTCTACCCAGCGGCAAATTCGCCCGGGAACAGTCGCCGCCTGCAGAAAATTCCGTTTCCGACTATGGAGACCGGTGAGGCAATGGTCGCTAAGGCCGCCCGAGGATGACCGCCGACGCAACGAATTAATTACGTACCTTTTCTGCAGTCTGTCGTTGCTACTCCCAACACAAATCGTGAACCCACATCCTTCACTAATTTGAATTTGGAATTTGAATTGATTTCCGGCGCTATTTTATTTTCATTTGCAGTCAATATCCGGTGACTGAATTATGTTTGGGTTGTTTTGTTACCAATTTACAGTCACGAGGTGAGGCTGTTGGAAAAGTTGTTGAAGTTGCTGCAGGCATACAATGAAAATGAATTGTCTGTGGCCTTTCGCACACTTTATAATTAATTGTCTTAAGTTGCTGCAGGCATACAATGAAAATTGCTACACTTGTGACAATGATTTTTCAGAGACTCTCCCACTATAATGTAGTTTCCCATTCAAGAGTGTTAAAAAATTACACTCGAATTTGATATTAGAATCGTCAGATTTTATACTAGAGTTAGTGGTTACCTGTCAATATTTTTGCGGAGATCTTTTTCTTATTTAACTGTTAGATTTAATTTGCTTTTCCTGTATTTGCGAATATTTTGATATAAAATGGTTTTAATTTTGTTATACAATCTTTTTTTTTTTATCAGAGGAAAAAAACACTGATATATTGATATATTATATATGCCAGTACATTTAAACATCAATTTTGTTCTCGGCGGTGCTACAGCGAGAACATCTCAAGACATCATTGCCACAATTGAAACCGGATCACCATTCTGAGAAAGAAAAAGGATCACAGTAGATTGGCACATCAAATTTCAGAGTGCGGAAACCACTCATTACATGTGTAACTCAGCAGAATCTGAGTAGTATCCACCCCTGTAAACATACAAAAACGAAACCAGATCATTATAAGAGGGCACTATTTGATGAAATGGTAGCAATACCTGTAACATCAATGACTGAGAGATATGATGAGCATCAACATGATCAGGCTCGCTTGGGGAAAAACTGGCTCGCTTGATAATATGTATAGTCTATCCTCAGGGTCGCTTGATAGTAGGTCGAGAAAAGTCCAAAAAAGAAGTATGGATATTATGTGCCAAATCAATTCACAAATATCTCTCCCGTTGTTCAATATCCCATTTCCCAATCGATCCCCTAAACCTCATTTTATAAGAAGAAAAGATGTAGTGGTAGCAAAATTTGTGCCCCTATCAGGTATTCAATTCATAACCTATCTCTTGGCACAAAAATCTGTAAATTAAAGAACAAGCCAAAGCATCTGTAACAGGCTCGCTTGATGAAGATTTTATCAACCTCCTGTGGTCAGGCTCGCTTGAAAAAGAGCTCTTACAAAATTTGTGCCCCCGGAATCAGGCTCGCTTGATAAAAATGATTAATGAAATTAGGGAAGAGGGATGTTGTTTTCCCAAACCATTGATCCATCTTTGATATGTTGAACCTGCATATTACCAAAAATAGCCCTGGTGCCTTTTTTCGACAAACCATCAGCCCGAGTATTGTGTCTCTTTGAAAATATGTTTAATGGGCGGCCTTTTCAATATGATCCATAACTGACTTGCTTGTTGAAACCACCCTTGTAACTCCGGATCCACCAAATTAATGCAGCCATTTATACCATCCACCACCAATTTAGAGTCACCATATATATAGATCTGTTGGAGGCTTAAATTGATAACAGCCAAGTGACCTCCCCACAATGCCATTATCTCTGCTTTATTATTTGAACCTGGTCCCCCATTCCAAAATATGATAATCTACTCTGTTTGAGATAGCTTTACCCATGCTCTGCATCCAATGGTCCCCTCCTTACAAGCCCCGTCAAAAAAGAGCGCCGAGATAGAAATTTCATGTGGTCTTATACTGTGAGACCCATCCACCACAAATTTACAAACAAGGGGGCGCTCCTCTATCCACCTGAGAATATTAGAATATATATGAGGAATATTGAAATCCTTGTTTTCAAATATCAGAGTATCTCTGGCCAACCAGATCTCCCAAATAAAGAAGAAAGGGAGCGGCCTGAATCTTCCTTTCAGCTTGTACCAGTCCATTGCGGTGGATATAAAGTCACTCGGGATCCAATTTGGTTCAATAAGATAGTGGCTGAACATCTTCCACAGATTACAAACAACTGGGCAATTGAAAAAAAATGTGTGCAATGGATTCCTCCTCAACAGAACAAATTATGCATCTACTAGGGCCACATTGTCCCCTTTTGACCAGATTATCCCAAGTAAGGACTTTACCCTTCCAGACCAGCGATCCGAAGATAATGATCTTAGTTGGGAGTCTAAGTTTCCAAAACTAAGAGAAAGAGGAGGAATGCATACCTACATAAGAATTATAGTTGATACGCTAATAAATATCCTTTACAATGACCGAATTCCCATGAAGAGGACCATCCCAAATAATGGCATCACCACCCGTAGCATGACAGAATCCAGCCCCCCTAAGAATGTTTTGGTATTGAACCCATTCCTCAGCATAAATACCATTCAAACCCAACTGTTCAGCCGATTTGATAACCGGAGCATGATGTGTCCAATATAAAATGATCTGCGATAAATAGATAATGCCACGATGGTTCAGTTGGTGAATAAGGCCCATGGAAAGTCCAGGTTGATTTGAAATGCCGCACAACTGTCTGGTACCAATAGGGATGCGACTGCCATCATGAAAGCACCATATAAGACGATCAGTGACATGGCCAAGGATTTTACAGAAGCTCGCCCATATGGTCGATATAGCAGACGGAGAGAAAAACTAATGACATAGCAATTGATGGAGAGGATCCCCCTGCAGATATTTACAACGAATTATATCATTCCAGATTCCTATGCTCTTGACTGCACGCCAGAAAGATTTTACCAGAAGGGCCTTATTAAAGATCCTCATATTCAGAATTCCCCACCTGTCATGCTTTTTAGGGCGACACAGCAGTTCCAACTTACATAGATGGTACTTCTGATCCAAATTTGTTCCACCCCATAGAAAACGAGCACATATTTTATTGATCGTCATTATGATTTGTTGAGGTAAATAAAAGAGGTGACTCTAGAAAACCATTAATTGTGAGAGAACGCACTGAATCATAATGAGGTGGCCCCCCATTGATAACGACTTATGAGTCCACCTGTTGATTTTTTCTCTGAGCCTATCCGTCAACCATGTCCAGTCCCGATTTCTGTAGCAACATGGCTTGATATTGAATCCAATATATTTAAAGCCATCTGTCATAGCCTTAATCTGGACTCCCATAAAATCAGCAATGAAAGATATTTCATCCATATTTCCATATTCAAAAATCAGAAAATATTTTTGTTTGTTGATCCATAATCCCATTGCAGATCCAAATCTAATAAGAATATAATGAACATAGAACCAATGATTTCTTATGAGAGAGCCAAACAACAGCATATCGTCCACAAACAGAGAATGTGAAGAAGATACAGTCGTAGAAAAAGCGAAAGCTTTTATATACCCATTCTGCTCCACCTTGTGCACTATCTTACTGAAGCCGTCCATGATTAAAATAAAAATCATAGGGGATAAAAAACATCCCTGACGTAGTCCCCTTCCTGCTTCAAAAAAAGTCGTGGGCAAACCATTTAGGATCACTGCGTATCTAACAGTAGATATGCAGGACATTATCCATCTAATTATGGATATTGCAAGACCTATCTTAAGCAGAACCAATCGGATGTAAGACCAATCAATGGAGTCATAGGCCTTATAGAGATCAACCTTCATAACCATGGCCTCTCTTTTCTCTGTGTGCATGGAATGCAGAACCTCATGCGCAATTGCAATGGCATCGTGAATGGATCGACCCTTTAAAAATCCGTATTGTTCCCTTGATATATGGTCCTGAAGGGTTTCCTTTAATCTATTAGCAATAATCTTAGAGGAAATTTTATAGATCAAATTGCACAGAGAAATCTCAGCAGATTTTGGAATTAGAGCGATGAATGTGGAATTCAAATTTGCAGGAATGTGCCCCCGGATCCTAAAACTCTCCCCAACCATGGTGATTTCAGCACCCATCAGATCATAGAAGAAAAGAAAGAATTCTGATGGCCATCCATCGGGCCGGAGGCATTTATCAGGAGGGAAAGATTTGAGAACTGATAGCACTTTGCTCTCAATTATAGGCATATCCATAGCCCTTATGGCCTCTGCATCAAACAACCTTTGTATATGTTGTAGCATCTAGTTCTGGTTATTTTCATCAATACCACGATCTTTTTGGTAAAAAGCAGAAAAATGTAAGAAAGCTTCATGTTGAATCTTTGTGGTTGTGATTGCATAGGAGCCATCGACTTTCTTAATGCGTCAAATAGCATTTATGTTCTTTCTATCCGATGCGCATTTGTGAACAAATTTAGTGTTAAGGTCCCCCTCTTTCAACCATTGTATTCTGCTCTTGAGTTTCCATGAAATCTCTTCAATTCTGAGAATCTCTCTTTTTCTAATCCCCAATTCTTTTAGAACCTCATATGTGTTGTCATCCGGCACCTAGTCTGGAAAGTAAGAGTATATCTCCTTAATCTTGACTTCAATAGATATTAACTCAGCTCTGAGAGCCAGCTTTTTCCTAATCTCCCAAGACTTAGTAGCCCCTTTAATTTTCTGTAATTTGAAATGAAGACGATCCCAGCCTGTTAAATCCCCAATATCAGAGTTGTCTTTCCATAGCTCCTGAATCAGCCGTACATATTACTCATCCTCCAACCATACTCTATTAAATTTAAAGGCCATCCCTTTGACACTACCATCCAACTTCCAAGACAATGTGATGGGCATATGATCAGAAATATCAGAGACCATTACTAAGGATCGAGGGTCACCAAGATTATCCATCAAATTGTCCTTCACCATGACTCTATCCAATCTTTTGCCAATGAAACCCTCACCCGCCCTTTTGTTTGTCCATGTAGGGATAAGCGGAAAGGGTCGAACATCAACAATATGATCTGAGATAAACAAATCATTCAAGAAATCAACCATATGATCAAGTCTGGCTCGAGATCCCCAAAATTCATCCGCCTGCAAAATGGAATTGAAGTCTCCCATAATAATCAAATCCTGTAGCTCTTGGATTCTAGAGTCATGCATATGGGACCAGAACGAGACCCTGTTGGAATAGGTGCATAGAGATTGATAATGTTGAAAATTCCATCCATGCCCCTCAAATTTCCAGATAATAGCATTCCACCGAAGAAATTGTAGGCCTTTAGTTTGGCCTTGCCAGGATTCCATATTGCAATCGACCCTCCCGAGTGTCCATTGGCGTCGACAGCCACTGCACACCATCCCGGTTTGATATTTAAAAAAGCTTGTATGGCCTTGTTATGACAACATAATGTTTCTTGACATTAAAAAACAATAGGATTCATAGGACCAAATAATTCCCTGAGGTAATTTGTTTTGGAGGCATTGCCCATCCCCCTGATATTCATGGACAAGATTTGATTCATGGGGAACCATCCTCAGGGTTGCTTGCTCTAAGTTCCCATGGTTCTGCAGAATGACAATTCAATTTAATATGAAATGAAAATGAAATTGAATGAAAAGAGAGGCCGATAATCTTGATAATCAGCACAATTGAATGCGTACAACATGCTCCCTTATTATCTAATTTGAGTTTGATAGCGTGACTAAAAGTTTATTTATAGTCGCCAAAGACGAGTAGGGAAGGTTTTCATCAATACGCTAACAATTTGTTTGGTGTTCATAATATGTTCAGTTTTGAAGCTAGTAGTATAATGAATGAATGAATGATATTTTAACATTTACGAAAATAAAAATAGTCTATGGTACTACGAGTTTTCTTCTGTAATTCAATCATTTTCTTACTCAAATTGATGATGAGTTTACTCAACCTTCTAACAGTTCCCTTACTAAAAACACAATGCCACGGAACTGACGCTAACATAGTGCGGCAACTGTCCCTGGTTGATAATTGTTTGACGAAGAAGAACATAATAAAATTAGGTCTATACTAGGGAAAATGAACTGAGCAAACCGAGGAAGAAAGATAAAGGGTATTGCAGGTAGGGTAAAGATAACATGTATGGCCGGTCAAACCAGGTGGCAGTTTTTTCAGGCAAAGTAAGGTTTTGTGGCTTGTTTTTTGTATCAAGGGCTGAGCCATTGTCTCGAACCCTCATGTAAAGAATATATTGATTGATTACTAAAAGGGGGTTAAAGGGTCGTTCCATAAAAATTGCGCATTTATGATATTGTTGATGTGATTTTCTTTCCATTTGTTGCTCATGAATTAATGTTAACTGAAGTAGTGTGACAATAAGATTTACTTGCACTATATTGAAGGGTTATGATATTATGCTAAGTAACCAATAATATAGATATTATATAAGTAAGCTTATTGTGAGGTGTAGTTCGGGTGGAGTAGCATTTTACTACACTGAAGTTGTGAAACAATGTCGCAAGCTCGAGGGGTTGATATGCACCCAACAGAGCGCCTTGTAACCATGTGTAGCCCCTGTGGTTGTGACAATTGTACACTTGGATAAGGTACTAGTGGTGAATCAATGAGTTTAAAATTGGATGAATGGAAGTAGATATGGAAGAGATGGGTCTATCTGATGTCTCTATGGTTGAGCCCAACAATAGTGCAAGGGCCTCCTCTAGCTTAGTCATAGCTTGATCTACACTGCCAACTATGAGGCATCTTTTGCCATTCATACCATGGAATGCGACATCATAGAAAATCTGGAGACACATGTTGGATATAACATTATGACGCTTTTGAGCTACTGCAACTCCATTCAAGCACCTTCACTTCGCAAGTCTAAATAGTGTAAGAGACAATGCATAACAAGGTAGAAGCCTATGTCACAAGGTTCATAGAACTCTGTTAACCTTAACCTCGAGGTTCAAAATTTGGTAAAAAGTTTTAAATTCCACGACTCTTATGAATCTCATAACTTCATGTCACCATTGAAGCTTGTAATCTATCCTTACAATTTCCAAGTCCATGCAAGCATTTTTTATCTTTTATTCTTATTGATGTTGATTTCTTATTAATTTATGCTATATTTCATTTTAAAGTTAATTATGCCCATAGGGGTGTCTATTTTGGAATTGGGGTTCCACAATTTTAATTAAATTATCAATAATTATTAAGTGGATGTTAGGATTTAACTTCCACAAAATATGCTAAAATATTCTTAGTAGTATTCACAAATCAAAGGTTGAGATTTATCTCAAAAGTACTTACGACATTTTTTTTAATCAAATTAATTAATTAAAAAATGTCATATGAACATAACTTATAGTTTTTTTGGCATGTAATATTAGTAAGCCATGGTATTGGCCCATGATATTATAAAAAAAAACTATTTGCAGGTTAAAAAGCTCCATGGTTAAGAATCTTGTGACATGCTTTTTAAAATCTATATGGTCAACTCATATATCAATTCTTTTTATAATTAATAACAATAATAATAATTTAAAATAAAGTTACAATTTAGTTAATTTTTACTATTTTTATAAATCTCGCCAATGTGAAATGTATCATGAGATAAGTGTTTTATTGGCATTTACCAGTGATTTAATTTATATGGTTGCACTAATATATATATATATATATATATATATATATATATATATATATATATATATATATATATAGAGAGAGAGAGAGAGAGAGAGAGAGAGAGAGAGAGAGAGAGAGAGAGAGAGAAACCTAATGGTGAACCTTATTAAAAAATTGAACTTGAATTGATCCTAATCATTGTTGAACCCGAATAATGTCACTTAAGTCAAAGCATTGTACACTACAAATAACTAACCAATAAAACATGTCTCCACATCCAAAAACTCTCATAGAACTAGGAGGGTGCCTTTATCTCCATCATCTTTTTTTTTATGACTTGTACCTTGTAATGTATATAGTAAGTTGTAGATTAGGTCACACTAAGCGAAACCATTTTGAGCACTTTCATTTTGAATTTTCTTTAAACATGTGATTCTTAATTTCATAAATAATAAGCTTGATACCAATTCCTTAGATCATATTTTTTATATGCATCAAGCATGTAGGCCTCACAACTATCACTATATGCACTATTCACGCATATGCATATGAAATAAATTATAATGTAATGTGTACAACATTATACAAAATGAACACATGATTACACAAAAAAAAAATAGCTTAAAAATATACATAATGTAAATAACACTTATATTTAATTAACTGTTTTAATTAAATTACTAAGTGGTTGTTGACTAAAAACAAAAAAAAACTAATCAATAATTGACTAATCAAGATTTGGATTGCTTAGTTGACTGCCTACTTACAAAAAGTTAGGGTGTTTGAGATGGTTAAAGATTTGAATTGTTCTTTCTTATTCACTATAATTATTTTTTTTCTTCCGTGTTTCAATCTCATAGGAGCTAGGCCATCTATTTCGACAATGTAAAGGAGGTAAATGGTGGTAAGTAGCAATGTTTTTGGCTTTTTTGGTACCAAGACACAAAAAGCCAGTGTACTTGATATGTAATGAATGACAAACTTTAAAAGACACAACATACTATAAAATAATAGATATGAAAATATTGAAACCCCATACCTATAAATGAACTTAAGCAATTGATCTTGATTGATCTTTTACTTTGAACACTTAATTAACCTCACACCAAGGGATGGCTAAAATTGTCCCCTTTGTTTGAAAATAGGCTAATACTAATCCAAATTTCTCTTGCTTGTTGGAAAACAATGTGAATATGATTTCTTATTTCTCGTCTGTTTCAAAATAAGTAAATATAAATCTTTATGTGATATATTGTGTGGCTATTTATACCCAAGAATAATAACATGGTTTTGAAATGAGATGTAATACATGATATTTAAATAATACAAAATACTCACTGACCTCAAAATATTCTCTTAATAAATTGCCTTTTGGCTATATCTCACCTTAAAAAATACCTTGACTCAGTTGTATTGGTAATTGTGGACAATTATGTTTCCTTTCCACTAATTGGTATTATCTTGGAATCACTTGTAGCGCTAAATTTCCTTGTCCAAAGTTGCTTGCAATAGTGGCTATCAAATATGGGGATTGAGAATCTTGTATGCAACATAAAAGATTTCCACGTAATGGAAATAATGAATAGTATAGGATGATGTTTAGGAAATGGTGGCAAGCATTATGGTAGAGTGGATTGTTATGTAGTTATGGACTCTTTAAACATGGATATCATGCCAAGTGTTAATTACATAGAATGTATTGTGGTTGTTATTGTACCAAAAGTTTCTCCATCAAGGTTTGGCCATGTTATTATTGTCATTATTGCTTTTGCTCTACCTAGTGTTCACTAATATTGTAGTCTTGGAAAGAGTCAAACCCTCCCAAAGACCATAATATATAATTGAGCAATACCACATGGTTAACTTACAATAACTGCGACTTTAATCAATGGTATGAAATCTCCCTAGAAATTTTGCAATAAAAAGTTTGTGATTTTGTGCTACTATTGTTAAGAATCTATTGTTAAGAAAATGATAAGTGTAAATGTGCATTAAAAATCTTAAGAAAATGAGAAAAACATTGATGTGTTTTGAATTACTCAACTAACTTTGAAATTTAATTGAAAATGAAATCAAAAAGACTAGCGTGCAAGAAACATTTCAATGAAGTTAAAAATACAACTCTTCAAAATAAACCTAATCATAGATTTAGATATCAACTAATATAAACACAATTCGACATAAATACAAATACTCATATTATCATACAATAAAAGAAGAGTGCAAGAAGAAAGGAAATTGTCACCACCATACATGTTCTCTCTCTTTATGGGTGGGGATTAATTATCTTTGGCCAAAGTCCCTTAATCCTCAATAAAATATTTATAATGAGATAAGTGGGATGCAGAGCATAAAATAACTAAACGAAAATATTTACTTTATAATGAACTAGGTGTGATGCAAAACATAGAATACATAATGAAAATATTTATAATGAGATAAGTGGGGATGAAAAATATAAACGACATAAGGATAAATGAAAATATAATACTTTACATACTCTACTCATTAGTCTATTCCATTTGAATTTTTTTATATAAAAATATATATATTCATAATTATTAAATTTACTCAATTGATATATATAAAGCAAGGATACTATGTGTTGATTTATGTGTAAAACAAAAATTACTTAGAACATAATAAAATTCAAATCTCATTTTGCACCTATGAACTTGGTTCCTATCTGAGTTGTGCTCCTGTTTCATTGGACTTTTGATTTTGAGTGCTTATGTACATGGCAAACCATTTTAGAAACTAGAATGAACTGGTTTCAGAATGAACTGAAAACTGAAAATTGATATAGATGCATTTGATGTATAATTTCAACCAGAATATTTACACACGATTCTATTTCCAAGCCAGATTAAATTACTTTGTCAAGATGTTCCTTGGAGCACAAAATTTTGTGCACGTATGCAGCTTGGTTGTTCCAAATTTATCTTTGATTTTGTTTAATACACACTTTGTGATCAGTAGAATGCCTCAATGGAGCCTTGTACACATTGTCTTGTTCCATTGGAAAGTACTTAGATTTATCTCTGATTTTTGTTTAATACACACTTTTATTACCACTTTGTTAGAATGTCTTAGTGGAGGCTTGTACGTTGTGTTGTCTGCTAAAGGATGGTACTCAGAAAACAGTTCTAGTATTTAGTATCTATGTCTACACTGCATTTAATTTAATTCATACAATCAGCCAGTTATGTGTTTTCAACAAGGTTGTTGCAGATCAAATAAGAGGAGCTAATCCAATGTGATAAATCATAAATGTGATAATGTGATAACAATTGAGGGGTTGTTTTGCTTCATAAAGTACTAGAAATCTGAAAATAGCGACTAAGGATGTATTGCTCTTGGTACTAACACATCATACAACGAAAGTCAGGGGTGATCCTTGTATTGTCTTGATCTTGGACAGTAATGCACTATGCATCACACCTACCAACTCGAGGAATCATTTGGAAGTCAATTTGATCTTTGAACTGTTGGGGAACAATACATATGCTTCCAAAACTTCTATGCAGAAAAACTGGGAAAGCATGGACGAGTGCTCCACAAGGGATCAAAATATCCAGGCACCAAAGTAGAAATCCTAGTCTGGAATAGCATAGAAACAAGGACTGCTATTGCCCCCATAAAACTTTCCCTGACCGCCTTCCTCTGTATTTGCTTCCGAATCACATGTTTGGTAATTGAAGAATGATAACAGAATCTTGCGTAGAGGAGGGCCAAGTGAAGCCTATGCAACATCCTTAAAAAGCATTTTCCATCATAATTGCACAAGGAAACAGAATATTTTTTGTTTGTGCATGCGATTGGAACTCGAAAAATGGTGCATTAAGCATCCAAAAACCCGATTAGCTTTTTATTTTCACCTTAACACTGCAAACAACCTTTGAACCCATTCACAGTAGAGCATGGCAAAAGCCCTGTGCTCTTCTTTTTCTTGAGCTGCAATCCCATAGCCATGGTTTTCATCAATTACATAACAGAAAGCACTGAAAACAACTCTTCTTCTTCCTCTCAAAGGAGAGCAGAGATCATTTTACCTTCCTTGGCTTAGCTCGCTGCCATTTAGCTCTTATTACATCCTCTAACTAAGATGATGAATTTGATTCTCCAATTCCACAACCCAAAACATAGAATGTGAAGTGACAGCAGCGAAAGCAGCAATCTGTTGAAGTGACAGCAGCAAAAGCAGCAATCTGTAATCCCATCAGCTTTCACTAGTAAGAGTGATTTTGGTGATGGGTGGAAACATATCTGAGAGCAGGTGAATGATGGAATCCCTGAGCCTCCGACCAAGAAGATAATAGCAATGCAACAATGTGAAATTGTGAAGCAAATTGTTGCAGAAATTACTAACACCTCCAAAGCAAAGAAGGAAACACAGAAAGAAAGTATGGCAGAAATTGCTAGCACCACCAATGAGAAAAATAAAGCACGGAAACAAAATGTGGCAAAAACTCTTAGTATGCCTTCTTCGCCACAGAAGTCTTGAGAAAGTACTGGAGTCCTAAAGATGAGCTCAATTTCTTGCTTTGAGACATGTTAGGGCTTGCCTTCTAAGATAACTTCTGTGTATAATCATGTTGGGCTCATGTTGGACACACAGTTTTAAAATTCTAGCTTAGACAAAGTCTTGAGAAAGCTCCTCAGTACCGGAGTCCTAAAGATAAGCTCACTTTCTTACTCGGAGACATGTTAGGGTTTGCTTTCTAACACAGTTTCTGTGTATAATTATGTTGGGCTCATGTTGGACACAGAGATTGAAAATTCTAACTTAGACGCGGTAGAGCCAAGTGGAGGTCATTATCTTTAGTTTTCAGAAAAATAAGTGCAATTTTGATAGCCCTCATCAAGCTACTTTGTATGGCATTTTGAAACGATTATGGGGTGAAGAGGCAACCAATGAGTCTGCCGATCATAAGGGTAAGAAGAAGAATAGAGTTTAAATAGAGAAGGACGATTCTCAACACTTGACGGAGATAACTTTGCAGCATAGCCCTTATTTCAGATTGCGTGTCCTTGAATATCTTCTCAATAACATCCTTCAGCTCCTTGAGAGCAGCATCCCTTTCGGAACAAAACTGATCATACTGTTATCGATTTATTTGTGCACCATTGTTGGTTTATCTTCCTTCAGCTCCTTGAGAGCAGCATCCCCTTAAGAGCAGCATCCCTTTCAGCACAAAACTGATCATACTGTTAGCGACTTATTTGTGCACCCTTGTTGGTTTATCTTCTCCGTCCTCTTCGTGCTCCCCTTGCTCTTTTTCACATGTCCTTCTTTGGGTATCTACCTTCTTTGCCTCAACTAGCTAATCCAAAAATTCATTGCCTTCTTTCGCTGGTTGCTCCTCCTAAACATGTGATTTTTTAATTACCATAAACAAAAACCATGTAAAAAAACTAGCCCGTACCTGTTTCAAAGTTAGACAAAAATCCCATTAAAAAAAGTGAGTTTTAGGACTCTAGTACTGAGCGGCTTTCTTAAATTTATACACAGAAACAATGTTGGAAGGCTAGCCTGTACCTGTTTCAAAGTAAGACAAAAGCCCATTGACAAAAGTGAACTCATCTTTTGGACTCAATAATGAGGAATTCTCTTTGTTTCAGAGTAAGACAAAAAGCCCATTAACAAAAGTGAGTTTTAGGACTCCAGTACTGATCAACTTTCTTAAATATTATACACATAAACCATGCTAGAAGACTAGCTCGTACCTGTTTCAGAGTAAGACAAAAGCCCATTGACAAAAGTGAACTCATCTTTAGGACTCAATAATGAAAAGTTTTCTTAGCAGACTTCTGTTGTGAAGAAGACGTACTAACAGTTTCTGCCATATTTGTTTCCGTGTTTTCTTCTTATCTTATAGAAAAGCAAATTCTGCCATACTTTTTTTTTGTGCGTCGTCCTTTGATTTGGAGGTGCTAGTGGTTTCTGCAATAATTTGTTTCACAGCTTCACATTGTTGTGTTGTTATTATCTTCGTGGTCGGAGGTCCAGGATTCCATCGTTAGGCTGCTCTCTAAGGAAAACTGATGGGATTACGAATGGCTGCTTCTGTTGTTGTCCCTTCACCTTGTGTGTTTTGCGATGTGGATTGAAAATCAGTCATCATCTCAGTGAGGCAATGTAATAGGAGCTAAATGTCGGAAGGTAAAAAGATCTCCGCTCTCCTTCGACGGAGAGAAGGATAGTAGTTCTCCGTGCTTTCTTCTATGTAAACCATGGAACCCATGGCTATGGATTACAGCTCGAGAAAGAAAAGAGCACAGGGTTTTTTCCCTATTCTACTGGGAATGGGCGCTAAGGTGATTTGGTGAAAATGAAAAGCTAATCCGAATAAATGCACCATTGCGGATTATACGGCATGCGATGGGAGGAATTTTTCTAACGGGGTAGTCTACACAACGGCATATTCGCTCGGGAACAGTCGCCGCCTGCAGAAAATTTCGTTTCTGACTATGAGACCGGTGAGGCAATGGTCGCTCCGAGAATGTGTTTAGGGCCGCCCGGGGATGACCGCCCACGCAACGAATTAATTACGTACCTTTTCTGCAGTCCGTTGTTGCTACTCCCAACACAAATCGTGAACCCACATCCTTCACTAATTTGAATTGATTTCCGGCCCTATTTTATTTTCATTTGCTCTGAGTGCAAATGGCAGAATATTATTCTACAAGCCTCTCCAGTAGCATACAGAGAATAGTGCAAAGGGCGGAGTGAGCGTGGCTGCTATGGAACCATTGTTTTTTATCTTTGTTTCTGCTGGCTGCATTGGCCCTTACATTTACATTTTTCCCCTAAATAATATCCTTATCTTTCCACCGTGTTTTTCTGTTGAAAATTTGCAATTTTATTTCCTGGTATTTTGGCTTCTTCAGCCATGACCGATCTAGTGCAGTATTATTGACTCCGGGTATGTGTGTTTATGCGTGTTTTCGCTTCAATGCACTCGTGGCACTCTCCAGCCAGGATTTTGAGACCGGACAGTGAGTATTTGGCACCAGACAGTGAGAAGCTGAGCATATGCGGATACCGTATTCTTTTCCTAACCCTGTCTGCCAAATGCACAGAACAATAAATTCTGAAGGCCATTGGAAATAAGCATATGACCAAACAACACGTTCAGGTCTCCACTCTCAATTGTCAAAAGGGCATTTTGGGCAATCGATTTCTAAGTGGCCCGATCTGAAGCAAAATGGTCTTAATCTGAAGCAATATAATTTGAACAAATTTGCAGGGCATTTGAGCATCACATTTTTGTTCTAGTGGCATATGATGTTATGGACAATTTAGATACCCTCGGAATGCTCCAGGATTTCCGCAAGTGGCAATTGTAAGTAATGGCAATTTCTCTCAAGAGACAGTTTGAGAGAGAAGTTCTTCAGAGCACCAGAAAAGTAGCACATAGGACAGTAGTGGACAGTGGGGAGAGCCACACGAGATGTGACGTGGGAGAGTGGCGCGCAGGCCGAGTTTTCGTGAGAGTAAGGTGAGTGCCAAGGGAGAGAGTAACAAGTTTTCTGGTCGACCAATGTATTAAAGAGTTATACAAAACAAAGGGTTTGGATAAAACAAAGGGTCAGTTATGGGTAGAGATTTTGATTTCCCTTAATATCATCATGATAATGGGACAAGAAACTTTAGAACCCGTGGAAACAAAATGATAAAGGGCAAGTGAAAATTGCCTCATCAACGAAAACTGGGAAGTGGGTTTGGGTCAATGCCAAACAATATCAGGGCATTTTAAAAAGGAGACTAGCTCGTCTAAAATGGGAGCAGACAAGGAAAAAAAGGTCTCAAAGGGAGAGTATTGTTCGCAAGAAACAACATTCAAACAAGTCTTCTTCGCAAACATGTGGCAACAAGTCCAAAGGAAAAGAAAAAGTTAGTGATGATTATGCTTTATATAGTCCCACATCCACCTCTCACTTGGTCATCTGATCTTTATGTGAAAGAAATCTTAAATGTAAAAGAAAGGTTGGAAGTAGTAGAAGCTAAAGAGCTGGAAAGAGATTGTACAATCCATATAATAACAGCTGAAAATCAGGCTTTAGCAGAAAGCAACAAAGTTTTGAAGGAACAAGTGGCATTACTGCAGGAAGCTCTCCGAATAGGGTAAACAGAATGGCAATGCATGAAAGCGGAGGTGCAAAACATGAAGAAATTTGCAGTGGAGAATACAGAGGTGATGAATGCGAAGCCATCCCAGGATAAGGGGAAAGCAGTTGCCCAAATAGACAACAATGAAGAAACATCAAGAGAAGGGAAGAAAGGAGATTCCACAAAACTCTCCAAAACTTGGGCTCAAGTTATTAGAAATTCTGCTAAGAGGGAAGGAGAAACAAACATTCAGGTTAACAACATGCAAGATAGAGAAAGAAAGGAAAGACAAGATAGAGCAACAAACATAATTATTAAAGGGGTGAAAGATTATGGGAAAAATGAATGTACTCTTGACCTTGCAAGAGACTTCTTGAAAGACAAGCTCCAATGGCAAGGACAAATATGTCAAGCATGGAGAGTAGGTAAGCTTAACGGTGAGAGAGCTAGGCCCATAAAAGTCATCATGCCCAACTTGCGTGATAAAGATATCATTCTAAGCAAGAAGCAACTCTTAAGGGGTTCTCGGTTTTTTCTAGAAGAAGATTTAATTGTAAGACAACAAGAGGAAAGGAGGGATGAAATGACAAAAGTTAGGGCAGCAAGAGATGAGGGAAAAAGAGCATGGATTTATAAAGGTAAAGTCGTGATTGCGCAATTTGGACCTCCTTCCAAAGCAAGGTAGCAAAATGATAACAAAGAAGAGGCAGCAAACTCTTTAGCAAGAAATGAGGAAGCAAGGTCATTATGGGAAAGCAGGGACAAAGACTCAACTATGAGTCTTGCATGTCAAAACAAATAACAATCAAGTCTTACCCAGGTTTCCTTAATATTAGTTTGTTGGAACTGCAGGGGTTATCCATGGAGACGAGGACCTGGGTTAGGGCCTATTGCGGAAGGTAGAGACATAATTTTCCTCATAGAAACACATGAGCATGAAGGGTGTAAGACACCTTTGTTTGAAAGGTACTGGAAGATAGCAATGTGGAACAAGGCAGCAGGGAATGACAAAGGGCACGGGGGTATCATGGTATTAGTAAGAGAAAAAGAAGGTCGTTTCATTCAGCTAGAAAAAGAAGACCCAAATAAGCAATTTGTTTGGCTTAAAATATCAGAAAATGGAAATCACATTAGAAGTGCAGCATGCTATTTTGCGCCGCAAGTTTCAAAAATCTACAAAAGTAGAGGGCTTGACCACAAAGATCCCTTTGCAGCCCTAAAAACAGATATTGCAATATATTCTCAGCTAGGTGAAGTCCTTATAGTGGGGGATTTCAATGCTAGAACTGCAAGTGAACAAGCTATCATTCTTTGTTGTAAAGAAGACAGTGACCCTATCTGGCTTACAGAAGAGAGTAATCATCAGTGGGAACAAATTTTAGAGCATAAAGGTTGCAATCTCTTTGGAGAACAACTGCTTATGCTATGTGGGGCCTTCGATTTAGTCATTTGTAATGGTTTGACTAGATGGGAAAAGTCCGGTAATTTCACTTGCAATACTTACAATGGAGCAAGTGTAGTAGATTACGTAATTTTCTCGCATAGTTTGTGTGAGAAAATGGAGGAAGTGTTGATTGGGGATCAAATTTGGGACTTAAAATCAGATCACAAGCCAATCTATTTAAGTTTCTCTTGGACCGGAAAGAAGCAATTAGGGTCAAAAAATAAGTGTGTTCAACAAAATTCCCCAAATGGCAGAATTCTCTTGAATCCAGAGAATTGTAATACCTTCAAAATAATGCTAGAGAGGCTCTTCAAGAAGGAGTAAATCCCATCTCATGGCCTTCATAGTCACAGATTAACACATTTAATTCAAAGCACACTTGCGGAGTGCAAAAGAGAAAAAATTAAGAAGTCTGAAACAAATTGTTTTCCGGTTAATGCTTGGTTTGACGAGGAATGCCAAAAGGCAAGGAAAAGGTGGTAGGAATCAGACACGGATAACATAAAGCTCAAAGCTTACAAGCAGATAGTAAAAAAGAAAAAAGTTGATTTCATGGTTTCAAGGAGAGAAGAACTAATCTTCCTCGGGAAAAATAACCCCAAATTATTTTGGAAGGAGCCCCAATCGAAAAAGGTGCAAACCGAAAACAACATTACAGCTTCTAAATGGTTTGACTATGCAAGACAAATTTATGAGCAGGATCCCAAAGTTGACCCTCCTCCCTTGGTCAACACAGACACAAAACTCTTCACGGTGCAAGAGGTAGAGATGGGTATCAAGAGGTTGGGCACTGGAAAAGCAAAAGACTTAGATGAACTCCAAGCAGAGTATCTAAAGTGGGGCTTAAAAATTCTTTCACCTCACATCACAAAAATTTTCAACAACATCTTACAGCAGGGGTTCCCCACAGATTGGAAAAATAGTATGGAAATACCTCTTTTCAAGAGTGGTGACGTCAATAATCTCTCCAATTATAGAACCATAATGATAAACCCCTTGTTTGCAAAGTTATTTGGAAGCATGTTAGAAAAGAAAATCAGCAAGTGGGCAGAAGAAAGAGATAAATGTGCTAAAGGGAAAGCAGGTTTTAGACCTAAACATTCCACAGTTGATAATTGTATAACTTTAAGGCAAATCATTGAAAAAGTTTGGGAAAAAAAGGAAGAAGTTTTATGTTGCTTTGTTGATTTCAGAAAAGCCTTTGACACGGTTCCTAGGGATAAGCTTTGGGGCAGAATGGAGGAACTCGGGGTTCCCAAGCATTTGAGAGCAGTTGTGCATAGGTTGTATGAAGAGGTGAAAGTCAAAATCAGAACTTCAGCTGGCATTTTTGAAGTTTTAGAAGCGATATCGGGGTCAAGCAAGGTTTCCCATTGTCTCCTACCCTTTTTGGGTTATATATTGACAAGCTTGAAGAGTGGCTAAATTCGCAAGGGGGTGACGGTATCCATTTGGGCAAGTTTGTTATCAGGCTTCTTTTGTATGCAGATGACCTTATATTGATTGCTAAATCAGGTCTTGGTTTGCAAGAGCATTTACGTTCCCTTGAGCATTTTTGTAGAAGGGTTGGGATGCAAGTCAATATTAGCAAAACGAAAGTAGTGGTTTTCTCTAACAAAAGAAAGCATAACCAACATAAGTTCTATTTTGAAGGCAACATTCTGGAAGAAGTTGCAGACTACAAATACCTCAGAATTTACTTCAACAGAAATTTAAGTTGGGATGATTGTAGAAAGAAAAGAATTTTAGGGGGTTGGAAAGCATTTTATACTCTTCAAAACAGGTGTAGAGAGGCAGAGCTGTGGGACTGGAAAACCACTCTAACTCTTTTTGGGCTTCTAGTGATTCTGGTGATTCTCTACGGTTGTGAACTGTGGCCAGCAGCACAACCAAGATGCAGTGGAAACAAATTGAGAAAATTCAGAAACGTTAGATTACAAACAGATTCAAAATTAAAAGTGCAGTTCCTTATGCTATCCTGTTAAGTGAAACAGGGGCTTCTCCTATTGAAGCAATTGCTATGGTGCGAGTCATAAGGTATCTGAAAAAAATTGAGCAAATGGAAGAGGGTAGATGGCCTAAGGTGGTGTTTAATGACAGATTGTGCAAAAGACAAAAGACTTGGATGCGGAAAAATAACAAATGGTTTAGTAAATGGGGTATTTGCTTGAACATGTGTCCTACAAACAGTAAAGAGATAAAAAAATTTGTTATGGATAAATTCCACAAACATACTTGGAAGAAAGAGCTAGAGAGAAAGAAGAAGTACTACATGGAAGAGTTTAACCCCACGCATAACCATCAACAAAAGGCGTACATAGGGGCTAATATTTCTTGAAGATCTAAAATTCTTATTGCTCAATTAAGGACTAATTCTCATCAACTCCGATGTGAAACAGGGCGCTAGAAAAGGCCAAAAGAAATGTGGGAAGAAAGAGTATGTATTTTTTGCTCCTCCGGAAAAGTGGAAACAGAACAACATTTCATTCTAGAATGTGAGGCCTTCAAAGACACCAGGGAAAATTATGCAGGTATTCTGGCAACTAATTCTTGGGATAAGCTATTCAGCGAAGAGTTTGTCGATAAGTTGGGAGTGGTCATTGTAAAACTTCACAGGAAAAGGGCCAAATACAAGAGTCAGATAGAGAAGCAATCTGTCCCATAGGCTAGTTTTAGCCTCGTGGACATTAAAAACTCTTTCTTTCTTTCTTTCTTTCTTTGCAGTCAATATCCGGTGACTGAATTTTGTTTGGATTGTTTTGTTACCAATTTACAGTCACGAGGTGAGGCTTTTGAAAATTTGTTGAATTGGATCGGTTTGGGCAAAACCTCTATGAGCTATCGGTCTCTTCTTCCCCAATAGAGCGCGCCATTTACACAAAATGTACTTTTCCTGGAATTTCCTATTCCACAGGACATTATTTCCTTGGAATTTCCCAGATTCACATAATGTTCTTCTGGTTTTCCCATGTCCAATGTTTTGTGGACTTTCGCACACTTTATAATTAATTGTCTAAGTTACTGCAGGCATACAACGAAAATTGCTACACTTGTGACAATGATTTTTCAGAGGCTCTTCCACTTTAATCTAGTTTCCCATTCAAATTGTTAAAAAATTACACTCAAATTTGATATCAGAATCATCAGATTTTATACTAGAATTATTTTTGCGAAGATCTTTTTCTTATTTAACTGCTAGATTTAATTTGCTTTTTCTGAATTTGTGAATATTTTGATATAAAATGGTTTTAATTTTGTTATACAATTTAGTTGACAATTCAATTTAATATGAAATGAAAATGAAATTGAATGAAAAGAGAGGCCGATAATCTTGATAATCAGCACAATTGGTTGCGTACAACATGCTCTCTTATTATCTAGTTTGAGTTTGATAGCGTGACTAAAAGTTTATTTATAGTCGCCAAAGACGACTAGGGAAGGTTTTCATCAATATGCCAACGATTTCTTTGGTGTTTACAATATGTTCAGTTTTGAAGTTAGTAGTATAATGAATGAATGATATCTTAATGTTTACAAGACTAAAAATAGTCTATGGGACTACCAGTTGCTTTTTGTGATTCAATTATTTTCTTACTCAAATTGATGATGAGCTTACTCAACTTTCTAACAGTGTCCTTACTAAAAAGACAATGCCACGGAATTGATGCTAACATAGTGCGACAACTGTCCCTGATGTGTCTGAAAGCATCACATTCCAAAATGAAATTTTTTTCTGATTCCATTGCCCCAGAAGTGCAAAAATTACATACCCTTTTCTTCCCAAGCTTCTTTAGGTCTTTTCCACCGTTCGATTTCACACCAAAGTTGACATGAGTTAGTTCTTAATTGAGCAATAAGAACCTTTGCTCTCCATAGAATGTTAGCTCCAATATACTTTTTTTTGTTGGAGATCACAAGTGGGGATGTATTCATGAACATAATACTTCTTCTTTCTACCCAACTCTTTTCCCCATATACCTTTACGGAATTTCTCCAGCACAAATTTCTTTAACTCCTTGCTATTTGTGGGACATGCATTAAAGTAAATACTCTATTTTTGCATCCATTTTTTGTTTTGTCTCATCCACGATTTTTTTCTTTCATTCATACCTTCATTGAAGATAACTCTCAGCGATCTACCTCCTCCCATTTGCTCAATTCTTTTTAGATACCTTATAAGACACACCATGGCAATTGCTTTGATGAGAGTTGTCCTTGTTTCACTCAACATTATCTCATTTTTATTTTGAACTTGCTCATGACCAAGCGTTTTTGAATTTTTTGAATTTGTTTTCATTTTGAAACATGGATGTTGCTAGCTCACAATTCACAATATAATAGCACTGGACAATCTAGGAGCTCGAAAAGTAATTTGATCGTGTTCCAATCCCATAACGTTGCCTCTTTATATCTATTTTGAAGTGCATATAATGCTTTCGACCCTCCTAAAATCTTTTTCTTTCTGCAATCCTCCCAATTAAGCTTGTTGTTGAAATCGATCCCAAGGTACTTGTATTCATTTACTTCTTCAATAATGTTTCCTTCAAAACAGGACGTACGCTGGCTTTGCTTCATTTTATTAGAAAAAATCATTATTTTGGTCTTACTGGTATTGACTTGCAACCCCACTGCTTTACAAAAATGCTGAAAGGCATATAGGTGCATCTGCAATCCATGGGTCGATTTGGCAACCAACACAAGATCATCGGCATATAGAAGAAGCTTGATCACAAACTCACCCAATCGAACACCATCCCCACCTTGAAAATTTAGCCACTCTTCCAGTGTGTTAATGTATAAACCAAAAAAGGATAGGGGATAAAGGGCAATCTTGCTCGACTCCGATGTCACTTCTAAAACTTTCTGAAATGCCCGCTGAAGTTCTAATTTTGACTTTCACCTCTTCATAAAGCCTATGGGCAGGAGTGCTATATTTTAAAGGAATTTCAAGTTCTTCCATTCTATGCCACAACTTATCTCTAGGGACCGTGTCAAATGCCTTTTTGAAATCAACAAAACAGCAAAATACTTCTTCTTTTCTCCCCCAAACCTTTTCAACAATGTGTCTCAGCATGATACAATGATCTATTGTAGAATGTTTCAGCCTAAAAATTGCTTGCCATTTTGCCCTCTTTTCTTTTACTTCTACCCACTTATTGATTCTATTTTCTACCATGCCACTGAAAAGTTTTGCAAGCAAAAAATTGATCGTAATGGTTCTATAGTTGGAAGGATTATTAATGTCTCCACTTTTAAAAAGGAGAATTGGTAGACTAGTTGTCCAATCCCTTGGGAATCCTTGTTGAATGACGTTGTTGAATATTTCCATGATGCGCGGTGCCAAAATGTTCATTTCCCACTTTAGATATTCTACTTCAAGTTCAACCAAGTCCTTTGTCTTCCATATTTTCAACTTTTTAATTCCTACCTCCACCTCAAGTACTGTGAAAAGCTTTGTAGATGTGTTGATCCTGGGAGGAGGTTCAACCTCTAATTCTTTTTCATAGAGTTGCCTTGCATAGTCAAACCATTGATTGGCTATAATATTATCTTCAAATTGCTTCTTCCTTGGTTGAAGTTCCTGCCAAAAAAGTTTTGGGTTATTCTTGCCTAGATATATCAGCTCTTCTCGCCTTGTTTGCATGAACTCATATTTTTTCTTTTTTAAAATTTGCTTATATAACTTTACATTCATTTTCCCCTCTTTGCTATTTTGCATTCCTCATCGAATCACGCATTCACAAGAAACAATTTGATTCTGAATTCCTTTTTTTGCTCTTTTGCACTTCTTAAGTGCACCCTGGATTATATATGTTAACTCATGGCTGTTGAGGCTTTGGGGACCAATTTTCTCCTTCTAAATTGGTCTCCTCAACATTGTTTTGAAGATAGTGCAATTTTCCTGTGTTAGAAGAATTTTGCCCCTTGATGTCGATTATTGAGAACATTGGGTTTTCCTCCTATTTAGTATTTCTTCTAACTAAGATAACTTTACATAAATTGGGTTATGATATGATTTTAAGTCCCAAATATGCTCTCCAATCTTTACTTCATCTATTCTTTCTATTAGGCTTTATGAACCAATAACATAGTCAACGACACTTGGCCCATTGTATGTGTTGCAAGTGAAGTTCCCAGACTTTTTCCATATATCTAGGCCATAGCATAAAGATTATGAAGGAAGGAGAAATTTGAAGTATGCATTAAAGAATACTTTTAGATGGAAATGAGGAGAGGAAGCTATAAAGACCCTAATAAATATGATATTAAATCTTGTTGATTGGTTCATTCACATTGATTGATGATTGAAAGATAAAGTGCATCAATGAGAACTTTGTTACAATATGAAGATAGACAAAGGAAAAGAATGTTGACCTCAGAGAGAAAATAACAGAAGAATTCCATAGCTTAACTAGAGATTATTGTGATCTAGAAAGTTTGATAATGATGAAATATGATTTGGCTCCTTGAAAATACATAATGTAGAAGTTGGAAAGATAGTAGTTGAGATAATTTGTTAATGTACCTACAACTACATGGTTTAATCATGGAACACCTGGATTGTTTGGATACACATGAGGGCAGAATTGATATTGGAAAGCTAATATGACTCCTTGAAGGATATGAGGCATAACTCTGTTATGAAGAGGACATATGCTAGCAGCTATGAGGAACTTTGGCTCCTTGAAGATGATAAATGAACTTATATGATGATCAAAAAAGACTCAGAAAGGTTGAAGCTTGATATGATGAGATGTTGTTAGTAGCCGAGAAACCTTGTCATGAATGTGAAAGAATTCATAAGGTCGAAACTCAAGTATGATGTAATGCGAGAAAAGAACCCTGCATATACAAATATATCTCCACGAAAGAACAAGCAACCGATGTATTGATGAAGTATGAGACTAGATAAATATTGTGGTCATGTCTCTCTGATTGAAAGGGAGTAAGGATCTCCTCCTTGGTTGAAAGGGAGTGATGGTGGACACTGTATTCTCCATGTGTCATGCACTAGACTAGGACTAACAATCATATGTCTAGTGAAGGCATTGGGAGGGAGAATGGAGGAATGGATAAGCATCTGCGACCGATACTCCTTAAGGATTAGGAATCCAGGAAAGGAAGAAGTCCCATGGACTAACACTCTTTTAGGATTAGACAGGGTATCGAAGATAAGAGTAGTCTAAGAGGACTGATATTCTTTCAGGATTGCAAATCCAAGATAAGAATAGTCGTAAAAGGACATATCAGATGAACATCTGAATGGGGTATGTTCCTTAAGAGGCTATGGTCATGTCGATTTGTATGCCTCCCAAAATTATGCTCTAATCTAGTGGAGAGATAGATTTTGTTAGTCAAGGCCTTACTATATTGCTATGTTGACAATGTTGGTCATGATGTTGATGCTTAAAGATGGCTTATCAATCTGACTCTTCTTATGAGAATATTTCAATTTGAGAAGTATCCTTGTACCTTGTTGTATAATTATGAATACCTCCCTAGTTAAAAGAGAGTGTTGAAAAATGTAACTACGTTCGGTATTCATAATTGTCATTATACTTGTATCATTATGTATTTTATTTAAAAAGAAAAAAGAAAAATAATTTTATTATTACTATTATTTTATTAGATAAGCGTGTTCTTCATGCTTTTAGGATTTTTTATGTCAAAGAGTCGAAGTCTTATTTGGACCTATTCTAAAGAAAAAGGAAAAAGAATTTTTCAAATTGTATTTTGGTCAAAAATACCTCTAGATTGCAAGTCAACTTAGCCTGTCAAGTTGGCCTTTCCCCAGAAGACATGTCTATTCGAACCCCTCTGGAAAAGCATAAATAAAACATGAAGTGATCTCATTTCGATTCACAATTTGCATTGATTGGTTCTAAAATATCGCAGAACGAGGGTCGAAGTTTGAGATTGACAAGTGGAGGAGGGTTTATCTTCAACTCAGATTTGTGGAAGTCCTTCCTTAATGTATCTCTTGTTGAATATCTTATTTTGATGGTGTACATGTTGCTGGTCTATTGATGTCGATGGATTTATTGAGAAGAAGGAGGGTTTGACTTGGCATATAAAGGGTTGAAGTATTTTCTGTACTCATGGGTCTTAGATATCTCACTTTGATCTAAATATATAAGAAGAGATTCTTTTTTTGAGCCTATATCTTGTGTTCTTTGTTTTCTTGTGATCTTCATATTTTTACTTTTGATAATTGTTTGATGAAGAAGAACATAATAAAATTAGGTCTATACTAGGGAAAATGAACTGAGCAAACCGAGGAAGAATGCTAAAGGGTATTGCAGGTAGGGTAAAGATAACATGTATGGTCAGTCAAACCAGGTGGCAATTTTTTCAGGCAAAGTAAGGTTTTGTGGCTTGTTTTTTTTATCAAGGGCTGAGCCATTGTCTCGAACCCTCATGTAAAGAATATTTGCATTGATTACTAAAATAAGGTTAAAGGGTCGTTCCATAAAATTGCGCATTTGTGATATTGTTGATGTGATTTTCTTTCCATTTGTTGCTCATGAATTAATGTTAACTGAAGTAGTGTGACAATAAGATTTACTTGCACTATATTGAAGGGTTATGATATTATGCTAAGTAACCAATAATATAGAGATTATATAAGTAATCTTATTGTGAGGTGTAGTTTGGGTGGAGTAGCATTTTACTACACTAAGAAGTTGTGAAACATGTCAATGTCACAAGCTCGAGGGGTCGATATGCGCCCAACAGAGCGCCTTGTAACCATGTGGAGCCCCTGTGGTCGATAAGGTACTAGTGGTGAATCAATGAGTTTTAAATTGGATGAATGGAAGTAGATATGGAAGAGATGGGTCTATCTGATGTCTCTATGGTTGATCCCAACAACAGTGCAAGGGTGTAAATTTATGTAGATGTTCTATGCTTGATGCAACTTTACTTTTCACTAGAGAAATCACATAAACAATCAAGTAAAATGTTGATAGAACATACCAGAGGATCTATAGAAGACAAGTCATAAACAGATAAAAGTGATGGTGCGTTACGACGGCCAACAGAATGCTTCAACCAGCAAAGACTCCTTGGTCAGCCAACCTAGCATGTGTCACAACAACCCTCAAAACAGCCACACGGTCAACTCAAAGTCAACCCATAAAAAATTCAATGTTGTCCAGAAAAGTCAATGCAGGACATCAGCAAGACAATCAACGTAGCTCGGTCTTCGGTCAACCTTTTGACCTTGATTTTTGTGCCAATTTGTATGGCCTTCCAAGATCGAAGTCTCCACCAAAATTTAGCCTCTTTGGACCATGCGTTGACCAAAGTCAACGCTAGTCAAACTTGCGTGGAAACCCTAGCTGCCGTGAATTTCATCCAAACCCTAGCTACATCAAATTTGTCCTTATTCCCACGTGTGAACTGAAATTGCCTCCAAGGAGCTCGTACTAAATCGAAAGAGGAGATGTTGTGTGAGGATGAGATGAGTGAAAAAGTCCTCCAACGTTGACTCTATTTATATCTATCACTAAGGTGTGTGACACATCTGCTGGGGGAGTAAAACCTTAAGGCCGACCTGCACATATTTGAAATTATTAAAAATAAATTCAAAATTAATGTTCTCCTCATCAGATTAAGATCAATTTTAGATCGATCTTACACCTCTCCGAAAGACGAACCCAATACAAATATTGGTATCTTCATCTGAGCATCACAACATGGAGTTTAGACCTAGTTGTCCAATTTTAACACTCCCTCTCAACTAGGGAGAACTCCATCCACCTGTGCAATCAAACATCATGCGTCATCCCGCCGTAACTTGCTTTGTTGGCCTCTTTATTTCAGAACAGAAGTGGGTCAGTCACAAAGACATCATTCCCCCGCTGACAGATTCAGCCCAGAGGTCCAAAACCTTTATTGGACATACAAAGAGTCTCATACCAACCCGAAGTTGGTTTACCTGACCCGAAGTCAGTAGGAGGTCTGAAACCTCGCTTGGACTCAAGAGAGTCATATATACTAACTCGAAGTTAGTCTCACTGACCTAAAGTCAGTTGGAGGTCCGAAACCTCACAGGGACTCAAAAATTCACATACCAACCCGAAGTTGGTTTATCTGACCCGAAGTTAGTAGGAGGTCCGAAACCTCACTAGACTTGATCCCAGATCAAGTGGTTGGACACGTGTCATCCTAGATAGAGAGTACGGAAATCTCTGATGCGTCCATCAGTCTTTGCTACTAGTTTTTAGCTTTTCCCACCTCATTGGCCAAATGAGAGGTACTTCCCATGTTGTGAAACCAACTCCAAAAATAGAAGAAAAGAGATATCAACGCCTTAGAAATAAGCCACTTCGAGGGGGAAACCTCCAATACATTACATGAATGAACAATTCTTGGATGATACAAATTACAAAACCTCCTTTCTATATATGGGAGTCCATGGGGCCACAATGTATCCTAGCCAACCCAACAATAATAATGTAAGGGCAATAACACAACAACATGGGGTTATAGGGGTACAACAATAACAATAATGGGGCCAACAGTAACATGACTACACTATTAATATAGGGACTTAACATGCTCCTCTCCTTCAAACAAGTGTCGTACTCAACGCTTGATTATTTCTTGATGCTTCTGTATAAAGTTCTCATCCTACCACATGGAATCTTCTACAGGAAATTTCTTCCACTTGCTGAGATACTATGAAATTGATCGTAATTGTCGAGTTCTTGTTTTTGTGACTACTTCAGAACTTCTTTCAATGTGATGTTGATCTTCCTGTTGTTTCATTAGATTCTGCACCAAAGTTAGCTTATCCTTTGAGAGTTGGAGAACTTGTTGTTGATGCTCGATGTGATCTTCCACTAATTTATCATCCATATTAGATATTATTTGATCCTTCAAACCATTTAACTTAGCCTCCATTTCTGATTTTAAACCATCTATGTCATCTTCATTTTCTCTTCATAAGATTGCAATTTGTTGCACTTGATACCGTAATTTTGATATCTCATACTGTAATTCTTCCTCTTCATGCGTCATAGTATAGATTTTTTAGGGCTTAATGGGTATGGAATTATTTTTTAGAGGCGTTATAGAACCAAATACTGATAAAAATTCTAAAATATGCCCTTGGTATTACTTCAAACTACTTTTTCGAACAAACATTATGCAATTTTAAAAACCAAATACACACATTTTTCTTGATTTTGATAAGCTCGATATTCAAACTGAATTATCTATATGATTTAGGATACTCAATAAATGAAATTTGGTCTTGAGGTAGCCCTCTGAATCCTCTTTTGAATGCCACAGGTCATACCTGATTGGATTCTTCAAGGAAAAGTTTTGTGTAATCTCCCACAATGACCTAATTATGGACCAGCTTAGTAGAGTGAACTTGTTCGACTTTTCACTTGTTCGACTTGTTGTGTGTCATCGTTTTCCTTTGGCTCTGAAACTGATAGTAGTGAAACTATAGCCCATTTACTTGCGGCCACTTTTTACATCATTCCAATCCAATCTCAGAGAGAGAGCTATGAAGATTTTCCCACGATCACCTCCTTGAGATGAAATTTAGAAGCCTCAAAAATCCCTAACTTCCACAGATCATATCTCCAAAAATATTGGGAACCAATATCTGAAATTTTGCAACGATGTTCCTCGGGATTGCGGCTTCGCACTCTAAAATTTTTAGCTTTTGAACCTTCATAGAAAAAAATTTACTACGAAAATACCACAATGACTTTTTTAGGTTAAATTCAGAAGCCTGCAAAATGACCTAACTTGCACCAATCATATCTCCAAAAATATTGCGAACCAAGCTCTGAAATTTTGTGATGATGTTCCTCAGGATTTTTTCTTGCACTCTCCAAAATTTCAGATTCTCGAACCTCGTAGAAAAAGAAGTTACAGGCGAAAATTCCACTTAACATGACATGTTTGGAGTGTAGAAAACCCCTAATCTCAAACCTCTGATACCAAATGTTGTGTAACCAACTCCAAAAAGAGAAGAAAAGAGATATCAACGCCTTAGAACTAAGCCACTTCGAGGGGGCAACCTCCAATACATTACATGAATGAACAATTCTTGGATGATTCAATTTACAAAACCTCCTTTCTATATATAGGAGTCCATGGGGGCACAATATAATCCTAGTGGGACCACAATGTAATCCTAGCCGACCTAACAATAATAATGCAAGGGCACAATAATAACAATATGGGGGTTACAGGGGTACACTAATAACAATAAGTGGGGTTAGACTAACATAATAAGGGACCACACTATTAATATAGGGGCTTAAATATCCATGAGTCCGGAACTCAAATGGGTAGTATGCATACAGGGCACAAATCATGAGAGGCGAACCAACTCAATCATCACTGTGGGGCCAAAGCACACCAACAAGGTTCGGCAAGCCTAGCCTTGTGGTTGCTTATAGCTCCTAGAAGTTATAACCAAAGCCCCCCAGAGCTCCCAGAGCTCATCGTCCAACAGGACCCTCAGAATAGGGTCATTCCATGATTCCAAGATTCTCACGGAAGGTTAGGAACATGACCTTCCCCAAGGGCATAGTGAGAATATCCGCGACCTGCTCATCAGTTCATATATGATCGAGCCTTACAGTGCCTCGCTGTACCATATCCCAAATAAAGTGGTACTAGCCATCAACATGCTTGGATCAATCGTGGAACACGAGATTCTATGACAAACGAATCTCCCTCTAGTTATCACAAAGGATAACGGTGGTATCTAGCACATGCTCGAACAACTCACTGAAGAGCTTTCGCAACCAAGTGACTTCACAACAGGCCATACATGTTACAATGTATTCAGCTTCATCGGTGCTCAAGGCTACCGACTTTAGTTTCCTGCCCGAAGCAAATCTACGTGTGAAGTAGCATCCAGATGTGCTCTTACAATCCACCACACTGCCAGCCCAATCGGCATCAGTATAACCAAGGAGTGTCATGCTCCTGACAGTGTATCTCAGCCCAAGGTCTATCGAGCCCCAGAGATATCTCAAGAGTTTCTTGGCACCAACCCAATGAATGTTATGATCAACCATGTGCTGACTCAAAGTGTTCACTGCAAAACATACGTCCGGACGAGTGTTCACTAAGAACATCAGGGCCCCTACGAGTTGACAATACTCAGTAGGATTTGTCAATACGGGCCCAACAGCACTGCCACTCAACTTCTTGAAGTTGAGCTCCATCGGTGTCAACACGGACTTGCAGTCCACCATACTAAATCTTTCCAGAAGCTACACAATGTATTTTCCTTGAGAAAGGAAAATCTCGCCAGGTCTCTGCCAGACCTCCAGACCTAGGAAGTAGTGCATCAGTCCTAGGTCTTTCATCTCAAACTTAGCAGCGAGCTCCCTCTTGCATTGATGAATGAGAGGGTCAGCACCTGTCAGGAAGAAGTCATCCACATACAGCACCAGAATGAGAGGCTTCTCTCTATGAACCTTGAAGTAAAGGTTTGGATCAACATTACTACGAGTGAAGCCCAGCTTCATCAGGTAGCTATCTATCCTCTCGTACCAAGCACTGGGTGCTTCCTTCAACCCATAGAGGGCTTTCTTCAACCTGCAGACATGGGTGTCCTGATCCTAGACTTCGAACCCCAGAGGTTGCTCCACATACACCTCTTCCTTCATCGCACCATGCAGAAGTGCGATCGTCACATCCATCTAATGAAGACTCCATCCTTGCGTAGCAGCAAGGGCCATGATAGATCAGATGGCAGTCACAGGTGCAAATATGTCATCATAGTCTATGCCTTCTTTTTTAGAGAAGCCACGAGCAACGAATCTTGCCTTGAACTTTTCAGCACTTTCATCAGATCCATGCTTGATCTTGTAGAGCCATTTTGAGGTGACAACTGCTTTGTCCTCTGGTCTAGGAACCACATCCTGCATCATTATGGACTCAATACTTCAAGTACAGCATCCTCTGGAAATTGATGTCAGCCACTTCCTCAAAAAATCTGTGCTCGTACTGTGTTAACAGTACCATGGTTGTTGGGCAACCCCAGACCACCAACTTTTGGGAGTTGTGAATGTCCCCTCTGGGGCTACATGTCCCTCAAACATCCTCGAGAATGTCCGACTGGGCGCATTCGGCCTCTTTCCCGTTGGGATGGAGACCAACGGATCCATTGTCCTTCAACATCGTGCTTCGTCTCATCCTTCGATTCCTCTTGATTTCTAGGCCTTGCTTCATGACCTTCCTCAGGTTTCGGAAGATTGAATACTTTCCTCAAGGACTTAAGTATCTTCATCAAAGGTGACATCATGGCATATCTCCACTTCCCTTTGACCAGACACATAGAATCTATAGGCCTTCGAAGTTTCGCAGTAGCCCACAAACATTGTGGTCTCCCTCTTGATGCTAGCTCCTCTGCAAAAGTTCTTGAAATCGTTCGTCTCATATTTAGTGCTATTATCGGTCTATTGGATAGCATCTCATGTCATTTCTCCCAATGGACTTCCTCCAACCTGTTAGATTGTATCAATTCTAGACCCAAACGGGATAGCTTCCTTGAAGCTCTTCTTGCACATGCACACCTTTCCATCAATGAATGCCACATTGAAACCTTTGTCTTCCATGGCTGATATAGACACGAGTTTCTTCTTCAAATTAGGTACATAGAGTACATCCTGCAAGTGGAGGACTTGACCTTGAGACAAGTGGAGGGTCACAGTCCCTGTCCCTTTCACGAGATATGTAGCATTATCTCCAAGGATAATTTCCAGATTAGTATCCTTCTCAACCATATCAGAGAGTGCTTCCTTGAACCTAGTGATGTGCCTTGAGGCACCACTATCTATCCACCAGACATCCATAGTGTCGGGTGGAGATGCAATAGAGAGGACAGATACAAGAATGTATTCATTTCTTTTATCAACAACATTTGATTCCTCATACCTGGAATTTCTTGACCTTTTGAAAGGTTGATCATTTTCGCCGGAGGGAGCCTTCCTCTTTCCCTGGAACTTGTTGTTCCTTTGATTGTCATCCCTCTAGTTGTTGTTGTTGTCATCATCATTAGGAGAATCCTTCTTGAAAGGACATTCTCTAGCATAGTGACCAGGCCTCTGACAAGTGAAGCACTTGCCCTTCTTTCCTTGGGCCCCTGCTTTTCCCTTGTTCTTTGGACCACCAGATTTCTTCTTTCTAGAATGAGCAGTGTATGCAGCATTTCCTTCATTTCCATACTCCTTCATTCTTGATTATTCTTGAATGCATCTTGACAGTACTTCGTCAAAGTCAGGTATCACATTATTATTTAGAATGGTAGTGTTGAACACATGCCATTCAGATGAGAGCCCTCCAAGTGCGGTGAGCACCATCTCTTGATCAACTATTGTCTCCCCAATAGCCAGCAGATTGTTCCTGATTTCATTCAGCTTCAAAAATTATGATTGAACAGACTCATCCCTACCTTTCTTTAGATTCTTCAATTGATTCTTGAAGAATAGTACTTGATTCACATTGTTGGCCTTGAACATGAGGATCAATTTATCATACATCTCTTTGGATGTGCCCAACTCAGAGATGTAGGCCACCAGACTTTTATGAATGGATTCCCTGATCATTAGCTTTGCTTTGATCTCCCCCTTCTTGTACTTTGTTTTGGCAGCAGCAGTAGCAGTGGATGGAGGTTCTTGGATTTTACCCTGCACATAGTCCATGACATCTTGGTCCTCCAATTTGAGATCTAATATCATCTTCCAAGCATGGAAATCATCCCTCCCAGTCAATTTGTCATCCTCCTTGAAGCCATAGTTTGTAGAACCCATTTTCCTCTTTGGTGATTGCAACAAATAGGGCTTGTCTTCACCTCAGCTATGATACCATGTAAATTTATGTAGATGATCTGTGCTTGATGCAACTTTACTTTTCACTAGAGCAATCACATAAACAATCAAGTAAAATGCCGATAGAACATACCAGAGGATCTATAGAAGACAAGTCAAAAACAGATAAAAGTGATGGTGCATTACGGCGGTCAACAGGATGCTTCAACCAGCAAAAGCTCCTTGGTCGGCCAACCCAGCATGTGTCACAACAGCCCTCAAAACAACCACACGGTCAACTCAAATTCAACCCAAGAAAAATTCAACGTTGTCTAGAAAATTCAACGTAGGACAACAGCAAGAAAGTCAATGCAGGTCGGTCTTCTGTCAACCTTTTGACCTCGATTTTTGTTCCAATGTGTACGGCCTTCCAAGATCGAAGTCTCCACCAAAATTCAGCCTCTTTGGACCATGCATTGACCAAAGTCAACACTGGTCAAACTTGCGTGGAAACCCTAGCTGCAGTGAATTTCGTCCAAACCCTAGCTGCACCAAATTCGTCCTTCTTCCCACGTGTGAATCGAAATTTCCTCCAAGGAGCTCATACTAAATCAGAAGAGGAGACGTTGTGTGAGGATGAGATGAGTGAAAAAGTCCTCCAACGTTGACTCTATTTATATCAATCACTGAGGTGTGTGACACATCTGCTGGGGGGTGTAAAACCTTAAGGCCGACCTGCAAATATTTGAAATTATTAAAAATAAATTCAAATAAATGTTCTGCTCATCAGATTAAGATCAATTTTAGATCGATCTTACACCTCTCCGAAAGAGGAACCCAATACAAATATTGGTTTCTTCATCTGAGCATCACAACATGGAGTTTGGACCTAGTTGTCCAATTTTAACAAAGGGCCTCCTCTAACTTAGTCATAGATTGATCTACGCTGGCAACTATGAGGCATCTTTTTCCATTCACACCATGGAATGCGATATCATAGCAAATCTAAAGACACATGTTGGATATAACATTATGACGCTTTTGAGCTACTGCAAGTCCATTCAAGCACCTTTACTTCCCAAGTATAAATAGTGTAAGAGACAAATGCATAACAAGGTAGAAGCCTATGTCACAAGGTTCATAGAACTCTGTTAACCTTAACCTCGAGGTTCAAAATTTGGTAAAAATTTTTAAATTCCACGACCCTTATGAATCTCATAACTTCATGTCACCATTGAAGCTTGTAATCTATCCTTACAATTTCCAAGTCCATGCAAGCATTTTTTATCTTTTATTTTTATTGATGTTGATTTCTTATTAATTTATGCTATATTTCATTTTAAAGTTAATTATGCCCATAGGGGTGTCTATTTTGGAATTGGGATTCCACAATTTTAATTAAATTATCAATAATTATTAGGTGGATGGTAGGAATTTAACTTCACAAAATATGCTAAAATATTCTTAGTAGTATTCACAAATCAAAGGTTGAGATTTATCTCAAAAGTAGTTATGATGTTTTTTTTTTTTTTTTTTTAATTAATTAAAAAAATGTCATAAGAACATGACTTATGGTTTTTTGGGCATGTAATATTAGTAAGCCGTGATATTGGCCAATGATATTATAAAAAAAACTATTTGCAGGTTAAAAAGCTCCATGGTTAAGAATCTTGCAACATGCCTTTTAAAATCTATATGGTTAACTCATATATCAATTCTTTTTATAATTAATAACAATAATAATAATTTAAAATAAAGTTACAATTTAGTTAATTTTTACTATTTTTATAAATCTCGCCAATGTGAGATGTATAATGAGGTAAGTGTTTTATTGGCATTTACCAGTGATTTAGTTTATATGGTTGCACTAATATATATATATATATATAGAGAGAGAGAGAGAGAGAGAGAGAGAGACCTAATGGTGAACCTTATTAAAAAATTGAAGTTGAATTGAACCTAATCATTGTTGAACTCGAATAATGTCACTTAAGTCGAAGCATTGTACACTACACATAACTAGCCAATAAAACATGTCTCCACATCCAAAAACTCTCATTGAACTTGGAGGTTTCCTTTATCTCCATCATCTTTTTTTTATGACTTATACCTTGTAATGTATATAATAAGTTGTAGATTGGGTCACACTACGAGAAACCATTTTGAACACTTCAATTTTGAATTTTCTTTAAACATATGATTCTTAATTTCATAAATAATAAGCTTGATACCAATTTCTTAGATTATACTTTTTATATGCATCAAGCATTTAAGCCTCACAACTATCACTATATGCACTATTCATGCATATGCATATGAAATAAATTATAACGTGTACAACATTAAACAAAATGAACGCATGATTACACACATCAACTTCCGTATATGTATATATCTTCTGTATATGCACAACTTTCGTATATGTGCATATATTTTGTATATGCACAACTTCCGTATATGTGTATCTTCCATATATGTGCAGCTTCCGTATATATAGAAGTTGCAAATATATAGAAGCTACACATATACAGAAGATATGCATATACATAAGATGCGCATATACAGAAGCTACGCATATACAGAAGATATGCATATACATAAGATACACATATACATATGTTGCGTATATACAAAAGATGTGCATATACAAAAGTTGCACATATACAAAATATGTGTGCATATACAAAAGTTGCGCAATATACGGAAATTGCATATATGTGGAAGATATGCGCATATACGGAAGATATGTGAATATACGAAATATGTGCACATATACGGAAGTTGTTCATATATGCATATATGTGTATATTTCGTATATGCACAACTTCCGTATATGCGTATCTTTCGTATATGTGCATATATTTTGTATATGTGCAACTTCCGTATATGTGCATCTACTGTATATGCGCAAATTTTTGATATCCACATATACGGAAGAAGCGTATATACAAAATTTGTGTATATGCAAAAAACATATGCATATGAAAAATATTTAGATATAGAGAAGTCACTCAACTTCTATATATGCACATATTATGTATATATAGCACCCACCGTTGGAGGAATGTCGAGGTGATGTTCAATCCTCTCCATTCTCTGGTCTAGGATGCCCATACGGTGCTCGTGCGAGTCGAATATAGTCTATGTGAGTAAAAAATTAATATTCTAATAAAGCTCTACAGTCTGCATGGATTGGCTGAATCGTCTAATTGTGTGTCCTAAATCAGGGATCCAATAATCCCATTCTATCAGAATCTCAGTGTACAAGAGTGATTCGAATTTATGTAGGAACACAAAATAATACACATATAACCATAAATACAAATATGCAGCGAAAATAACACTTCATTTTATTAATATCAAATAACTGAAATTTGTTTACAGACAGAATGGAAATAAACTAGATAGGGCGTTGGTAGCTTATCTTTGAGAAGAGATGTGGCAGCTACAGGCCTCTGAAATCTGTGTTACAATGAGGCTCGAAGGCCTATATATTATTTAGAAACAATGGAAAACCCTAAACATCCAAAAACCTAACCCTAGGAGATGAAACGCCAGAATATGGGCCCCGTCGGGTTAAATTGGTACATCAATTTCCCAGGGTCGTAAATTTGGCATACTATCTTCATTTGATGCAAATGATACATTGTTAAAAACATCTATCCGAGGACTACAACTGCTAACAATGAATGCCAAGTTTGGAACAAATTCATATTCGCCGAAGGTTTGATGCCAAAAAACGTCGTTCAGGGCCTCAAAATGGCTCCGGAAGTTTAGGACCCAGAAAACTGCCAAAAATATTAAATTGTTCTACAATTAAGGAAACTGAAAGCTAAAAAACTGAAAGAAACAATGGTGTGGTCCCAAGTGGAATAGCGAGTGGCCACCAATATCCACCTGGATCAAAGAGAGTAGTTTAATGAGAGGATGCTTCTCCCTTGGATTAGGAGAGTTCTTCCTAAATATTGGTTGGTGTAATCTCCCAATAGTGAGATGGGAGATCCATTTTTTATTATGTGATTTCAGATATTTAGACTGAAGTGCCCGACGAAAACTTTGACACATGATTTTAAGAATTTGTACTACTATGTAACAGATTACTTTTTTTTTTTGCAGTGGTGCACATCTTTCTTGTTGTTATTGGAATATATATATATATTTTTGAAATTGATTCAGTACACCGCAGGGAAGGTCACATTAAAGAAAATTATGTCTCCATATTTCACTATTATATCTATAGAATAATCACAATGTATACAAATTTTCTTAGAATATTTCCTCTGGAAAGTCTTTGAAAGATTTGCAACAGATACAATATTTACAAGAATTTTTATTAATGTAAATTATAATGTATTCAAAAGTTAAATGTATTTACATATGTTATAAGAGATATATGTTATAACCACATCTATATGTTATAACAGATATTTTAAACAAAAAGTAAAATATAACTACTTTGATATTGGGTAACTCTTTCAAACCAAAGAGATCAACACTTCATGTTAATAATTTGATCAGTAGCAGGTGTGAGTTAGCAAGCCATAAGTTACAAAAGGTTTAAGAGAAAGTAAAGCAATATTATGTAGTTATTAATATTTTCTAATACTTATTAAATAAAAAAATATTTAAATTAGTTTAATTAAGATGGGATAGTTACACTTTCTCTTCAAACTTCCTTTGAGGTTAGTATCTTTTTAGCCTTGGGAGTTGGTCTTCATCATCAAGGATGGTTGGCCTTAGCTTCCACTGTCAGTTTTTTGAACACCCTACCCACCATGGTTTTTTTCAATAATAGGTTTCAACAATCTTAAAGAATTTTTTCCCACTTGCATCACCAAATTGGGTGCACTTTACCTCCTCGAAAAAATGGCCCTTTGGAAAAAAAATTCTCTTTTTCTTGACTTGTTACTCAAATTTTCCAATTTTTTTCTCTTTCCCTCTACCAAATCTCTAATTCTTCCATTTGTCCTTGCTTCCATAAAACACTCGCTATGATAGTGTTTCTCTTCCTATGAAGAATGATGAGTGGGATAAGTAAAGGAGGAAGGTCATTCTTAGGAAACTCATTTTCTTCTTGCTCTCTCCTCTCCGTTGTAGGGGACCTCTTTTCTTGTAAGCTAAAACTCTCTATAACACATAATGATAACAACCCAAAATTTCCCTATCTTTGTCACTAGAGGGGTTACACTAAGCATAACTAACCCTTTATCTAGAATCTCAAAAGACCACTTATCTTGGCACATCCAATAACCAAACTATGATAACTGAAGATATGAAGCAAAACATCCAAAGATAGGAGGACAATAGCAACCATGGACCTCACACACAATGTAACTATTGAACTCTACATATAGTAAGCATAGACCTCTTATCCACTTATTTTTAATCAATTAATATATAGTATTATTAAAAATTAACATAATATCAAACATTTAATTAATGTATATAAACATAGTGATATTCATATATCTTGCTTAAAAATATTTTATGTATCTAAACATTTATATTTTAATTATCTAAAATATTTTCTATAATTAAATGTAAATACAAATAAATTTAGCAGGAGGTTTTAGATACCCATTGATTAGGTGCTTTGTTAAAGCACTCCTTGATGTGAAGTCAATTAGACATGTAGAAGATATAGTCTTGCCAAAATTACAAAAAAAAATTAAACTATATAAAATTATGGATATTATTATATTCATAATATTTAGCATGACATACTAACAAAATCCAGAGTTAAAATGGATTATATGATTTATACATGTATGTATGTATGATTGATTATATATATATATATATATTATTTAATAGTTAGAATTCAAATTTAAAGGAATTTTTTTTATATATATCAAATATTTATATACAATATCAACTAACACATTAAAAGTAAATAAACAATTATAATATTGTAAATTTATCTATATGTTTAAATCTTAAATACTTTTAAACTTGTTTTTTATTGTTCCCTCCTTTTTTTTTCATTTAAATATTACTTCAAGATAATTTGAATATCAAAATTGTAAATATTTAATTAACCAAGAAAATTATAAAATAATTTTAAATCATAGAGCATGTATTATGGGATTTTTCTGAATACCCATATGTTAAAGTTTTAAGAAATTAAAGGTTGTTTTACAATTCCACTAGAAATTATGTTTTTACAGGTAGTTTTTTAATATTGAAATTTCTAACTATATTTCAAAATTAGTTTATCATGCTCATTATTAAAAAAATCATAAAAATAAGAAAGAAATTCTAAATGTCCAACATAGAGTTGAATAATATAATTTCAGATTTTGAAATTTTATTTTCATCATTGAAAAAGAGTCAATGTTATAAATTTTAAATAATATTAAGATATAATTTAAAATAAATATTTTAATAATTTTAATAACAAAATATTTCAATTTATTGCACATAAAACAATTGCTAATTACTTATTTAAATGATTGTTTTGGGAAAAAATAAACTTTTTATAGACCCAAATATATCATTCAACTTTTGACATATACGTGGTATAATTATATTTTAGTGTATCACAATAAATGGTCTAATAATGTTACTTCATTAAAAGGTGGAGAAATATAACACTAAAGCACTTATATATTATATTTTGGTGTATCATAGTGAATGGTTGAATGGTGTTACTTCATTAAGAAGTGGAAAAATCTATCATCAAAGGACTTATTTATTATCTTTATTCCTAGAAGTTAAGTTAACTAGGTCAACTGAAATTAGTCTATTTCATTTGTCATTAAAGTTCAAAAATAAAACTGATAGTCTTTAACTATTAGGTATTATGAGTAGCTTATTACGAAAGGTTATTATAAGTAATCATCTAAAATTTAATATTTAAAAACTTGTAATGTATTACAAGGCTTTATACTAAGCACCTCAAGGAAGAATATTTTCTTTCCCTACTCGTTATCAAGTGTATGAATTTAATTTCAATTATCTAATCTTTAAAATGGTTTAAAATTCTAAAAACTAAAATTTTTATAATGAAAATTCATTAAATCAAATAAAAGTAAAATTTTAAACAAATTCAATTATTATAATGGAATATTCTCTTAAATCTAAGGAAAGCAATTTACATTTTTATTTTAACATAACGCCTTAGTCTAACTAGATTGCTTTTTCGCCCTGAAAATCATGAAAATTCTCGTAAGATTTTAAGAAAACCTGGCAGGAATTTTTGTAAATCCACGTTATAACTATCAAACTTTAATATTTTGGGTGCCTTAGAGCTTTTTGATGGTGTTGAATCCATTTCCACCATCAAAATCATGATTCAAACACTGTTACTGTAAAATTTCTTAAATTTTTATAGCCGATATTCGAGCCAATTTTGATGGTCTAGGCAATTCGTTCGTCTCCTTAGACAACTCCTAAAATAAGTATTAAAGAAACTTCAATTTACTTTAAAAATAAATAAATTATAATAATAAAATATTCCATTAAATGAGAAGAAAACAATTTTAGATCTTTTTTTTTGAAATAAATAATGGACTAACTTAGGTTTTCATTTTAAAATAAGTAGGCAACAAACTGTTTTTTTTTTTTTTTTTTTGCATTTTCCAAATTCCCACCTGGCTTACCAAAATTAAAGCGATATAGATGACAATTACACTAGTACAGTTCACATAATTGAAACATAAAATTCAGAAGGGAAAATATTCATATATTAATAATGCTCATGGTTTGATGGGAAGATGTGCTTAGTTAACAAGCCCAAAAGTTTACAAGCTCTCATTATCAATGGAAGTGTGATACCGACACTTGGAGAAAATTTGCTTTATAATTCTCTGTTTAAGAAGAATTCTCACCTTGACACTATGCATATGCTTTAAAACTGATTTTTTAACAACAACAAATCTCCAAAATCCATTTCAATCATAGGATCCGATTAACAAAGTGCAAGATCAATTAATTAGCGTTTCCCATTGTTTACAATACCCATTCCATCGTTTTAATTGATGGAAAAACATCTCTATTTTTAAACTGATATTTATAACAAAATTCCACTCCACCTTTTCAAACGAATTTACCTACACTTGGCTCGGCCACCGTTGATGATATTTATATCTACAGTGATAACAACATTGACTTTCCAACAGTTCCTTTTGTTTTTTCCACCGTAGATCGTGACCCTCCTTTGCTTAATCCAACAGTGCAAATTCGTTTTAGTTGTATCTGCTTCCTATTTGACTTGACTGTGGAATTTCCGCTCTGCTGAAGGCAAAACTAGAGTTCCAGAAATTCAAACAATCTTGATCCATCACCAAGATTAGCACTAAGGTGAGATCGATCAACTATAAACCTGAAAGCGCCATCGCCTAGTCAGTTTGGCCCGGGTTCGTATCCCATTAAAGAACACAATAATATGAAGAAACTCAAAGGACCTACCTGGTTACAATTCAGCTCTTCTTCATTGGAATCCGATGCGGAAATGGTGACCACGAGCTTACCACGAAAATACACGAGCAACCACGGGAGATTTTCCTAGGCATAAGCATCCATGGGATGCGAATCAGAAACCGGTGTTTGGATACCCTTCATTGAAGCCTGGAAAGCCTGAATCAGTATGTGCTCCCCAGCATTGTGATTGGTGGTGGGCAGGGTTTGTCAGAGAGACTTTTCTGGTCGAGAGAGCGGAGCTGAAGATATTGGGGGTAGACAATTCCAATAAGTCCTTTCATTCTTTCCCCTCTTCCACCACCACCATCAACAACCACCCACCATTTCATTTGAATTTTAAAAATTTACCGCACAACTTTTTGAATTTGAAATCCTGCTGCTTACCGTTTGCTTTAACTACATGGCAGGGATTAAGGCCACAAGTAAGGCATGCCCTCTGAAGGCAACGCCAGGCGCCTTCACCTGTGGGCTATGAGGCAGGCATATTCTTGTTGGGTTTAGACCCCTTTCTTTTTCTCATAGCAAGAAGATCTCCCCATCTTCTCAGACCAGCATAAAAGAATAAAAAATGTTGGCTAATATGAATTTTAAAATTCAAAATTTCAAATTTCAATTCGCGGTTTTTCATATTCAAATTTTACAATTCAAACTGCGTACACTGTATTGTAGCGTATACCCTGTATTTATATGCGGTGGAAACTAGGCGGAGGCGCAAGGAAATTCCTCATGCCTATTGGGATGCCATCCATGGTTCCTCGTCCGTATTCAGATGCAGGGGCATGGGCATCCATTAAACTTTGTGAACCCATGTGTATGCGATAAATACAAGTACCGGATGATAAGACAGGGTTTCAACAACATGGGGTGCATGGCATGGGTTGGGTTGCCATGGCCATTGGTACTTAAGGGGCATTAATGGGTCAATAGCAGAGGAAATAAGGCTCGCCCATCCTTCACTAATTTGAATTGATTTGCGGCACTATTTTATTTTCAGTTGCAGTCAATATCCGGTGACTGAATTGAGTTTGGGTTGTTTTGTTACCAATTTACAGTCACGAGGTGAGGCTGTTGGAAAAGTTGTTGAAGTTGCTGCAGGCATACAATGAAAATTAATTGTCCATGGCCTTTCGCACACTTTATAATTAATTGTCTAAGTCGCTGCAGACATACAATGAAAATTGCTACACTTGTGACAATGATTTTTCAGAGACTCTTCCACTATAATCTAGTTTCCCATTCAGATTGTTAAAAAATTACACTCAAATTTGATATTAGAATCATTAGATTTTATACTAGAATTAGTAGTTACCTGTCAATATTTTTGTGGAGATCTTTTTCTTATTTAACTGCTAGATTTACTTTGCTTTTTCTGAATTTGTGAATATTTTGATATAAAATGGTTTTAATTTTGTTATACAATCTAGTTAACGATTCAATTTAATATGAAATGAAAATGAAATTTAATGAAAAGAGAGGCCGATAATCTTGAGAATCAACACAATTGGTTGCATACAACATACTCTCTTATTATCTAATTTGAGTTTGATAGCTTGACTAAAAGTTTATTTACAGTGGCCAAAGATGACTAGGGAAGGTTTTCATCAATATGCCAACGATTTGTTTGGTGTTCACAATATGTTTAGTTTTGAAGCTAGTAGTATAATGAATGAATGAATGATATTTTAACATTTACGAAACTAAAAATAGTCTATGGTACTACCAGTTGCCTTCTGTAATTCAATCAATTTCTTACTTAAATTGATGATGAGTTTACTCAACCTTCTAACAGTTCCCTTACTAAAAAGACAATGCCACGGAACTAACGCTAACATAGTGCAGAAATTGTCCCTTGTTGATAATTGTTTGATGAAGAAGAACATAATAAAATTAGGTCTATACTAGGGAAAATGAACTGAGCAAACCGAGGAAGAAAGCTAAAGGGTATTGCATGTAGGGTAAAGATAACATGTATGGTCGGTCAAACCAGGTGGCATTTTTTTTCAGGCAAAGTAAGGTTTTGTGGCTTGTTTTTTGTATCAAGGGTTTTGTGGCTTGCTTTTAGTATCAAGGGCTGAGCCATTGTCTCGAACCCTCATGTAAAGAATATTTGCATTGATTACTAAAAGAAGGTTAAAGGGTCGTTCTATAAAAATTGCACATTTGTGATATTGTTGATGTGATTTTCTTTCCATTTGTTGCTCATGAATTAATGTTAACTGAAGTAGTGTGACAATAAAATTTACTTGCACTATATTGAAGGGTTATGATATTATGCTAAGTAACCAATCATATAGATATTATATAAGTAAGCTTATTGTGAGGTGTAGTTCGGCTGGAGTAGCATTTTACTACACTAAGAAGTTGTGAAACATGTCAATGTCGCAAGCTCGAGGGGTCGATATGCGCCCAAAAGAGCGCCTTGTAACCATGTGGAGCCCCTGTGGTTGTGACAACTGTACACTTGGATAAGGTACTAGTGGTGAATCAATGAGTTTAAAATTGGATGAATGGAAGTAGATATGGAAGAGATGGGTCTATCTGATGTCTCTATGGTTGAGCCCAACAACAGTGCAAGGGCCTCCTCTAGCTTAGTCATAGCTTGATCTACACTGGCAACTATGAGGCATCTTTTGCCATTCATACTATGGAATGCGATATCATAGCAAATCTGGAGACACATGTTGGATATAACATTATGATGCTTTTGAGCTACTACAAGTCCATTCAAGCACCTTCACTTCCCAAGTCTAAATAGTGTAAGAGACAAATGCATAACAAGGTAGAAGCCTATGTCACAAGGTTCATAGAACTCTGTTAACCTTAACCTCGAGGTTCAAAATTTGGTAAATTTTTTTAAGTTCCACGACCCTTATGAATCTCATAACTTCATGTCACCATTGAAGCTTGTAATCTATCCTTACAATTTCCAAGTCCATGCTAGCATTTTTTATCTTTTATTCTTATTGATGTTGATTTCTTATTAATTTATGCTATATTTCATTTTAAAGTTATTATGCTCATAGGGGTGTCTATTTTGGAATTGGGGTTCCACAATTTTAATTAAATTATCAATAATTATTAGGTGGATGGTAGGGATTTAACTTCCACAAAATATGCTAAAATATTCTTAGTAGTATTCACAAATCAAAGGTTGAGATTTATCTCAAAAGTAGTTATGACATTTTTTTAATTAAATTAATTATTTAAAAAAATGTCATATGAACATGACTTATGTTTTTTTTGGGCATGTAATATTAGTAAGCCATGGTATTGGCGCATGATATTATAAAAAAACTATTTGCAAGTTAAAAAGCTCCATGGTTAAGAATCTTGTGACATGCTTTTTAAAATCTATATGGTCAACTCATATATCAATTCTTTTTATAATTAATAACAACAATAATAATTTAAAATAAAGTTACAATTTAGTTAATTTTTACTAGTTTTATAAATCTCGCCAATGTGAGATGTATCATGAGGTAAGTGTTTTATTGGGATTTACCAGTGATGTAATTTATATGGTTGCACACACACACACACACACACACACACACACACATATATATATATATATAGAGAGAGAGAGAGACCTAATGGTGAACCTTATTAAAAAAATGAACTTGAATTGAACCTAATCATTGTTGAACCCGAATAATGTCACTTAAGTCGAAGCATTCTACACTACAAATAACTAGCCAATAAAACATGTCTCCACATCCAAAAACTCTCATTGAACTTGGAGGTTGCCTTTATCTCCATCATCTTTTTTTTTTTTTGACTTGTGCCTTGTAATGTATATAGTAAGTTGTAGATTGGGTCACACTACGAGAAACCATTTTGAACACTTCAATTTTGAATTTTATTTAAATATATGATTCTTAATTTCATAAATAATAAGCTTGATACCAATTTCTTAGATCATACTTTTTATATGCATCAAGCATTTAGGCCTCACAACTATCACTATGTGCACAATTCATGCATATGCATATGAAATAAATTATAACATGTACAACATTATACAAAATGAACAGATGATTACACACCATTTTTTTATTTATTTATTTATTTATTTATTTATTATTATTATTATTTATTTTTTTATTTTTTTATTTTTTTAAATCAGCTTTAAAACATGCATAATGTAAATAACACTTATATTTAATTAAACATTTTAATTAAATCATTAAGTGGTTGTTGACTAAAAACAAAAACAAAAAACTAATCAATAATCGACTCATCAAGATTTGGATTGCTTAGTTGGCTGCCTACTTAAAAAAAGTTAGGGTGTTTGAGATGGTTAAAGATTTGAATTGTTCTTATTCACTATACTTATTTTTTTTCTTCCGTGTTTCAATCTCATAGGAGCTAGGCCATCTATTTCCACAATGTAAAGGAGGTAAATGGTGGTGAGCAACAATGTTTTTGGCTTTTTTGGTACCAAGACACAAAAATTCAGTGTACTTGATATGTATTCAATGACAAACTTAAAAAAAACACAACATACTATAAAATAATAGATATGAAAATATTGAAACCCCATACCTATAAATGAACTTAAGCAATTGATCTTGATTGATCTTTTAGTTTGAACACTTAATCAACCTCACACCTAGGGATGGCTAAAATTGTCCCCTTTGTTTGAAAATAGGCTAATACTAATCGAAATTTCTCTTGCTTGTTAGAAAACAATGTGAATATGATTCCTTATTTTTCTTATTTGTTTCAAAATAAGTAAATATAAATCCTTATGTGATGTCAAACCAGGAGGTAACTCCTCAAATCAGAATGTTTATTAGCTGAAGAATGCATATGGATTTATACATGGAGGTGAGGCTATTGGGATTCATCTCCCAATGACTCTTGGCCTTCCTTATTTCCTAATATTAAATAATATACAATATTAAATGTGCACACCCATCCCATAGGATTAGGTGTCAACATTCCCCTCTTTAATCCGAAGGGATGTTGGTGAGTCCAAGCATCGATCTGAACTTTTCAAACTTTTCTCTTCCAAGTGCTTTGGTGAAGATGTCAGCAGTTTGCTCATTTGTGGAACAATGATGTAGATGGATAGTTTTGGCCTGAACATGATGTCGAATGAGATGGTACTTTGTATTGATGTGCTTTGTTCGATCATGGAACTTTGGGTTCTTGGACAACTTTATTGCAGAAGTGTTGTCGATCATGAGTGGAGTGGAATACATTTGTTTCATATGCAAATCTTCCAGGATTTTCCGGAGCCACACAATTTCTTTTGTTGCTTCAGCTGCTGCCACATATTCTGCCTCAGTCGTGGAATCTGCTGGAACTGACTGTTTGCATGATCTCCATGAGACAGCTCCTGATCCAAGACTCATGGTGTAACCTGTAGTAGACACCCTTGTTTCTTTGTCGCCATCAAAGTCTGAATCAGAGTATCCGATCAAGCTGAAGTCGCCTACCTGTGTATATTTGAGTCCAAAGTCTTGAGTCCCCTTCAAGTACCTTAACACTCTTTTTGCAACAGACCAATGTCCTTCACAAGGTTTTTGCATAAACCTTGAGAGGATTCCAACAGCAAATGAAATGTCAGGTCTGGTGGTGGTCAGGTAGATAAGACTTCCTACAAGTTGTCTATACTTAGTTGCATCCTCAAATTCCTTCCCTTCAATAGATGTGAGCTTCAAGTTTTGTTCCATTGGAGTAGTTAAGGGATTACATTCATCCATGCCAAACTTGTTCAAGAGATCTCCAATATACTTCTTTTGAGAAAGAAATATGAATTTAGGATGTTGAATTACTTCAATACCCAAATAGTAATGAACATGACCCAAATCAGTCATTTCAAAACCTTTCTTCAACTCTTTCTTCATGGATGCAATATAGCTCTCATTGTTTCTTGTTATCAAAAGATCATCTACATATACCACAAGATATACAACTGTTTTTCCAACTTTCTTAACAAACAAAGTTGCATCATCAAGATCAAAGTGTTTGAAATCAAGTTTCAGAAGATGCTCGGTCGATTTCTCATACCAGGCTCGTGGTGCTTGCTTGAGGCCATACAAGGATTTTACAAGTTTGCAAACTTTGTGTTCTTGACCCTTTACAACAAATCCTTCTGGCTGGGACATATAAACTTTCTCCTTTAGATCTCCATTCAAGAAGGCTGTTTTTACATCCATCTGATGGACTTTCCATCCATTCTAAGCTGCTAAGGCAAAGAGAGTCCGGATGGTGGTCCATTTTGCTGTGGGAGCAAAAGTTTCTTCATAATCGACTCCTTCTTTTTGTGCGAATCCTTTTGCCACAAGCCTGGCCTTGTGCTTATCAAGTGAGCCGTCTACTTTGTACTTGTTCTTGTAGACCCACTTATAGCCAATTGGTTTCGTTCCCAAAGGCGGATCAACCAGCTTCCAAGTGCCATTCTTTATCAAGGCATCATACTCCTTCTGCATCGCTTATTTCCATTCATCATGAGAAGCGGCTTATTTGAAGGAAGTTGGTTCATGATCTGTAGACAAACTCAATTCACAGTTATAAGCAATATCCATATCAACATGGGAATCAGAATTATCTACATCACCTTCGATTTGTTGAGTGGAACTTCTTGTTCCTGTTTTTCCAACCTCATCAAGATGAACATTCTCTAGTGTCTTTGTCAGCCATTTGGGAGGACCTTTCTGAGATGGCCCAGGCTGGTCATTTGACTGAGTTGGGATTGATTCAAGATTCAATCTCCCAATTCTATCAATCACATCATCCAATGTGTCATCCGTGGTTGTTTCTTCATGTGGGGGAGAGAGTGCTTCGGGACATGATTCCACAGTTTGATTCAATATCGGAATCCCCCCTTCAAGATGTGGAATCACATTATCAAATTCTTGGAAGGACTTTGCATGTGTGAATCTATCTAGGCGATCAAGTTGCCGCTCAACAACCTTGTCACTCTTGGAAGATTCAAGAAATATGACATCTCTTGCTATCACAAACTTCTTATTTGTTTCATCATAGAGACAATATCCTTTGGAGGTATTGGAGTACCCCAAGAAGATACATTTTCTGCTTCTAGCACCAAGTTTGTTCCTTTGACCCTTGGGTATCAAGGCATAACAGGTGGACCCGAAGACCCTGAAATGCTTTACCGAAGGAATGTGGCCGTGCCAAATTTCAAAAGGAGTTTTGTTTCTAATTGAACTTGAAGGACACCTATTATTTATGTAAACAACACATAGAACTGTATCAGCCCAAAACATCAATTTTACATTCTTGAAAAATAACATGGAGCGGACCATATTTAAAATAGTTATGTTCATTCTTTCAGCTACACCGTTCTGTTGTGGATTATATGGCACAGTGGTTTGATGTTTGATTCCATGTTGACGAAGATAATTTTCAAATTCGTTTGAGGTGTATTCTTTTCCATTATCAGTAAGTAGAGAGCCAATATGTGTTTGTGCATCATTTTCAATCCATGCATGAAAATTCTTGAAAGTTTGAAAAGCATCAGACTTATTCTTCAGTAAGTAAATCCAACACATTCTGGTGTAGTCATCAATAAATGTCATCATGTATTTGTTTCCATTTGCAAAAGCAATAGGCATAGGGCCACATAAATTTGAATGAACAAGTTCAAGTTTTCTATGTGCTCTGGAGTGTGAATCATGAAATGGATGTTTGCTATGCTTTCATAGAATACAAGCATCACATTCCTTAGGTTTTCTAGGAATTGTAGGCAGTCTATCAACACCATTTTTCTTCAACAAACGAAGGCTTTCATAGTTTAAGTGTCCAAATCTAGCATTCCATAAAAGACTTGATGGGAATGTACCTTCATCATGATATGAACTGAATGCAAAGTTTTGAGCATGAGCAGATGAACCTTTCAGCTTCAAGAGTCTCCCTTCTTCTATTCCCTCCATGACAAGTGAGTGATCTGATGCTTTTCTGACCTCTTCCTTGCCATCAAACAAGTGAATTGAGTGTCCTTGCTGCCGGATTTCGACCAGGGACATCAAGTTTCTCTTCAACTCAAGGAGGTATAGAACCTCATCTAGGATATGATCAGGAAGACCAGGCAGTTTAAGCCTGACTGTGCCAAGCCCTGATGGCTTGAGTTTGCATTTATCTGTGAAATATACTGCTCCATCTAGGATATGATCAGGAAGACCAGGCAGTTTAAGCCTGACTGTGCCAAGCCCTGATGGCTTGAGTTTGCATTTATCTGTGAAATATACTGCTCCATCAACTTTTTCAGTGAATTCTTCAAAAAAATCTTTTCTAAATGTCATGTGACATGTTGCTCCTGAATCTAGCAACCAATCATCTCTCCATGAAGTAAATGAAACATCAAATAGGTTTTCAGTTACTCCATTGTTACAATGTGCTAGAACATAGTAAGCGGATTTAGGTGCTTTACCTTTGTCTTTGTCATTAGTTTTACCTTTGTCTTGATTTTTTTGCTGCTCAATTTTCTCCCATGGTGTTCTGCATTTGGATGCATCATGTCCATCTCTATTGCAACGTGTGCAATGAAGATTGGATTTGTCAGCTTGTCTTCCCCCCCTTTCTGTGAAGTTTCTTCTTCCTCCTCCTCTTCTTCCACCTCTTCCTCTGGATGAATCTGGAGCATGACTCTTTTCTCTATGTGCCAAGTATGCAGCCTCTTCGGAAGATGAAGGGACTGTCATCTTCCCAAAAGCTTTCTCTCTTTCTGCAAACTTTTTCTCAAGTGTATCAAAGGTGATATGCTCAAAGTTTCCACTTGCTTGCAAAGACTCAAGATAATGTGAGTAAGTTGGATATAATGCCTTAACATATGCTATGAGAGATATGTCCATTTTTACACTAGTGTTTTCAATGTCATGCATTATAGATCTTACTTCTGAAGCTAAAGTAAGGGGATCATCATTCTTCATTTCAAGACTGAACAGCTTAATCATCAATTGAACATTTTCTAATTATGAATGTGAGTCATAGAGTTCTTTTAGCTTCTTCAAGGCATCATAGGCATTTGAGAATGATGAAATATGGCGACTCACCTCTTCACTTACGGAGGCTGCAATCAAGGCATAGGCCTTGTAGTTCTTATTTTCCCAAATGGCAAGCTCTTTGTCTGAAGTGGGCTTTGCTGGTGGATTTTCTTCTTGTCCTTCACAGATTCCTTTCCACAGCTCATTAAAAATGAGTGTGTGTTTAATCTTCCGAGACCATTCAAGATAGTTCTCTTTGCCGGAGAGAACCACCCTAACAATAGAGATGAGAGAATGCATTAGATTGCTGGAAAAAAATCTTCTGAAGAGGAAAAATTTCTACTATAAAAACTTTCAACTCTTGAAATTTGCTCAATTAAAGGGGCAAAAACTCTTGCTAGAAAAATACTCTGAATTTAAAAACTCTTTGCTAGAAAAATTGAATTTAAAAGGACACAAACTCTTTGCTAAAAACACTGATTCTGCACCAAAAAAAAAAAAAAAAATTTTTTGGTGTTTGAAGAAGAATTGTATTTACAGTATGGTTGGGGGGGTATATGACTGGGGAAGCGGTATTGAATATAATGAGGGGCGGTATCGAATGTATGAATGGGGCGTAATGAATATGGGAAATGGTATTGACTATTTAAAAAAAATGGAATAGCATATGATAGCGGTATTGAATGTATGAATGGGGCGTAATGAATGTATGAATGGGGCGTAATATTATAACATATGACAGCGTATATGTGAGCGGTATTGACAGCGTAGAAGGCGATATATCATAGCATAGAAGGCGTTATAACATATGATAGCATAACATAACAGCGTTGTATATAACATAACAGCATTGTATATAACATATGATAGCGCTGTATGATAGCGTTGATATTAGCGTTTATAATACGACTGTCATATATGGATGGGAGGGGCCGGAAGGGACGAAACAGTGAAAAAGTATATACAAAGAGATAGCAGTGAAAGATTGCGTGGAGAGCGTATAGTTGCAGGCGTGGAAAGATTGTGTGGAGAGCCGCCTATGTGGAGAGCGAGGTGAGTGTGTAGCAGTCGTAGGGCGTAGAGCTTTGTGAGGGGGAGGAGTGTGCATGGAGAAGGCCGAGAGGCCAGTCAAAGGCCGAGAGGAGGGTGCGTTAAGAAGGTAGTAAGTCGATGAGTGTTGAGGGAGGAGCATATAATGGATAGGACTGTGCGTTAAACCGTGAGGAAAGGACGGTGGTATGGGGATTAGTGCTGTGAGAAGAAGAGGCGTGTAGGGAACGGAGTGTATGCGTAGGGAGGAAGGTCTGCGTATTGGGTAAGATGAGGGTCGGTTGGGAAGAGCGTTACAAAAAAAACTGAAATGGCAGTTGCAAGTGCTGAGTTGCAGGAACTGCAGAAATTGCAGGGGCTGCAAAACACTCAGATATTGTAAGAGCTGAACCTGCAGAAGTCAGAGACTGTAGAATGCAGAAATAGAAAAACAAATGCATAATTTCAGTCTAGCAATAAGGAGCAGCAAAAACTATTAATAAAAATTGACTGAGCAAAGGAGAGGGAGTTACACCACAGGTAGAAATGCCAATGGTGGGACTGGCTCTGATACCATGTCAAACCAGGAGGTAACTCCTCAAATCATAATGTTTATTAGCTGAAGAATGCATATGGATTTATGCATGGAGGTGAGGCTATTGGGATTCATCTCCCAATGACACTTGGCCTTCCTTATTTCCTAATATTAAATAATATACAATATTAAATTTGCACACCCATCCCATAGGATTAGGTGTCAACATGTGATATATTGTGTGGCTATTTATAACCAAGAATAATAACATGGTTTTGATATGAGATGTAATACATGATATTTAAAATATACAAAATACTCACTGACCTCAAAATATTCTCTTAATAAATTGCCTTTTGGCCATATCTCACCCTAAGAAATACCTTGACTTAGTTGTATTGGTAATTTTGGACAATTATGTTTCCTTTCCACTAATTGGTATTATCTTAGAATCACTTGTAGCGCTAAATTTCCTTGTTCAAAGTTGCTTGCAATAGTGGCTATCAAATATGGGGATTGAGAATCTTGTATGCAACATAAAATATTTCCAAGTAATGGAAATAATGGATGGTATAGTGTGATGTTTAGGAAATTGTGGCAAGCATTATGGTAGAGTCAATTGTTATGTAGTTATGGACTCTTTAAACATGGATATCATGTCAAGTGTTAATTACAATAGAATGTATTGTGGTTGTCATTGTACCAAAAGTTGCTCCATCAAGGTTTGGCTATGTTATTATTGTCATTATTGCATTTGATCTACCTAGTGTTCACTAATATTGTAGTCTTGGAAAGAGTCAAAGCCTCCCAAAGACCATAATATATAATTGAGCAATACCACATGGTTAACTTACAATTACTATGACTTTAATCAATGGTATGAAATCTCCCTAGAAATTTTGCAATAAAAAGTTTGTGATTTTATGCTACTATTGTTAAGAATCTATTTTTAAGAAAATGATAAATGTAAATGTGCATTAAAAATATTAAGACAATGAGAAAAGGATTGATATGTTTTGAATTACTCAACTAATTTTGAAATTTAATTGAAAATGAAATCAAGAAGACTAGCGAGCAAGAAACATTTCAATAGAATTAAAAATGCAACTCTTGAAAATAAACATAATCATAAATTTAGATATCAACTAATATAAACACAATTCGACATAAATACAAATACTCGTAGCCCCAAGGGTTAGCTCAATTGGTTGAGTCCCTTCTTGGAAGTACTCCCAGATTGAGAGGTCACAGGGTCAAATCACCTAGATGCCCGGGGGTTAGGCCTCAGTGTTAGGATGACAGTATACTAGTATACTCATATGAGAAAAAAAAGAGTGCAAGAAGAAAGAAAATTGTCACCACCATACATGTTCTCTCTTTATGGGTGGGGATTGATTATCTTTGGCCAAGTCCCTTAATCCTTAATAAAATATTTATAATGAGACAAGTGGGATGCAAAAGCATAAAATAACTAAACGAAAATATTTACTTTATAATGAAATAGGTGTGATGCAAAACATGGAATACATAATGAAAATATTTATAATGAGATAAGTGGGGATGCAAAATATAAAATAGACAAAAATAAAATGAAAATATAATACTTTACATACTCTACTCATTACTCTATTCATTTGAATTTTTGTATACAAAAAATATATATTCTTAATTATTAAATCTACTCAAATTGATATATATAAAAGACAAAGATACCTGTGTTGATTTATGTGTAAAACAAAATAATTTTTTTTTTACTTGAACATGAATAAAATTCAAATCCCATTTGGCACCTATGAACTTGGTTTCATTGGAATTTTGATTTTGAGTGCTTACGTACATGGCAAACCATTTTAGAAACTAGAATGCACGGGTTTCAGAATGAACTGAAAACTGAAAAATGATATAGATGCATCTGATGTATAATTTCAACCAGAATATTTACACACAATTCTATTTCCAAGCCAGATTAAATTACTTTGTCAAGATGTTCCTTGGAGCACAATATTTTGTGCACGTATACAGCTTGGCTGTTTCAGATTTATCTTTGATTTTGTTTAATACACACTTTGTGATCAGTAGAATGCCTCAATGGAGGCTTGTATACATTGTCTTGTTCCATTGGAAAGTACTTAGATTTATCTCTAATTTTTGTTTAATACACACTTCTATTACCACTGTTAGAATGTCTTAGTGGAGGCTTGTACGTTGTGCTGTCTGCTAAAGAATGGTACTCAGAAAACAATTTCTAGTATTCAGTATCTACGTCTGCACTGCATTTAATTTAATTCATACAATGAGCCAGTTACGTGTTTTCAACAAGGTTGTTGCAGATCAAATAAGAGGAGCTAATCCGATGTGATAAATGTGATAACAATTGAGGGGATGTCTTGGTTCATAAAGTTACTACTGGAAATCTGAAAATAGCCATGTAAGACTAAGGATGTATTGCTCTTGGTACTAATACATCATACAACAAAAGTTGGGTGATCCTTGTATTGTCTTGATCTTGGACAGTAATGCACTATGCATCACACCTACCAACTCGAGGAATCTTTTGGTAATCAATTTGATTTCTGAACTGTTGGGGAACAATACATATGCTTCTAATGTTGGAGTTAACGCTTACATTCCATATTTGAAAAATTGGTTTGTTATGGTTGAGAAATTCTCTCAACCTCTCTATCTAAATTAGAAATAAGTTGGATCTCAGAAACTCTATTTAATAGAGTGATTTGAATGTAATCTGTGTGTGAGTGTGTTTACACATACACCATTTGTGAATAATATATGAGTGTTTTTCAATATATGTGTGTGATTTCAGTAGTTTTTATCATGGTATCGGAGCACAAGATCAAAGGCCTGTGTAATTGAGCTTTGTTGAGTAATTGTGACCTGTTTGTGAATCTGGCATGAGTGATTGTGCAGAATTCGTGAGTTTGCCGAGAGAAGCAGCCGAGGAGAAGCAGAAAGCCGAAGATAAATTTTTAGTCATGAAATTGACATCGACAGACATCAAGAAAAAAAACGGTAATGACCAGGCATGAAATTGGCACCGACGAACATCCTTTTTTCGAAAAACGATTTGATTACGATTTTTGCAATGGAATCGGTATTTGATAAACACCCATTGGTATTTCGCCATCTTATTGGATGTGCGTTACTGTAAATCATTAGTATTTCAAGTTATTATGGTTTACAAAAGGTGTAGATTTGGGTAGTTGGTTGGAATTAGAATTTGAGATACGTATCATAAAGCAAATGTGACCTTTCGTTGGAATTACAATTTTAGAGTCGAATATTCCATAAACTAAAATGAAATGTACACGCTTGAAAAATGGATTATCAACATAGTAGTCGTATAGAAACCGTGAAACAACGAGAGGACGAGATGGATTACCACAATAAACTTATTTCAGAGTTATGATTCAAAGAGAAAGACAAGGTTCGGTTGGCACGACTCCATGTTAGAACGTGGCCTTATTCTGAGCTGTGAAAACCTGCATGCGAGAGGATCGAAGTGGCTTCATCCATAAATCTTCTTAGCCTGGGTTTTGTTTCTGAGAAGGCTTCAAACTGAAAAATTATTAGAGTTATTTAAGCGTCATTGCAAATATATTTAACATTGCAAGGTATAGCGAACGCATCTACAATCACAAGATCCATGTTTGTTTGTTTGTTTCTTTTTTTTTTTTTGTGGCTCTCTTCCTAAGATCTCTTGTCAAGTACACCATAAAAGCTGAGGTCACTGCGGTAATAAATGCCGCATGGATGGTATGATATAATTGTGACAAGTAGTCGAAATATTCATATTATAAATTGTTTGTAAATTAAGTGATGAATCTCAAACTAGATAAAAAGGTCATTTTGTAACACTGATTCTAGATACATTCTATATCTAAACGCCTTTTCTAGATAACTGGCGAGTACAGCGGTTGGCACCCATGTATCTCGGTGGATGGGAGCTCGTCCATAGAATGACTAGCAGTTCAACAATTGCAAAATGTAATCAATTGTTTTTTGAAGAGATCAAGTCGCAGTAAAGCTTAATAGGAAACAGAGTATTTTTTGTTTGTGCGTGCGATTGGAACTCGACAAATGGTGCATTAAGCATCCAAAAACTCGATTGGCTTTTTATTTTCACCTTAACACTGCAAACAACCTTTGAACCCATTCTCAGTAGAGCATGGCAAAAGCCCTGTGCTCTTCTTTTACTTGATCAGCAATCCCATAGCCATGGTTTTCATCAATTACATAACAGAAAGCACTGAAAACAACTCTTCTTCTTCCTCTCAGAGGAGAGCAGAGATCATTTTACCTTCCTCGGCTTAGCTCGCTGCTATTTAGCTCTTATTACATACTCTGACTAAGATGATGAATCTGATTCTCCAATTCCACAACCCAAAACGCAGAATGTGAAGTGACAGCAGCAAAAGCAGCAATATGTAATCCCATCAGCTTTCACTAGTAAGAGTGATTTTGGTGATGGGAGGAAACATCGCTGAGAGCAGGTGAATGATGGAATCCCTGAGCCTATAACCAAGAAGATAATAGCAGCGCAAAAATGTGAAATTGTGAAGCAGAAATTACTAACACCTCCAAAGCGAAGAAGGAAACACAGAAAGAAAGTATGGCAGAACTTGCTAGCACCACCAATGAGAAGAAGAAAGCATGGAAACAAAATGTGGCAGAAACTCTTAGTATGCCTTCTTCGCCACAAAAGTCTTGAGAAAGTACTAGAGTCCTAAAGATAAGCTCACTTTCTTGCGCTGAGACATGTTAGGGCTTGCCTTCTAAGACAACTTCTGTGTATAATCATGTTGGGCTGATGTTGGACACACAGTTTGAAAATTCTAACTTAGACGAAGTCTTGAGAAAGCTCCTCAGTACCGGATTCCGAAAGATGAGCTCACTTTCTTACTCGGAGACATGTTAGGGTTCCCCTTCTAACACAGTTTTTGTGTATAATTATGTTGGGCTCATGTTGGACACACAGATTGAAAATTATAACTTAGACGCGGTAGAGCCAAGTGGAGGTCATTATCTTTAGTTTTCAGAAAAATAAGTGCAATTTTGATAGCCCTCATCAAGCTACTTTGTATGGCATTTGGAAACGATTATGGGGTGAAGAGGCAGCCAATGAGTCTGCCGATAATAAGGGTAAGAAGAAAAATAGAGTTTAGATAGAGAAGGACGATTCTCAACACTTGATGGAGACAACTTTGCAACATAGCCCTTACCTCTGATTGCATGTCCTTGAATATCTTATGAATAACATCCTTTAGCCCCTTGAGAGCAGCATCCCTTTCGACACAAAACTGATCATACTATTATTGACTTATTTGTACCCTTGTTGGTTTATCTTCCTTCAGCTCCTTGAGAGCAGCATCCCTTTCGGCACAAAACTGATCATACTATTATCGACTTATTTGTGCACCCTTGTCGGTTTATCTTCTCAGTCCTCTTCGTGCTCCCCTTGCTCTTTTCTCACATGTCCTTCTTTGGGTATCTACCTTCTTTGCCTCAACTAGCTTATCCACGGATGCATTACCTTCTTTTGCTGGTTGCTCCTCCTTCACATGTGATTTTTTGAATACCGTACACAAAAACCATGTAAAAAAACTAGCCCGTACCTGTTTCAAAGTAAGACAAAAAGCCCATTAACAAAAGTGAGTTTTAGGACACTAGTACTGAGGGGCTTTCTTAAATTTATACACAAAAACAATGTTAGAAGGCTAGCATGTCCTTGTTTTAGAGTAAGACAAAAGCCCATTGACAAAAGTGAACTCATCTTTTGGACTCAATAATGAGGAATTTTCCCTGTTTCAGAGTAAGCCAAAAAGCCCATTAACAAAAGTGAGTTTTAGGACTCTAGTACTGATAAGCTTTCTTAAATATTATACACATAAACCATGTTAGAAGGCTAGCTCGTACTTGTTTCAGAGTAAGACAAAAGCCCATTGACAAAAGTGAACTCATCTTTAGGACTCAATAATGAGGAGTTTTCTTAGCAGACTTTTGTTGTGAAGAAGACGTACTACCAGTTTCAGCCATATTTGTTTCCGTGTTTTCTTCTTATCTTATAGCAAAGAAAATTCTACCATACCTTTTTTTTTGTGCGTCTTCCTTCGATTTGGAGGTGCTAGTGGTTTCTGCAAAAAATTGTTTCACATCTTCACATTGTTGTGCTGTTATTATCTTCGTGGTCGGAGGTCCAAGATTCCATCGTTAGGCTTCTCTCTGTGTCATTTTCTCTCATCGCCCAAAGCAACTTTACTAGGGAAAACTGATGAGATTACAAATGGCTGCTTTGGTTGTTGTCCCTTCACCTTCTGTGTTTTGAGCTGTGGATTGAAAAATCAGTCATCATCTCAGTGAGGCAATGTAATAGGAGCTAAATGTCGGAAGGTAAAAAGATCTCCGATCTCCTCCGACGGAGAGAAGGAGAGTAGTTTTCCGTGCTTTCTTCTTTGTAAACCATGGAACCCATGGCTACGGATTACAGCTCGAGAAAGAAAAGAGCACAGGGTTTTTGCCCTATTCTACTGGGAATGGGCGCTAAGGTGGATTGGTGAAAATAAAAATCTAATCTGAATCAATGCACCATTGCGGATTATACGACATGCGATGGGAGGAATTTGCTAACGGAGTAGTCTACCCAGCGGAAAATTCGCCCGGGAACAGTAGCCGCTTGCAGAAAATTCTGTTTCCGACTATGGAGAACGGTGAGGCAATGGTCACTCCGAGAATGTATTTAGGGCCGCCCGGGGATGACCGCCGATGCAACGAATTAATTACGTACCTTTTCTGCAATCCATCGTTGCTACTCCCAACAAAAATCGTGAACCCGCATCCTTCACTAATTTGAATTGATTTCCGGTGCTATTTTATTTTCATTTGCAGTCAATATCCGGTGACTGAATTGAGTTTGGGTTGTTTTGTTACCAATTTACAGTCACTAGGTGAGGCTTTTGAAAAAGTTGTTGAATTGGGTCGGTTTGGGAAAAACCTCTATGAGCTATTAGTCTCTTCTTCCCCAATAGAGCACGCCAGTTACACAAAATGTACTTTTCCTGGAATTTCCTATTCCACAGCACATTATTTCCTTGGAATTTCCCAGATTCACATCACGTTCTTCTGGTTTTGCAATGTCCAATGTTTTGTGGACTTTTGCACACTTTATAATTAATTGTCTAAGTTGCTGCAGGCATATAATGAAAATTGCTACACTTGTGACAATGATTTTTCAGAGACTCTTCCACTGTAATCTAGTTTCCCATTCAGATTGTTAAAAAATTACACTCAAATTTGATGTTAGAATCATTAGATTTTATACTAGAATTAGTAGTTACCTGTCAATATTTTTGCAGAGATATTTTTCTTATTTAACTGCTAGATTTAATTTTTTTTTTCTAAATTTGTGAATAATTTGATATAAAATGGTTTTAATTTTGTTATACAATCTAGTTGACAATTCAATTTAATATGAAATGAAAATGAAATTAAATGAAAAGAGAGGTCAATAATCTCTATAATGAGCACAATTGGTTGCGTACAACATGCACTCTTATTATCTAATTTGAGTTTGATAGCGTGACTAAAAGTTTATTTATAGTTGCCAAAGACGACTAGGGAAGGTTTTCATCATTATGCTAATGATTTTTTTGGTGTTCACAATATGTTCAGTTATTAAGCTAGTAGTATAATGAATGAATGAATGATATTTTAACGTTTACGAGACTAAAAATAGTTCATGGGACTACCAGTTGCCTTTTGTGATTCAATCATTTTCTTACTCAAATTGATGATGAGCTTACTCAACTTTCTAACAGTGCCCTTACTAAAAAGACAATGCCACGGAATTGACGCTAACATAGTGCGGCAATTGTCCCTGATGTGTCTGAAAGCATCACATTCCAAAATGAAATGCTTTTCTGATTCCATTGCCCCAGAAGTGCAAAAATTACATACCGTTTCTTCCCAAGCTTCTTTAGTTCTTTTACACCGTCTGGTTTCACACCAAAGTTGACATAAGTTAGTTCTTAATTGAGCAATAAGAACCTTTGCTCTCCATAGAATGTTAGCTCCAATGTACTTTTTTTGTTGGAGATCACAAGTGGGGATGAATTCATGAACATAATACTTCTTCTTTCTACCCAATTCTTTTCCCCATATACCTTTACGGAACTTCTCTAGCACAAAATTCTTTAACTCCTTGCTATTTTTGGGACATGCATTAAGGTAAATACTCTATTTTTTCATCTATTTGTTGTTTTGTCTCATCCACGATTTTTTCTTTCATTCATACCTTCATTGAAGATAACTTTCAGCCATCTACCTCCTCCCATTTGCTCAATTATTTTTAGATGCCTTATAAGACGCACCATGGCAATTGCTTCGATGAGAGCTGTCCTTGTTTCACTCAACATTATCTCATTTTTATTTTGAACTTGCTCATGATCAAGCGTTTTTGAATTTTTTGAATTTGTTTTTATTTTGAAACAGGGATGTTGCTAGCTCACAATTCAAACCCATATAATAACACTGGACAATCTAGGAGTTCGAAAAGTACTTTGATCGTGTTCCAATCCCATAACGTTGCCTCTTTATATCTATTTTGAAGTGCATATAATGCTTTCGACCCTCCTAAAATCTGTTTCTTTCTGCAATCCTCCCAATTAAGCTTGTTGTTGAAATCGATCCCGAGGTACTTGTATTCATTTACTTCTTCAATAATGTTTCCTTCAAAGAAGGACGTATGCTGGCTTTGCTTCATTTTATTAGAAAAAATCATGATTTTGGTCTTACTGGTATTGACTTGCATCCCCACTACTTTACAAAAATGTTGAAAGGCATATAGGTGCATCTGCAATCCATGGGCCGATTTGGCAACAAACACAAGATCATCGGCATATAGAATAAGCTTGATCACAAACTCCCCCAATCGAACACCATCCCCACCTTCCAAATTTAGCCATTCTTCCAGTTTGTTAATGTATAAACCAAAAAGGGTAGGGGATAAAGGGCAATCTTGCTCGACTCTGATTTCACTTCTAAAACTTTCTGAAATGCCTGCTAAAGTTCTAATTTTGACTTTCACTTCTTCATAAAGCCTATGGACAGGAGCGCTATATTTTAAAGTAATTTCAAGTTCTTCCATTCTACGCCACAACTTATCTCTAGGGACCATGTCAAATGCCTTTTTGAAATCAACAAAGCAACAAAATACTTCTTCTTTTCTCCCCCAAACCTTTTCAACAATGTGTCTCAGCATGATACAATGATCTATTGTAGAATGTTTTGGCCTAAAAATTGCTTGCCATTTTGCCCTCTTTTATTTTACTTCTACCCACTTATTGATTCTATTTTCTACCATGCCACTGAAAAGTTTCGCAAGCAAAAGATTGATCATAATGGTTCTATAGTTGGAAGGATTATTAATGTCTCCACTTTTAAAAAGGGGAATTGCTAGACTAGTTGTCCAATCCCTTGGGAATCCTTGTTGAATGACGTTGTTGAATATTTCCATGATGTGTGGTGCCAAAATGTTCATTCCCCACTTTAGATATTCTGCTTGAAGTTCAACCAAGTCCTTTGTCTTCCATGTTTTCAACTTTTTAATTCCTACCTCCACCTCATGTACTATGAAAAGCTTTGTAGATGTGTTGATCCTAAGAGGAGGTTCAACCTCTAATTCTTTTTCATAGAGTTGCCTTGCATAGTAAAACCATTGATTGGCTATAATATTATCTTCAAATTGCTTCTTCCTTGGTTGAAGTTCCTGCCAAAAAAGTTTTGGGTTATTCTTGCCTAGATATATCAGCTCTTCCTGCCTTGTTTGCATGAACTCATATTTTTTCTTTTTTAAAATTTGCTTATATAACTTTACATTCATTTTCCCCTCCTCGCAATTTTTCATTCCTCATCGAATCACGCATTCACAAGAAACAATTTGATTCTGACTTCCTATTTTTTGCTCTTTTGCACTTCTCAAGTGCACCCTGGATTATATTTATTAACTCATGGTTGTTGAGGCTTTGGGGACCAATTTTCTCCTTCTGAATTGGTCTCCTCAACATTGTTTTGAAGATAGTGCAATTTTCTTGTGTTAGAAGAATTTTGCCCCTTGATGCCGATTATTAAGAACATTGGGTTTTCCTCCTATTCAGTGTTTCTTCTAACCAAGATAACTTTACATAAATTGGGTTATGATATGATTTTAAGTCCCAAATATACTCTCCAATCTTTACTTCATCTATTCTTTCTATTAGGCTTTGTGAACCAATAACATAGTCAACGACACTTGGCCCATTGTATGTGTTGCAAGTGAAGTTCCCATAATTTTTCCATCTATCTAGACCATATCATAAAGACTATGAAGGAAGGAGAAATTTGATGTATGCATCAAAGAATACTTTTAGATGGAAATGAGGAGAGGAAGCTATAAAGACCCTGATAAATATGATATTAAATCTTGTTGATTGGCTCGTTCACATTATTGATGATTTAAAGCTAAAGTGCATCAACGAGAACTTTGTTACAATATGAAGATAGACAACGGAAAAAAAATGTTGAACTCAGAGAGAGAAAATAACAGAAGAATTCCACAACTTAACTAGAGATTATTGTGATCTGGAAAGTTTGATAATGATGAAATGTGATTTGGCTCCTTGAAAAGACATAATGTAGAAGATGGAAAGATAGTAATTGAGATAATTTGTTAATGTAGCTACAACTACGTGGTTTAATCATGGAACACCTGGATTGTTTGGATACAGATGAGGGAAGAATTAATATTGGAAAGCTAATATGAATCCTTGAAGGATATGAGGCATAACTCTGTTATGAAGAGGACATATGCTAGCAGCTATGAGGAAGTTTGGCTCCTTGAAGATGATAGATGAACTTATATGATGATCAACAAAGATTCAGAAAGGTCAAAGCTTGATATGATGAGATGTTGTTAGTAGTTGAGAAACCCTGTCATGAATGTGAAATAATTCAGAAGGTCGAAACTCAAGTATGATGTAATGCGAGAAAATAACCCTGCATATACAAATATATCTCCACGAAAGAACAAGAAACCGATGTATTGATGAAGTATGAGACTAGCTAAATATTGTGGTCATGTCTCTCTGATTGAAAGGGAGTAAGGATCTCCTCCTTGGTTGAAAGGGAGTGATGGTGGACACCATATTCTCCATGTGTCATGCACTAGACTAGGACTAACAATCATACGTCTAGTGAAGGCACTAGGAGGGAGAATGGAGGAATGGATAAGAATCTGCGACCGATACTCCTTAAGGATTAGGAATCCAGGAAAGGAAGAAGTCCCATGGACTAACACTCTTTGAGGATTAGACAGGGTATCGAAGATAAGAGTAGTCGAAGAGGACTGATATTCTTTCAGGATTGGAAATCCAAGATAAGAATAGTCGTAAAAGGACATACCAGATGAACATCTGAATGGGGTATGTTCCTTAAGATGCTATGGTCATGTCGATTTGTATGCCTTCCAAAATTGTGCTCTAATCTAGTGGAGAGATAAATCTTGTTAGTCAAGGCCTTCCTGTATTGCTATGTTGATAATGTTGGTCATGATGTTGATGCTTAAAGATGGCTTATCAATCTGACTCTTCTTATGAGAATATTTCAATTTGAGAAGTATCCTTGTACCTTGTTGTATAATTATGAATACCTCCCTAGCTAAAAGGGAGTGTTGAAAAATGTAACTATGTTCGGTATTCATAATTGTCATTATACTTGTATCATTATGTATTTTATTTAAAAAGAAAAAAAGAAAAAAAATTCTTTTATTATTATTATTTTATTAGATAAGCATGTTCTTCATGCTTTTAGGATTTGTTGAGTCAAAGAGTCGAAGTCTTATTTGGACCTATTCTAAAGAAAAAGGAAAAAGAATTGTTCAAATTGTATTTTGGTCAAAAATACCTCTAGATGCCAAGTCAACCCAGCTTGTCAAGTTGGCCTTTCCCCAGAAGACATGTCTATTTGAACCCCTCTGGAAAAGCATAAATAAAAGATGAAGTGAGCTCATTTGGATTCACAATTTGCATTGATTGGTTCTAAAATATCACAGAACGAGGGTCGAAGTTTGAGATTGACAAGTGGAGGAGGGTTTATCTTCAACTCAGATTTGTGGAAGTCCTTCCTTAATGTATCTCTTGTTGACTATCTTATTTTGATGGTGTACATGTTGCTGGTCTCTTGATGTTGATGGATTTATTGAGCAGAAGGAGGGTTTGACTTGGCATATAAAGGGTTGAAGTTTCTGTACTCATGGGTCTTAGATATCTCACTTTGATCTAATTATATAAGAAGATATTTTTTTTTTTTGACCCTGTATCTTGTGTTCTTTGTTTTCTTGTGATCTTCATATTTTTACGTTTGATAATTTTTTGATGAAGAAGAACATAATAAAATTAGGTCTATACTAGGGAAAATGAATTGAGAAAACTGAGGAAGAAAGCTAAAGGGTATTGCAGGTAGGGTAAAGATAACATGTATGGTCGGTCAAACCAGGTGGCAGTTTTTTCAAGAAAAGTAAGGTTTTGTGGCTTGTTTTTTGTATCAAGGGCTGAGCCATTGTATCAAACCCTCATGTAAAGAATATTTGCATTGATTACTAAAAGAAGGTTAAAGGGTCATTGCATAAAAATTGCGCATTTGTGATATTGTTGATGTGATTTTCTTTCCATTTGTTGCTCATGAATTAATGTTAACTGAAGTAGTGTGAAAATAAGATTTACTTGCACTATATTGAAGGGTTATGATATTATGCTAAGTAACCGATAATATAGAGATTATATAAGCAAGCTTATTGTGAGGTGTAGTTCGGGTGGAGTAGCATTTTACTACACTAAGAAGTTGTGAAACATGTCAATGTCGCAAGCTCGAGGGGTCGATATGCGCCCAACAGAGTGCCTTGTAACCATGTGGAACCCCTGTGGTCGTGAAAACTATACACTTGGATAAGGTACTAGTGGTGAATCAATGAGTTTAAAATTGGATGAATGGAAGTAGATATGGAAGACATGGGTCTATCTGATGTCTCTATGGTTGAGCCCAACAGCAGTGCAAGGGTGTAAATTTATGTAGATGTTCTATGCTTGATGCAACTTTACTTTTCAATATAGCAATCACATAAACAATCAAGTAAAATGTTGATAGAACATACCAGAGGATCTATAGAAGACAAGTCAGAAACATATAAAAGTGATAGTGCGTTACGACGGTCAACAGGATGCTTCAACCAGCAAATACTCCTTGGTCAGCCAACCCAGCATGTGTCACAACAGCCCTCAAAACAGCCACATGGTCAACTCAAAGTCAACCCAGAAAAAATTCAATGCTGTCCAGAAGAGTCAACACAGGACATCAGCAAGAAAGTCAAAGTGGCTCGGTCTTTGGTCAACCTTTTGACCTCGATTTTTGTGGCAATGTGTACGGCCTTCCAAGATCTAAGTCTCCACCAAAATTTAGCCTCTTTGGACCATGCGTTGACGAAAGTCAATGCTGGTCAAACTTTCATGGAAACCCTTGCTGCAATGAATTTTATCCAAACCCTAGCTGCAGCAAATTCGTCCTTCTTCCCACGTGTGAACCGAAATTGCCTCCAAGGAGCTCGTACTAAATCAGAAGAGGAGATGTTGTGTGAGGATGAGATGAGTGAAAAATTCCTCCAATGTTGACTCTATTTATATCAATCACTGAGGTGTGTGACACATCTGCTGGGGGTGTAAAACCTTAAGGCCGACCTGCACATATTTGAAATTATTAAAAATAAATTAAAATAAATGTTCTGCTCATTAGATTAAGATCAATTTTAGATCGATCTTACACCTCTCCGAAAGAGGAACCCAATACAAATATTGGTATCTTCATTTGAGCATCACAACATGGAGTTTGGACCTAGTGATCCAATTTTAACACTCCCTCTCAACTAGGGAGAACTCCATCCACCTGTGCAATCAAACATCGTGCGTCATCCCGTCGTAACTTGCTTTGTTGGCCTCTTTATTTCAAAACAGAAGTGGGTCAGTCACAATGAAATCATTCCCCGACTGACAGATTCAGCCCAGAGGTCTGAAACCTTTATTGGATATACAAAGAGTCTCATACCAACCCGAAGTTGGTTTACTTGACTCGAAGTTAGTAGGAGGTATGAAACCTCGCTTGGACTCAAGAGAGTCATATATACTAACCCGAAGTTAGTCTCACTGACCTGAAGTCAGTTGGAGGTCCGAAACCTCATAGGGACTCAAAGAGTCACATACCAACCCGAAGTTGGTTTATCTAACCCGAAGTCATTAGGAGGTCTGAAACCTCACTAGACTTGATCCCAGATCAAGTGGTTGGACACATGTCATCCTAGATAGAGAGTACGACAATATCTGATGCGTCCATCAGTCTTTGCTACTAGTCTCTAGCTTTTCCCACCTCATTGGCCAAATGAGAGGTACTTCCCATGTTGTGAAACCAACTCTAAAAATAGAAGAAAAGATATATCAACGCCTTAGAAATAAGCCACTTCGAGGGGGCAACCTCCAATACATTACATGAATGAACAATTCTTGGATGATACAAATTACAAAACCTCCTTTCTATATATAGGAGTCCATGGGGCCACAATGTAATCCCAGCCGACCTAACAATAATAATGTAAGGGCACAATAATAACAATATGGGGGTTACAAGGGTACAACAATAACAATAATGGGGGCTACAATAACATAATAAGGGACTACACTATTAATATAGGGACTTAACATGCCCCTCTCCTTCAAACAAGTGTTGTCCTCAACGCTTGATTATTTCTTGATGCTTCTGTATAAAATTCTCATCCTCCCATGTGGAATATTCTACAGGAAAGTTCTTCCACTTGCTGAGATACTCTGAAATTGATCGTACTTGTTGGGCTCTTGTTTCTGTGACTTCTTTAGAACTTCTTTCGATGTGATGTTGATCTTCCTATTGTTTCATTAGATTTTGCACCAAAGTTAAGTTATCCTTTAATAGTTGGAGAAATTGTTGTTGATGCTCGATGTGATATTCCACTAATTTATCATCCATATTAGCTATTATTTGATCCTTCAAAACATCCAACTTAGCCTCCATTTCTGCTTTTAAACCATCTATGTCATCTTCGGTTGCTCTTCGTAAGATTGAAATTTGTTGCACTTGGTACCATAATTTTGATATCTCATACTGCAATTCTTCCTCTTCATGCGTCATAGTATATATTTTTGAGGGCCTAATGGGTATGAAATATTTTTTGGAGGCATTATAGAATCCAATACTGATAAAAATTCTAAAATATTCCCTTGGAATCACTTCAAACTACTTTTTCAAACAAACGTTATGCAATTTTAAAAACCAAATACACACCTTTTTCTTGCTTTTGAGGAGCTCGATATTGAAATTGAATTATCTCTATAATTGTGGATCCTCAATATCTAAAATTCGGGCTTGTATTATCCCTCTGAAGCTTCTTTCAAATGCCACAGGTCTGATCTGATTTGGATTCTTCAAGACAAAGTTATGTTCAATCTCCCACAATGACCCAATTTTGGACTAGTTCAGTAGAGCGAACTTGTACGACTTGCCACGTGTCACTGTTTCCTCCTTTGGCTCTGAAATTGATAGACCGAAAACTATAGTCCTTGTACTTGCGGCCACTTTTTATAGCATTCCAATATGATGCTCAAAGAGAGAGCTATGAAGATTTTCCCACGATCACCTCTTTGAGATGAAATTCAGAAGCCTCAAAAAGCCCTAACTCCACAGATCATATCTCTGAAAATATTGCGTACCAATATCTGAAATTTTGCAACGATGTTCCTCAGGATTGCGGCTTCGCACTCTAAAAATTTCAGCTTCTGAAACTTCGTAGAAAAAAAATTATTATGAAAATACCATGATGACCTGTTTAGGTTAAATTCAAGAGCCTGCAAAATGACCTAACTTGCACAGATCATATCTCCGAAAATATTGCGAACCAAGCTCTGAAATTTTGCAACAATGTTGCTCAGGATTTTGGCTTCGCACTCTAAAAATTTCAGATTCTGAACCTTCATAGAAAAAAAATTATAGAAAAAATTCCATGATGACCTGTTTGAAGCAGCGAAACCCTAGAATCTCAAAGCTCTGGTACCAAATGTTGTGAAACCAGCTCCAAAAATAGAAGAAAAGAGATATCAACGCCTTAGAAATAAGCCACTTCGAGGGGGAAACCTCCGACACATTACATGAATGAACAATTCTTGGATGATACAAATTACAAAACCTCCTTTCTATATATTGGAGTCTATGGAGCCACAATGTAATCCTAGTGGTGCCACAATGTAGTCCTAGCTGACCTAACAATAATAATGTAAGGGCACAATAATAACAATATGGGGGTTACAGGGGTACAACAATAACAATAATGGGGGCTACAATAACATATTAAGGGACTACAATATTAATATAGGGACTTAACATCCCATGAGTTCGAAACTCAAATGGGTAGGATGCATATGGGGCACAAATCATGAGAGGCGAACCAACTCAACCATCATGGTGGGGCCCAAGCACACCAACAAGGTACGGCAAGCCTAGCCCCGTGGTTGCTTATAGCTCCGAGAAGCTATCCCCAAAGCCCCCCAGAGCTCCCAGAGCTCATCGTCCAACAGGACCCTCAGAATAGGGTCATGCCACGATTCCAAGATTCTCATGGAAGGTTAGGAACATGACCTTCCCTAAGGGCATAGTGAGAATATCCGCGACCTGCTCATCAGTTCCTATGATCGAGCCTTACGGTGCCTCATTGTACCATATCCCGGATAAAGTGGTACCAGCCATCAACATGCTTGGTGTTGGCCACCTATAAAATTTGTTCTATCAAAAGGTGGCCAAAACATTGTTTAGCCTTCAAGGAATAGTTTCATTACAGAAATATTATCTCTTGAAGCCTCTGTTAAACATCATCTCCTCTATCCAAGTCTTCACAGTTGTTTCCCTTCAGAACTCAGAAATTCTGCTAAATTTCCATAAGAAAGACTGCTGCAAATCCCCTTTTCTCCCCTTCCTTCACCCAGAATGCCCCATTTTAACCCTTTTTCCCCCTTGTCAAAATTCCCCTCTTACCCTCTAAATCCTCCCAAAATCCCCTATAAATCCTACACATACCCCTTGTTTAGCCTTTTTCCCCTTTTTTCCCTCTATCGTTGCCCATTTATGGCCTCAAATTGCATTGAAAAAGGTTTAAAAACCCACATTTGGACATATATGGGTTTTAGCCCCCTTCGGCCAGCTCCCTTGACCATTTTCCCACGTGACCCGGGTGCCAAAACCAGGCGCTAGCCCGAAAAGCGCTTAGCGCGTTTGGTTATCGGGAACGTTTCGAGTGGGAGAAATGGAAAAGGGATGGCTTTGCAGCAGTTTCTTCTTTGTATTTCAGTAGAAATTTCAGAGTATGAGATGAGAACAGCAATGAGGATTTTGGACAAAGGCAGAAGGCCTTCAAGGAGTCTTCAAAAGCCAACAATTTTTAGTGATGAAATTGGTTCTTTGAAGGCTTAAAACATATTTAGCCACCTTTGGGTATGACAAACTATTATAGGTGGCTAACAGTGGCTCCACTTGGGGATGGTGCCTTCTTGAAGGCATCAAGAATTCAGACTTGATTTCTCTGGGAGGTAGGCCTGTGCCTGATCCATTATTCCTTCTGGGATGCTGACCAAGTGCCTCATCAAATGAATTTCTCTTTCTTTGCTGAATGGTCTTGATTAGCTCTGAAAAAATGATATTAGTTATGAAAAATGATGAGCTTCATCAATACAACCTTCTACCTACCCAATCCTACTGATCTAACATTTTTTCTTCAACAGAGTGCACTTGGATTGGCAAACTCTTAACAAAATTTTATTCTTTTTGAAAGCATAAAAAACTAATCTAATTCTACTTCTTATTTCTCCCTGAACTCAGATTAAACAGTTGAGTTCAGATGTTTCTCTACCTAATCTACTGTTTGTGGGGATTAAACTGTCCAACAGACTTTCATTCTCTAAATTCTAAAGCAGAAATTTAAAAACAACCAAGTCAAAATTAAGCAGTTTGACTTGCTGTGATCTATGGCATAAAAACAAGCTGCACATAGATTATTGTTTGCAAAAAATTAAAATAAAAAATAGAAGGCTTAAGATCTGAAAGTTTAAGTACTGCCTTCCCTTTCTTCACAGCTCTGTTTTTTACTTTGTTTGAGCTGTCTCTTTCTTGATATCTGATTCAGATTTTGGGCAAATAAGAACCAATTTTTCTCTCTTATGACTCAGAAAAATAAAACAGTTTTGAGTCATCTCTCGTTGGAAACTTTGGTTCAGATTTTGAACATGTTTGAACCTTAATTTCTATCCTAATCTATCTACTGATAAGCCAAGATTAAATAATTTGGCAAATCAAATTCACTACCCTATCAGCAGAAAATTGAAAGCTAATTAGTCAAGATTAAACAGTTTGACTAACTAGAAGTGTGTTTTTGAGGAGTGGCATTTGAGCTTGCACACTTTCAGAATTTATTTCTCTTTTTTGGCATGGGGCTTTGCCTTTCTTGTTTACATTTCTGCCCTCTTTTCTTTCTTTCTTTGTTTTTGTATTTTTCTGATTTTTCATAACTTTGAATGCAATGATGGATGAAATGTTTACAATGGAAAAAAGAAAAAAGAAGGCTTAAAATCATATCATGAATCAAGAGAAGTAATGCTTGAGCATCCTGCCATTGACAGGACCCCCAAACAAATCTGTTCCATCCAGCTCTTGTAAGAAGAATGCATTGTTTCCAGCAACTGAATGAATAGAGTAAGGGCCAAGCCATAGATTGTCAAATTTACCATGCTTTCCCTTGTCTTCCCTCTTTGAGTCCCACTTTAAAACTTTGTCCCTAATCTTGAAATTGCTGGCCTTTGTTCTTCTATCAAAAAGCTTCTTAATGCTGTCCTGTTTCTGCAATGTTTTGTTGTACACTTCCTCTCTGATTTGCTGAAGATGAATGGTCTGATTTATTCTTCTGATCATGTCATTATCTTCAGTCTGCAACTCTTGAATTAAATTCATAACTGGTACACCAAGGCTGTTAGGAAAAATTGCATCTGTACCATATACAAGCTGGAAGGGTGACATACCAATGGATTTTTTCAATGTTAATCTGTCAGCCCACAGTGCATGGATCAGCTTCGTGTGCCAAGACTTATTATTTTCTTCCAACAGTTTCTTCATTATGTTCACTAAGCTTTTTTTGGAGGAATCTGCAAGTCCATTACCTTGAGGGTAATAGGCTGTGGAGTGCCCTAGTGTTATCTGGTATTTATGACAGAAGTCAACCATTTTCTTGCTTCTAAATGCTGCTGCATTATCCGTGATGATCTTGGTAGGGCAGCCAAATCTGGAAAGGATATTGGTTTCTATGAACTTTATAATAATTGAATCATTGGCTTGCCTACAAGGAATGGCTTCTATCCACTTAGTGAAATAGTCTGTGGCAGTAAGGATCCATCTATGCTGGGCAGAAGATGAGGGATGGATTTCATTTATGAAGTCAAGTCCCCACTGTTGAAAAGGAGCTTCAACAGTGATTGGATGTAGAGGAAGGGGTAATAATTTTCTCTTGCCTTCAAACAATTGGCATTTATGGCAAGTAGTTGTCATCTTGTGTACATCAGGAAAAAGAGTAGGCCAATAGAAACTAGCCCTCAAAATTTTGTTGGCTGTTGACTTCCAATATAAATGACCCCCACACTCTCCTTCATGAAATTCCTGCTTAACCTTCTCTGCATCAAACTCAGGCAAACATTTAAGCAATATACCGCTAGCATTTTTCCAATAAAGACACCTATCTACAATGCAATAGTTCACTGCTTTCAGTTTTAAGAACCTTGCCTTTGTTTTCGATAAACCAGGAGGTGTATTTAAATTAAGCAAAACATAAACGATATCAGCATACCAAGGAGAATTCATAAAATGGTTTTCAATAATGGGAGTTGAGAATTCTTCTTGGCTGTCCAAAGCATTAATCATATTGATATCAAGAACTTCAAAATTGGATTCAGCCATTAATTTAGCTAGACCTTGGCCTTTGATGAGTCTAGTGGGTTTTATCTCTAAATCATATTCGAGAATAACAGCAATCCACTTACCTCTCTTACCATCTGGGTCCTGTGTTAGAATGTCTTTAACAACCGAATTAGGGACAAAGGCAATGATGTGTGAGTGACGGATGTATACTCTGAAGTCTTTCAATGCTTTAACCAAAGCAAAAGCTTGCTTTTCCATAATATTATACTTCAAAGGGGCATCCCTCAATGCCTTGCTAAAGAATGCAATAGGTTGCTCTTGTCCTTGTGGATTTTTCTGTAAAAGGACAGCAGCAATAGTATGTTCTGATGCAAATGAGAAGATATAAAAATCTTTTGAAAAATCAGGGCTTATGAGAACCAGTGTTTTGGTTAATGCTTGTTTCACTAGCTCAAAGGATGTCTTTGCTTCCAAGGTCCATTTTATCCCTTGCTCCTTCTTCAACATGTTTGTGATATTTCTAAGGAGCTCTGCCAAGTTAGGGATGAACCTTCTCAAAAAGTTAATCTTTCCAATGAAAGACTGCAACTCTTTGATATTTCGAGGATGAGAGATTTGCAATATAGCCTCAATCCTTTTTGGATCTATCTTTATACCCTCTTCTGAAATAATGTGTCCAAGAAGCTTACCTTCTTGGAGACCAAATAGCGTCTTCTTAGGGTTTAAAGATATTCCAAACCTTCTGCACTTCTCGAAAACCTTTCTCAAATGTTCTAAATGTTCTTCATCCGTTTTTGAAAACACAGTTACATCATCGAGATAGATAATGATGAAGAAGCCCAATTCTTCCGAGAATGCTACGTCCATGGCTCTCTGAAAAGTTACTCCAGCATTCATTAGACCGAAAGGCATTTTCACATACATGAAAGTGCCCCATGGTGTAGTAAACACCGTCTTTAATTGATCATCAGGGTGGACTAAGACTTGGTTATACCCTGAAAAGCCATCTAGCAAAGAAATTCTTTTAGACCCCACCACCCTTTGCAAAATGTGATCCATCTTGGGTAAAGGGTAGTTGTCTTTCAATGAAGCTTTGTTTAAATTTCTGAAGTCTATACAAAGCCTGATTTCTCCAGTTTTCTTCCTAACAGACACCAGATTAGATACCCACTCAGAATATCTAATAGGGACAATAATAACGGCATCGTGCATCTTCATGATTTCCTTCTTAACTAATGGCAACTGGACAGGGTTTATTCTGCGCAGTTTCTGTTTGAATGGTTTTTGGTTCTCTTTAAGAGGAATTTTGTGCTGTATTATTTCAGTGTCATAGGATTTAAGATCTTCATAACTCCACGCAAAAACATCAGAAAACTCTTTGAATAGCTCTATGTATTTGAGTTTAATGTGAGCTGGCAAAGTTTTGGACAGTTTGATCATTTTAGGTTTTTCCTCACTGCCTATATTGCACTCCTCTACTTCAGTCTCTACAGGCTCCAGTTTTTGTTTATTGGCCACATCATCAAAATCAAACAGTTCTTCTAGAGGGGCCAAACCCTTGGGCAAACTATCATCCTTAGAATGCAGAGTTTCACATTCCTCTGTTTCATATTTTGCAGTTAATTCTACCTGGTCTCTAAGTTTGATAGTCGGAAGGTTAATGTCTATAGGCTCAGGAGACGTTTCTTCTTCCCCAAGGAAATTTTCTTCACTGCAGTCTGTATCATAATCTGAATCTGAACTATGGAGCTCAAATTCATTTCTGAATTGCATGAAGTCTTCTATTTGTTTATCTCCATCAAACACCTGCCAATATTTCTTGTTATCTGGGATAGCTGGTCTGAATTTTATCTGAGAGGTGTTATCATACAGTATTGGGCAGGTTCTAGCAGCAAAGGCTAAATTGTGGGCTGCAATGTTTCTTTTCCTTGGGACAAAAATCAAGTTGGACTCCTCAAACGTTTTTAAAAGATCCATAACATCATTCCTGTAGGCCCTAAGTTTGGGGTGATTTGCATTATACTCCCCATTAACTTGCCTAATGATTAATTCGGAATCGCCATATACATTGATTCTCTTGGCACCTAGCTTTTTCAAGAGATGCAAGCCTAAGAGAAGGGATTCATACTCCGCTATGTTGTTGGAACACTGAAAGTTTAATTTACATGAAATACATTCTGTATGATTTTTTTCAGTGTTAGTGATCCAGACACCTGCACCAGCATTTGTTTTAGTGCATGACCCATCAAAATACATCGTCCAGAGAGGAAAATTTTGAATTTTGTTGTTCTGGTGTATCTCCTTTATATAATTCGATCCCTCCAGTTTTTCATCGGGTTGAGGATCGTCTTCTCGACTGTCAATTTTTGAGTTTAATGGATTGATGACTTGCAGTTCAAGACCTGTGTTTAGTCTGCTAGGATTTTTAGACACACTAGACTGTTTTGGCAGTTCAGCGTTGTGGTCCTCTTCCTCCGTTTCAGCCCTTGATTCTGTTGAAATGATTTTTTCTGTAAGTGCTTCATCATTAAACATGATAAAAGAATCGAGGCTTGTGCTAACAGCGTACAAAGGAGAGTTTTGAGGCTGGTCTTGACTTGTCACTGTGTACTGCATGTGGATTTCCCTGTAAAGTCTTCTAGTCTGATTAAAAACAGGGATAGTCGCATAGGTCATGTCCATCTGCATGGTTCCCTGTAGCTTAGGCCCCCAAGATCTTGACAAAAGCATTCCATATTTTGGGGGGACATCAGCCACAACAACATCCATGACTAAACATTTGGCTGGAATCTGGGTTAAGTTAACACAGAGATCTTTTATCAATCCTAGACATTTAACTCTGCTTGAGTCAAAGGAGTACAAGTCTTTGTAGGGTCTGGTAATTTCAAGACCCAGGCTTTCCATTACAACTTTTGGCATTAAATTATGGGAAGCGCCCGAGTCATGCATAGCGTTGTGCAGAATTTTGTCATGAATGTTTAAGCTTACATAAAAGGGAGGGACGGGACCTTCTTGGAACTTTCCTTCAATCTTTGGACCAAAAATAAGCTCTGGTTGGTCATCATTGAGATTGAGTGAATCTTCATTAACTTCTAAGTTCAAAGCTTTCAAAATTTTGGACCTATATACATGTTGGGCAGCTAACTCAGCCAAAGGAACATAAATTTTGATCTTTGAGATTTCCTGTTCTAGGCTAAAAAGGTTTTGACTCTTTGAAACATTGATTTCAGCCTTGTTTAATGCCACTTTATCAGCAATAACAGCTTGCTGATTTGTTTTATCTACAGTTGGAACAGTTGTTTTACCAGGAGTACTAGCCGGGGTGTTAGTACTGCTAATGTTTGCACTCCGTTTTTCACTATTTTGAGTGTCTTTCTCTTTACCACTACCAGAATTTACAGCTACTGTTTTGTCTTTTTGTTTGATGGTTTTAGACTGGGTTGCAGTGTTGTTTTGAGAAGGTTTGTCAGAGGTTTTATTGTTGGGGGTTTGTTGATTAGATTTGCTTCTGAGTTCATATTCCTTTAAAGGTTCTATGACCGCGTTTTCCATGTTCTGATAATAATTTTCATTATCATTTCTTTTGTCGTCGTAAGGTGTAAAAAGACCTTGTTTATTATCATAATGAACCTCAAAGTCATCATCATCTACCCAAAATAAGTTTATATCATCCTCCTCTGTTATTTGTTCTTCTTGCTCAACCTCACTTAAAAATTGTTGATGAAAGGGAGGGGTGATATGTTGATCATCTTCCCGGGGTCTGTTTGGAGGCTGATTTCTTCTGATATTCTGATTCTGGCTTTGGTTTCTGTTTTAAGGAGTGTTTTGATTTAAACTTGCTTGCGCTCTCTCTAGAATGCTCATTTTCTTCATCATTTCTTCCATCATTTTTTCCATTTTTGAGCTTGAAGTGGAAGGGGTGGTTTCCTCTCTAAAAGATACTCTCTTTTCAGCTTTCATCCTCGCTCTCTTCTCCATAAGGTTAACTTCCACAGAAAGAGCACCTCTTTGCATATCTTCAAGGGTTGCAAAAACTCTTTCTGCGAGTGAATATGTCATGTACGGATCAAACCCTTCGGGGGGTGGCCCAAAAGGGCACGAGCCACAGGGGTTTGAATTAGGAGGAAAGTGCAGTACTCCCCAACTTCGTCTGGTAATAGCTTGTACCGCATAGAGTTCCTATGGGGTTATAATAGTGAGGACTTGGAGAGGATTCTCCTTCATTTGTTTAAGAACGTTTGATGGAAGGCCTGGAGATCGTTAATACTATGGGGGGTTAAACCTTTAAACCATTTTCTTACTTCTCCCCCCAAACTTTGAGCAAATAGCCTCAACTTGACAGAATCATTATCAATTTCATTTCTGTCAAAGTAGTCATTCATCTTGTCCACATGTTGAGATGCTGTTATAGTATTACTAGCATCATATAATGGAATTTTGGACTGATAGTCCTGTGGAAGGTTGGCTAATGGTACATGAAGGACTAAGGGAGCATACCATGCTGCCATGGTAGGAGGTGGAGGTGGGTTTACAGAAGGGAAAGTGGGTTGAAGTGGAGTGGTTTGAACAGTGGATGTCGGGTGAGTAGAAGTGGATGGACCAGGAGTAGAATGTTGAGATGATCTTGGATGAGAGACGCCTAAATTGTGAAGGAAATGTAAATCAGGAGGTGTTGTTTCCCTGCTACCAGGATGTTCACTTGTTTCAGGAGATGAAAGTGAAGATTCAGAGTCTAACTGGATTATATCATCAAATGACCTAGTCCTAAATGGGTTCACTAAGTCGGTTTGTGATTGTTGCAGAGCTGAAAGATTTTCAGGGACTGATTTAGCTCTCAAGGGTGATCTGAAAACAGTTAATAATTTAACCTTAGGAGACTTCCAAAGGATACTTTCTGGATTATCCACTATCTCAGGTGGGTTAGGGTCTGGGTGGGCTCTAGTGTGAATCTTTTTAGAAGCCACTATGCTATGTTGTTTAGACCTAAAACAAGAAAAGTTCAACCGGATATGACAATCTTGGAGAGGTTAACCAATCTACTTTTACAATTTAAAATCCCACAGTCCTCTAACTGAGTTTGAATGATTTTATAATGATAAGGGTTCTTCCCAGTGGAGTCTTAAGGTCTGCTAGGATTGTGGAGTCGCCAAGTGGAAATTTTTAGCTCCTAAGGAGGTAAAAGGTTTTATGGTCCACCACCATGTTTATTTCATACCAATCTTGAAATATTTTTGGGTATTTTTTGAATTGTTTTATTTATGGTTTAGAAGAATGTGCTAACTTTGCCTCAAAACTTAGCTACGGTTATGAAATAAAGACAGTCTATCCTTATGGCTAAGCCAGCTGATTTTTCAAGGTTAGATGAAGTCTTAAGAGAAACCTAGGGTTGACCTAGTTTGTCACTGATTCAAACAAGCTCCATCATGATTACCATTTCTTGGTAGTGCTTGAAAAGGCTGCTTTTTACTTTCAAAATGTTCTCGAATAAAGGGTCTTCTGAGGCTTCTAAAAGGTATTAAAAACACTCAATCCCCAGCCGAGTCGCCAGAAATGTTAGGTTCTGGTGGCTCAGCTGCAAAATAGAACAATTGTCATGGAACCAGAGATTCTGGGTTCGATTCCCCAGTGGAGTCGCCAGAAATGTTAGGTCTCTGTAATTTATTAGCAAGATTGGGAGAGTCCAATCACAGAGTTAACATCATTTCAACCAACTTTGGGATTCTAGGATCTAGCCCTCCTGAATCCGGAGAGGGATCTCTCCAATATGTACAAAAATGGATATTGTCTCTGAGGTTTAAAGTGATGATATTAGGCTAGTTATGAGGTCCAAGGGTTTTGTTTGGTCTTTTCGGATGATTGAACATAGTTGCTGTCTGAGGCAGAAAAATCTATATGTAAATAGGTTCAACGGTGAGAAATTGCAAGCAAAAGAGTAAGCTTTGATCAAGAAGGGGGATGATGGCAAGTTGTCAATCCATTGGGCTATGGAGTCATAAGAGGATTTAATTGAAACATTCAGGTTCAAGAATGATCTATGGGGCAAGTTATCTATGCCTAAGGATCTCTTTAGAGTTTGATTTATGGAATGGAGTGATACAAATAAGAAAGAGAAAAGACAGATGCAGAACAAAGAGCAGCCCAGGATCTGGTAAGTACTTTGAAACTAGCCAGCCTTTGACCAAGCACTTAAGAAAAACATAGAAGCAAACTAGGATCTGGTAAGTACTTTGAAACTATCCAGCCTTTGATACATCCTCTAATAGAACACAAATAAAAATGAAGGGAAACTTGAAGGAAATCTTTGGAGTAGAAACCAGTGGGCTGGGCGCACCCTAATCCTCTCCTAGCTCTCCTTTACTTAGTTACATCCAAGACAATCACAAAGATAACACAGAATGGCCTAAGATCTGATAAGTACTTCGAAACTAGTCAACTTTTAACACATCCTAAGGGAAACAATCGAATAGTTGAGAAAACAAGAAAGGGACTCAGGGCTAACCTTTGATTTCCTCAATTCATTCCTTACACAACATATATTGAAAGTAACATCTAAAAATAACATTCAGCTGTGACGAAAAGATGAGGGAACGCCAGCATCTCTGTACTTAGACTGAATTAAATCATTTCTAAATAACACAATTAGAAGAAAACATTGAAATAAATATTTCTCAGCCAGAGAAGGTTACTGGTATACAGTAAGTCCTAACACTGTTCAAACTGTTCTTTACAGTGGAAAATGAAACGAATTGAAAACGGAAATAAAATGACAAGTTCACAGTGAGAATAACACCACCATCAGCATAGACCAGGATCCCATAAATCAGCTTGTATTGATGCTTCAAACCGGTTACAATCTCCAGGTCCAATGTTTTAATCCATCTCTCTTCACAACCTAACCTATCTGCTACAAGCAGAGCTCCAAGAGCCGATGAAACCACTATCTACAGTCAAGAGTTTTCAGCTCAGTTACATAGAATGTTTCAGCAATTACATTAACAATCAACTAATCCGACCCCTCACTCATCTTCTACTGAAGTATTTATAGAAGGATGAGGAGGTGAGAGCTAACAAAATATCTCTCGAAGCAATTAATACAGTTTCAAGACTTCGTGGCCATTTAAGGGGCTCAATGAAGAAATTCACAGGTGGAACACTGTATTAACTGCGTAACATTTATGAATTAAGCTCAGCAGGAGCTTTATTTGACTTTGAGGCTCCGTGTATGTTTTGGAGTAACTCTGCAGATATTTATTCATTGGTTTCCTTGCAGAAGTAACTCCCTGGCTGTGCTGGAGGCGGATATCTGATTTTCTTCAGTAACTTCGGCCTCTGTTTGAAAGGTTTGAGGCGACAGGTGGCTCGGTGGTAGCTGAGGAATCAATTTGCCTCAGATGTGGCGGCGGAGGATTTCTGTCGGATGAAACACTTTAGGTTTTTCCTTTAAACTGCGTTTGAGTTGGGGATTAGGCTTTTGATAACCGTCTTAGCCGTAATCCCCGTAAGACTGTCTTCGATCTTCATCTGCCGTGCCCTGTCTTCAAACTGATACTCTTTAACTGTTTTTGAATTAAAACAGTGTCTTGTCAATGTGCAGGCTGCGCTGGGTTTTTAAAAGGCATCAATGCCCATGAAGCATTGAGAAAATAATGGAGCGAAACCCTGTAGATGGTTCTTTTAAACAGCCCGAAGGCGCAGGAAACGTCTTTCCCAACCCTCGGCTTTCTTTCATTAAACAATGAAAAACCATTGAAACGCCTGCAAAACACAAAAATAGTTAAGAAATCCTGCGGAAATAGGTTTAAACTGCTTCAGATGGCGGGGAAGGAGCGTAGCCGTCGGATGAAGGCAACCAACGGTGGAGATTTGCGTAGACGAGGCGAAAAGGAGAGCGGGGAGATGAACAAGTCGGAGGAGTTTTGGACCGTCCGATCTGGACACGTGGACGGTCCAGATTCAATCGGAGGGTCTCAATCGGAGGTGACAGAAAAGGGGATGCGATTGAAACATTCCGATTGGAACATTGCGATTGGGCGATAACCGTTCGATCTGCAGATTAGATCGACGGCCTAGATCCTTTGTTCTCTTGCACCGGCGGGACCCTTGTACTTCATAAGAAACCCAAAAATTTCAATAAAAAGCAAGGTTTTGAGTGAAATGGGCGGAATATATATATGATAGGCTGGCGCCCGATTGCGGGGCCACTGGGTGTATGGAGTACCATGGGCCCGGGCTTTATATAACTAGGGCCAATCGTAATCGAAACATTCGGGCGCGGTCTTTTTGATCAACCCATTTTAAATTCTTCGATCACGATTGCGCGATCGGTCTTTTTGATCAACCCATTTTATTTAAACACGTGACTTTAAGTTTTTAACTTAAAACTTCGGAAAGTGGGTTTTTGGGTTTACAAAGGAAAAAGGGTCGGAAATGAAATATTCACAAGGTTTATGCGCTGAGGGCGAGATCAGGGTTATATGAAAACAATAATATGATCGGGGATCTAGGACAAAAGGGCTGATCGCAATCGACATTTTGAAATGGTTCACAAACATGCACACTTGAATCTTTTCGATTCGATTAGCGCTTTATGGGTTTGGCGCTTGGTTTTTATGATGAGGGCGTATTGGGGAAGTGGTTTAGGGCTTAGCCCAAGGGGCTTAGGTCCATAAAAAGACTTGTATTTTTATGATTTTTCACGGTTTTTAATGGAAACAAAGGGTGCCGAAAGGGTTAAAAAGTGAGTTTTTAACCATGGGAAGGGTGATTTATGAAGGGAAGAAAGGAAAAGATGAATAATAGAGGAAAAATATGGGAAAAGGGAAAGGAAAAGAAGGTTAATTTCGAGTGGGAGAAAGGGAAAAGGGATGGCTTTGCAGCAGTTTCTTCTTTGTATTTCAGCAGAAATTTCAAAGTATGAGATGAGAACAGCAATGAGGATTTTGGACAAAGGCAGAAGGCCTTCAAGGAGTCTTCAAAAGCCAACAATTTTTAGTGATGAAATTGGTTCTTTGAAGGCTCAAAACATATTTAGCCACCTTTGGGTATGACAAACTATTATAGGTGGCTAACAGATTTCCCGACCATCCGACGGTCTTCGCAATCCCATCGCACCCGTGGTCCCCACTCTTTTTCACCACCCGATCACATCACATCCGTCCATTTAACCTGCAGATCCGACGGTCTGTTTTCATCCGCCAGTGGTCCTCGCGCCACGGCTACTGTTCAGAAACCGGCAGTATCCATCGCACCGCCTTTGGGGCAAGGGTGGTTTTTCCCGATCGACAGCGATTCCATATGCTGGCCAACACATGTCTGATGTACTATTTGAAAAATCGCCCCCAATCGCGCATTAAAGTTTGGCAACAAACCCCGCGCAATATTGACGTGCACCGTCTGATCTGAGGCCGCTCATCGGACGGTGGTCGCTCGCTGGAGATGCACACGCGATAACTCAGGGTACGGCGCAGTGATGACAACATCTCAGTCGTTGATCTGATATGTAGATCGACCACCCAAATTTCATCGCCCGATCTCTCCGTTTTGACTTTCCACTTGCGCTCCCGACCGTTGATATCTGCGCGATCGACGACTCTGATTTAATTTTCTTTTCCGCCTTGCCATTCACTCCTCACGATCAATCTCGACCGTTGGATGATGCCATCCAACGGCTATGCTCCCTCCACATGCCTTCTGAAGCAGTCAGCCTATATATGCAGGGTTTTTTAATAGTTTTTCGTATTTTTGCAGGGTTTAAATGGTTTTTTCCGCCATGCTGAAAAAAAATTCACAGGTCGAGGGTGACGATCCTCCCGCCTGCGATTCATCACAAAATCACTTGCAGGGTTTTAAATTCGCATTTTATCAATGAATTCATGAGGCATTGATGCCATTTGACCCCTGTACAACCCTGCACACCAGAAAACACAGTTAATCGAGCACCGATCAAAGAGTATCAGCGTCGAAGACAGAACACACTAGAAAAAGGAGATTGAAGTCCTAAAACACAGTTCTCAAGTAAATTAAAGGTGTTTAAGGAAAGACAAAGACATCTGTCAAGCCGAGAAAGCTTCCACCACCATCAGCCGAGGCCAATTGAACCCTCTCCAACTCCTTAAGACACCTGCAGCCTCACAGAAATCAAAGGAAGCTTAGTCATTACCTGAACAAGAGGTGTTTACCTGAAGACAGCTGAACAATTAATACAAATCAAAGAATCTTATCTCTAATTGTCGGCAGAACCATTTTAGAAGATTAAGAACAGTTCAGAAGCACATCTTTCGATCATTATGCCTCGAAAGGCAGGAACAGATGCTATGGAGCAGAATTAGAAATTATTACATAATTAATGATATTTGATCCTTGGGAAATCCTCCCACTTCCTCATTTCTCTATAAATACCTCTGTAGAACATAAGCAAATGTTGGTCTCTGGACATCTGAATGCATGTAATGGTTTTCTGAAGCTACTGATGCACTGTGTGCAATTTGAAGATAAATAAGCTGATATGAGAAGTTTGAAGTTGTAGAGACCCTCCGGGCTTGCTGATTGTAATTGGTTTGAACATCAAATACAAGCTACTGATTTATGTGATCCTGATTTGTGTCAATGGTGATGTGTTCCTCACTGTCAATTGTTATTTTCTTTAAGGTTTCACTCTGTTCATTTTCTCTGATAAGGAACAGCAAACATAGAGCTAGGACTTACTCTCAGTAGTACCCTACTCTTATTGAAAGCTTTATTTTCTATGTTTTTCTCTTGTTAATACTGAGTATATTAAAGCAGGTTGGTTTCAAAGCACTTGCCTGATCTAGATTGCTCATTATGATGATCATTAGTGTTTTCCTTTAGAATATGATGAAAGCAAGTTGGTTTCAAAGTACTCACCTGATCTTAAGCTGTTCTAACTGTTTTTGAATGTTTTTTGACTGAAAGTACTTCAAAGCAGGCTAGTTTAAAAGCACTTACCTGATCTCAGAATGCTTTTATATTTTGTTTCTCTAAACTCAAAGTACTTCAATGCAGGCTAGTTTAAAAGTACTTACTTGGTCACATAATTATTTTATGTTTTGTCTCTCTAAGCACATGTTGAAAGCAAGATAGTTTAAAAGCACTTACTTGATCTTAGACTGTGCACTGTTCTTCATTTTGTTTTGTTCTCCACTTCCTATCTGTTTCACTCCATAAATCACCTTAAGAGATCCTTTGACATAAGTGACTTGCCCCATGGATCCTTCTTTAACCTTGCTGTCCAATTAAAATCCTCCTATGACTCCATAGCCCAATGGGTTAAAACTATCTTTTCCTTTTTCTATCAGCGAAATCATTCCTTCACTTGCAGACATCTTCACCCTTCATTTTGAACTACCTTCACCTTCATCATGTCTTTTCCCAACCAAAACAAACAAAACAAAACTCATGCTCTTCATAACTAGCCTAATACCACATTTCAGGCTTTAAAGATCACATCTTTAAACTCATTTATAGAGAGATCCCTCTCTGGATTCAGGAGGGCTAGATCCTTGAATCCCAAAGCGGTTTGATGTTACCCCTGTAATTGGACTTTTTCCAACCTTGCTAATTATAGGGACCTAACACTTGGATCGATCGTGGAACACGAGATTCTATGACAAATGAATCCCCCCCTAGTTATCACAAAGGATAACGGTGGCATCTAGCACATGCTCGAACAGCTCACTAAAGAGCTTTCACAACCAAATGACTTCACAACAGGCCATACATGTTACAATGTATTCGGCCTCAGCGGTGCTCAAGGCTACCGACTTCAATTTCCTGCCCGAAGCAGATCTACATGTGAAGTAGCATCCAGATGTGCTCTTACGATCCACCACACTGCTAGCCCAATCGGCATCAGTATAACCAAGGAGTTTCATGCTCCTGGCAGTGTATCTCAGCCCAAGGTCTATCGTGCCCCAGAGATATCTCAAGAGTTTCTTGGCACCAACCCAGTGAAAGTTATGATCAACCATGTGTTGACTCAAAGTGTTCACTGCAAAACATAAGTCCGGATGGGTGTTCACTAAGAACATCAGGGCCCTTACGAGTTGACGATACTCAGTAGGATTTGTCAATACGAGCCCAGCAACACTGCCACTCAACTTCTTAGAGTTGAGCTCCATCAGTGTCAACACTGACTTGCAGTCCACCATACTAAATATTTCCAGAAACTTCACAATGTATTTTCCTTGAGAAAGGAAAATCTTGCCAGGTCTCTGCCAGACCTCCAGGCCTAGGAAGTAGTGCATCAGTCCTAGGTCTTTCATCTCAAACTCAGCAACGAACTCCCTCTTGCATTGATGAATGAAAGGGTCAGCGCCTGTCAGGAAGAGGTCATCCACATACAGCACCAGAATGAGAGGCTTCTCTCTATGAACCTTGAAGTAAAGGTTTGGATCAACATTACTACCAGTGAAGCCTAGCTTCATCAGCTAGCCATCTATCCTCTCGTACCAAGCTCTGGGTGCTTCCTTCAACCCATAGAGGGCTTTCTTCAACCTGCAGACATGGGTGTCCTGATCCTGGACTTTGAACCCCAGAGGTTGCTCCACATACACCTCTTCCTTCATTGCACCATGCAGAAGTGCGGTCTTCACATCCATCTGATGAAGACTCTATCCTTGCGTAGCAGCAAGGGCTATGATAGATCGGATGGTGGTCACAGGTGCAAATATGTCATCATAGTCTATGCCTTCTTTTTGAGAGAAGCCACAGGCAACGAATCTTGCCTTGAACTTTTCAGCACTTTCATCAGATCCATGCTTGATCTTGTAGAGCCATTTTGAGGTGACAACTGCATTGTCCTTCGGTCTAGGAACCACATCCCAGACATCATTATGGACTCATACTCTTCGTGCATAGCATCCTTCCAGACTTGATGCTTTACGACTTCCTCAAAAAAGACCCAGGCTCAAATTGTACAATAGTACTCATGGTTGCTAGATACCCTTGGTATCTACTTGGCTTTTTGCTTTCACGGAATGTCCCCCTTGGGGCCATATGTCCCTCAGCATCCTCGAGAGTGTCCCTGAGCCATGATGGTCTCTTTCCTAGTGAAGGAGGTGGATCAATCAGGTCCATTGGTCCTTCAACATCAGGCATCGTCTCATCCTTCGGTTCCTCTTGATTTCTAGGCCTTGCTTCATGATCTTCCTCAAATCTCAGAAGATTAACTACTTTCCTCGGGGAAGCATCTTCATCAAAGGTGACATTGTGGCATATCTCCACTTCCCTTTGACCAGTCATATAGAATCTATAGGCCTTCGAAGTTTCATTGTAGCCCATAAACATTGTGGTCTCCCTCTTGATGCTAGCTCCTCTGCAAAAGTTCTTGAATTTGTTCGTCTCATATTTAGTGCCATTATCGATCTGTCGGATAGCATCTCATGTCATTGCTCCCAATGGACTTCCTCCAGCCTGGTAGAGTGTATCAATTCTAGACCCAAACGTGATAAGATTCCTTGAAGCTCTTCTTCCACATGTGCACCTTTCCATCGTTGAATGCCACATTGAAACCTTTGTCTTCCATGGCTGATATAGACATGAGGTTCTTCTTCAAATTAGGTACATAGAGTACATCCTGCAAGTGGAGGACTTGACCTTGAGACAAGTGGAGGGTCACAGTCCTTGTCCCTTTCACGGGATATGTGGCATTATCTCCAAGGATAATTTCCATATTAGTATCCTTCTCAACCATATCAGAGAGTGCTTCCTTGTATCCAGTGATGTGCCTTGAGGCACCACTGTCTATCCACCAGACATCCATAGTGTCGGGTGGAGATGCAACAGAGAGGACAGATACAAGAATGTATTCATTTCTTTTATCAACAACATTTGATTCCTCATACCTGGAATTTCTTGACCTTTTGAAAGGTTGATCATTTTCGCCAGAGGGAGCCTTCCTCTTTCCCTGGAACTTGTTGTTCTTTTGATTGTCATCCCTTTGGTTGTTGTTGTTGTCATCATCATCAGGAGAATCCTTCTTGAAAGGACATTCTCTAGCATAGTGACCAGGGCTATGACAAGTGAAGCACTTGCCCTTCTTTCCTTGGGCCCCTACTTTTCCCTTGTTCTTTGGACCACCAAAGTTCTTCTTTCTAGAATGAGCAGCGTATGCAGCGTTTCCTTCATTTCCATACTCCTTCATTCTTGATTCTTCTTGAACGCATCTTGACAGTACTTCGTGAAAGTCAGGTATCACATTATTATTTAGAATGGTAGTGTTGAACACATGCCATTCAGATGAGAGCCCTCCAAGTGCGGTGAGCACCATCTCTCGATCAGCGATTGTCTCCCCAATAGCTAGCAGATTGTTCCTGATTTCAATCAGCTTCAAAAAGTATGATTGAATAGACTCATCCCTGCCTTTCTTTAGATTCTTTTATTGATTCTTGAAGAATAGTGCTTGATTCGCATTGTTGGCCTTGAACATGAGGATCAATTTATCATACATCTCTTTGGATGTGCCCAACTCAGAGATGTAGGCCACCAGAATTTTATGAATGGATTCCCTGATCATTAGCTTTGTTTTGATCTCCCCCTTCTTGTACTTTGTTTTGGCAGCAGCAGTAGCAGTGGATGGAGGTTCTTGGATTTTACCCTGCACATAATCCATGACATCTTGGTCCTCTAATTTGAGATCTAATATCATCTTCCAAGCATGGAAGTCATCCTTCCCAGTCAATTTGTCATCCTTCTTGAAGCCATAGTTTGTAGAACCCATTTTCCTCCTTGGTGATTGCAACAAATAGGGCTTGTCTTCACCTCAGCTTTGATACCATGTAAATTTATGTAGATGCTCTATGCTTGATGCAACTTTACTTTTCACTAGAGCAATCACATAAACAATCAAGTAAAATGCTGATAGAACATACCAGAGGATCTATAGAAGACAAGTCAGAAATAGATAAAAGTGATGGTGCGTTACAGCGGTCAACAGGATGCTTCAACTAGCAAAGACTCCTTGGTCAGCCAACCCAGCATGTGTCACAATAGCCCTCAAAACAGCCACATGGTCAACTCAAAGTCAACCTAGGAAAAAGTCAACGATGTCCAGAAAAGTCAACACATGACAGCACCAAGAAAGTCAACACAACTCGGTCTTCGGTCAACCTTTTGACCTTTATTTTTGTGTCAATGTGTACGACCTTCCAAGATCGAAGTCTCCACCAAAATTCAGCCTCTTTGGACCATGCGTTGACCAAAGTCAACATTGGGCAAACTTGCGTGGAAACCCTAGCTGCAGTGAATTTTGTCCAAACCCTAGCTACAACAAATTCTTCCTTCTTCCCACATGTGAACTGAAATTGCCTCCAAGGAGCTCGTACTAAATCAGAAGAGGAGATGTTGTGTGAGGATGAGATGAGTGAAAAAGTCCTCCAACGTTGACTCTATTTATATCAATCACTGACGTGTGTGACACATCTGCTGGGGGTGTAAAACCTTAAGGCCGACCTATAAATATTTGAAATTATTAAAAATAAATTCAAAATAAATGTTTTGTTCATCAGATTAAGATCAATTTTAGATCAATCTTACACCTCTCCGAAAGAGGAACCCAATACAAATATTGGTATCTTCATCTGGGCATCACAACATGGAGTTTGGACCTAGTTGTCCAATTTTAACAAAGGGCCTCCTCTAGCTTAGTCATAGCTTGATCTACACTGGCAAATATGAGGCATCTTTTGCCATTCATACCATGGAATGCGATATCATAGCAAATCTAGAGACACGTGTTGGATATAACATTTTGACGCTTTTGAGCTACCGCAAGTCCATTCAAGCACCTTCACTTCCCAAGTCTAAATAGTGTAAGAGACAAATGCATAAAAGGTAGAAGCCTATGTCACAAGGTTCATAGAACTTTGTTAACCTTAACCTCGAGGTTCAAAATTTGGTAAAAAGTTTTAAATTCCACGACCCATATGAATCTCATAACTTCATGTCACCATTGAAGCTTGTAATATATTCTTACAATTTCCAAGTCCATGCTAGCATTTTTTATCTTTTATTCTTATTGATGTTGATTGCTTATTAATTTATGTTATCTTTCATTTTAAAGTTAATTATTCCCATAGGGGTGTCTATTTTGGAATTGGGATTCCACAATTTTAATTAAATTATCAATAATTATTAGTTGGATGGTAGGAATTTAACTTCCACAAAATATGCTAAAATATTCTTAGTAGTATTCACAAATCAAAGGTTGAGATTTATCTCAAGAGTAGTTATGCATTTTTTTAATTAAATTAATTAATTAAAAAAATGTCATATGAACATGACTTATGGTTTTTTGGGCATGTAATATTAGTAAGCCATGGTATTGGCCCATGATATTATAAAAAAAACTATTTGCAGGTTAAAAAGCTCCATGGTTAAGAATCTTGTGACATGCTTTTTAAAATCTATATGGTTAACTCATATATCAATTCTTTTTATAATTAATAACAATAATAATAATTTAAAATAAAGTTACAATTTAGTTAATTTTTACTATTTTTATCAATCTCGCCAATGTGAGATGTATCATGAGGTAAGTGTTTTATTGGCATTTATCAGTGATTTAATTTATATGGTTGCACTAATATATATATATATATATATATATATATATATATATATATATATAGAGAGAGAGAGAGAGAGAGAGAGAGAGAGAAACCTAATGGTGAACCTTATTAAAAAATTGAACTTGAATTGAACCTAATCATTGTTGAACCCGAATAATGTCACTTAAGTCGAAGCATTGTACACTACAAATAACTAGCCAATAAAACATGTCTCCACATCCAAAAACTCTCATTGAACTTGGAGGTTGCCTTTATCTCCATCATCTTTTTTTTATGACTTGTACCTTGTAATGTATATAGTAAGTTGTAGATTGGGTCACACTACAAGAAACCATTTTGAACACTTCAATTTTGAATTTTCTTTAAACATATGATTCTTAATTTCATAAATAATAAGCTTGATACCAATTTCTTAGATCATACTTTTTATATGCATCAAGCATTTAAGCCTCACAACTATCACTATATGCACTATTCATGCATATGCATATGAAATAAATTATAACGTGTACAACATTATACAAAATGAACACATGATTACACAAGTAAATAAATAAATAAATAATCAGCTTTAAAACATACATAATGTAAATAACACTTATATTTAATTAAATATTTTAATTAAATCATTAAGTGGTTGTTGACTAAAAACAAAAACAAAAAAAATAATCAATAATCGACTCATCAAGATTTGGATTGCTTAGTTGACTGCCTACTTAAAAAAAGTTAGGGTGTTTGAGATGGTTAAAGATTTGAATTGTTCTTTCTTCTTCATTATACTTATTTCTTTTGTTATGTGTTTCTCATAGGAGCTAGTCCATCTATTTCATCTATTTCCACAATGTAAAGGAGGTAAATGGTGGTAAGCAGCGATGTTTTTGGCTTTTTTGGTACCAAGACACAAAAATTCAGTGTACTTAATATGAATTCAATGAGAAACTTATAAAAACACAACATACTATAAAATAGTAGATATGAAAATATTGAAACCCCATACCTATAAATGAACTTAAGCAATTGATCTTGATTGATCTTTTACTTTGAACACTTAGCAGTGACAATTAATCAACCTCACACCTAGGGATGGCTAAAATTGTCCCCTTTGTTTGAAAATAGGCTAATACTAATCGAAATTTCTCTTGCTTGTTAGAAAACAATGTGAATATGATTCCTTATTTTTCTTATTGTTTCAAAATAAGTAAACATAAATCCTTATGTGATATATTGTGTGGCTATTTATACCCAAGAATAATAACATGGTTTTGATATGAGATGTAATACATGATATTTAAAATATACAAAATACTCACTAACCTCAAAATATTCTCTTAATAAATTGCCTTTTGGCCATATCTCACCATAAGAAATACCTTGACTCAATTGTATTGGTAATTGTGGACAATTATATTTCCTTTCCACTAATTGGTATTGTCTTGGAATCACTTGTAGCGCTAAATTTCCTTGTTCAAAGTTGCTTGCAATAGTGGCTATCAAATATGGGGATTGAGAATCTTGTATGCAACATAAAAGATTTCCAAGTAATGGAAATAATGGATGGTATAGTGTGATGTTTAGGAAATTGTGGCAAGAATTATGGTAGAGTCAATTGTTATGTAGTTATGGACTCTTTAAACATGGATATCATGTCAAGTGTTAATTACAAGAGAATGTATTGTGGTTGTCATTGTACCAAAAGTTGCTCCATCAAGGTTTGGCTATGTTATTATTGTCATTATTGCATTTGCTCTACCTAGTGTTCACTAATATTGTAGTCTTGGAAAGAGTCAGAGCCTCCCAAAGACCATAATATATAATTGAGCAATACCACATGGTTAACTTACAATTACTACGACTTTAATCAATGATATGAAATCTCCCTAAAAATTTTGCAATAAAAAGTTTGTGATTTTATGCTACTATTGTTAAGAATCTATTTTAAAAAAAATGATAAGTGTAAATGTGCATTAAAAATCTTAAGACAATGAGAAAAGCATTGATATGTTTTGAATTACTCAACCAACTTTGAAATTTAATTGAAAATGAAGTCAAGAAAACTAGGGAGCAAGAAACATTTCAATCGAATTAAAAATACAGCTCTTCAAAATAAACCTAATCATAGATTTAGATATCAACTAATATAAACACAATTAGACATAAATACAAATACTCATATACTCATAGAATAAAAAAGAGTGCAGGAAGAAAGAAAATTGTCACCACCATACATGTTCTCTCTTTATGGGTGGGGATTGATTATCTTTGGCCAAGTCCCTTAATCCTTAATAAAATATTTATAATGAGACAAGTGGGATGCAAAGCATAAAACAACTAAACGAAAATATTTACTTTACAATGAAATAGGTGTGATGCAAAACATGGAATACATAATGAAAATATTTATAATAAAATAAGTGGGGATGCAAAATATAAAATATACAAAAATAAAATGAAAATATAATAATTTACATACTTTACTCATTACTCTATTCATTTGAATTTCTGCATACAGAAAATATATATTCTTAATTATTAAATCTACTCAAATTAATATATATGGCAAAAATTTGATATATATATATATGGCAAAGATACCTGTGTTGATTTATGTGTAAAACAAAATAATTTTTGTTTTACTTGAACATGAATAAAATTCAAATCCCATTTGGCACCTATGAACTTGGTTTCATTGGACTTTTGATTTTGAGTGCTTACGTACATGGCAAACCATTTTAGAAACTAGAATGCACTGGTTTCAGAATGAACTGAAAACTGAAAATTGATATAGATGCATCTGATGTATAATTTCAACCAGAATATTTACACACAATTCTATTTCCAAGCCAGATTAAATTACTTTGTCAAGATGTTCCTTGGAGCACAATATTTTGTGCACGTATACAGCTTGGCTGTTTCAGATTTATCTTTGATTTTGTTTAATACACACTTTGTGATCAGTAGAATGCCTCAATGGAGGCTTGTACACACTGTCTTGTTCCATTGGAAAGTACTTAGATTTATCTCTGATTTTTGTTTAATACACACTTCTATTACCACTTTGTTAGAATGTCTTAGTTGAGGCTTGTACGTTGTGTTGTCTGCTAAAGGATGGTACTCGGAAAACAATTTCTAGTATTCAGTATCTACGTCTGCACTGCATTTAATTTAATTCATACAATGAGCCAGTCATGTGTTTTCAACAAGGTTGTTGCAGATCAAATAAGAGGAGCTAATCCAATGTGATAACAATTGAGGGGATGCTTTGGTTCATAAAGTACTGGAAATCTGAAAATAGCCATGTAAGACTAAAAGATGTATTGCTCTTGGTACTAACACATCATACAACAAAAGTCGGGTGATCCTTGTATTGTCTTGATCTTGGACAGTAATGCACTATGCATCACACCTACCAACTCGAGGAATCTTTTGGTAGTCAATTTGATCTCTGAACTGTTGGAGAACAATACATATGCTTCCAAAACTTCTATGCAGAAAAACTGGGAAAGCATGGACAAGTGCTCCACAAGGCATCAAAATATCCAGGCACCAAAGTAGAAATCCTAGTCTGGAATAGCATAGAAACAAGGCCTGCTATTCCCCCATAAAACTTTCCCTGACCGCCTTCCTTTGTATTTGCTTCCGAATCACCTGTTTGGTAATTGAAGAATGATAACAGAATCTTGCGGAGAGGAGGGCCAAGTGAAGCCTGTGCAACATCCTTAAAAAGCATTTTCCATCATAATTGCATAAGGAAACAGAATATTTTTGGTTTGTATGTGCGATTGGAACTCGACAAATGGTGCATTAAGCATCCAAAAACCCGATTAGCTTTTTATTTTCACCTTAACACTGCAAACAACCTTCGAACCCATCCTCAGTAGAGCATGGCAAAAGCCCTGTGCTCTTCTTTTTCTTGAGCTGCAATCCCGTAGCCATGGTTTTCATCAATTACATAACAGAAAGCACTGAAAACAACTCTTCTTCTTCCTCTCAGAGGAGAGCAGAGATCATTTTACCTTCCTAGGCTTAGCTCGCTGCCATTTATCTCTTATTACATCCTCTGACTAAGATGATGAATCTGATTCTCCAATTCCACAACCCAAAACGCAGAATGTGAAGTGACAGCAGCAAAAGCAGCAATCTGTAGTCCCATCAGCTTTCACTAGTAAGAGTGATTTTGGTGATGGGAGGAAACATCGCTGAGAGCAGGTGAATGATGGAATCCCTGAGCCTCCGACCAAGAAGATAATAGCAGCGCAACAATGTGAAATTGTGAAGCAAATTGTTGCAGAAATTACTAACACCTCCAAAACGAAGAAGGAAACACAGAAAGAAAGAATGGCAGAACTTGCTAGCACCACCAATGAGAAGAAGAAAGCACGGAAACAAAATGTGGCAGAAACTCTTAGTATGCATGCCTTCTGCGCCACAGAAGTCATGAGAAAGTACTGGAGTCCTAAAGATGAGCTCACTTTCTTGCTCCGAGACATGTTAGGGCTCGCCTTCTAAGACAGCTTCTGTGTATAATCATGTTGGGCCCATGTTGGACACACAGTTTGAAAATTCTAGCTTAGACGAAGTCTTGAGAAAGCTCCTCAGTACCGGAGTCCTAAAGATGAGCTCACTTTCTTGCTCGGAGAAATGTTAGGGTTTGCCTTCTAACACAGTTTCTGTGTATAATTATGTTGGGCTCATGTTGGACACACAGATTGAAAATTCTAATTTAGACGCGGTAGAGCCAAGTGGGGGTCATTATCTTTAGTTTTCAGAAAAATAAGTACAATTTTGATAGTCCTCATCAAGCTACTTTGTATGGCATTTAGAAACGATTATGGGGGTGAAGAGGCAGCCAATGAGTCTGCCGATCATAAGGGTAAGAAGAAGAATAGAGTTTAGACAGAGAAGGACGATTCTCGACACTTGACGGAGACAACTTTGCAGCATAGCCCTTACCTCTGATTGCATGTCCTTGAATATCTTCCGAATAACATCCTTCAGCTCCTTGAGCGCAGCATCCCTTTCGCCACAAAACTGATCATACTGTTATCGACTTATTTGTGCACCCTTGTCGGTTTATCTTCTCCGTCCTCTTCGTGCTCCCCTTGCTCTTTTTCACATGTCCTTCTTTGGGTATCTACCTTCTGTGCCTCAACTAGCTTATCCACAGATGCATTGCCTTCTTTCGCTGGTTGCTCCTCCTTCACATGTGATTTTTTGAATACCATACACAAAATCCATGTAAAAAAACTAGCCCGTAGCTGTTTCAAAGTAAGACAAAAAGCTCATTAACAAAAGTGAGTTTTAGGACACTAGTACTGAGCGGCTTTCTTAAATTTATACACAGAAACAATGTTAGAAGGCTAGCCTGTACCTGTGTTTTAGAGTAAGACAAAAGCCCATTGACAAAAGTGAACTCATCTTTTGGACTCAATAATGAGGAATTTTCCCTGTTTCAGAGTAAGACAAAAAGCCCATTAACAAAAGTGAGTTTTAGGACTCTAGTACTGATCAGCTTTCTTAAATATTATACCCATAAACCATGTTAGAAGGCTAGCTCGTACCTGTTTCAGAGTAAGACAAAAGCCCATTGACAAAAGTGAACTCATCTTTAGGACTCAATAATGAGGAGTTTTCTTAGCAGACTTCTGTTGTGAAGAAGACGTACTAACAGTTTCAGCCATATTTGTTTCCGTGTTTTCTTCTTATCTTATAGCAAAGCAAATTCTGCCATGCTTTTTTTTTTGTGCGTCTTCCTTAGTTTTGGAGGTGCTAGTGGTTTGTGCAACAATTTGTTTCACAGCTTCACATTGTTGCGCTGTTATTATCTTCGTGGTCGGAGGTCCAGGATTCCATCGTTAGGCTGCTCTCTGCGGCATTTTCTCTCATCGCCCAAAGCAACTTTACTAGGGAAAGCTGATGGGATTACGAATGGCTGCTTCGGTTGCTGTCCCTTCAACTTCTGTGTTTTGGGCTGTGGATTGAAAAATCAGTCATCATCTCAGTGAGGCAATGTAATAGGAGCTAAATGTCAGAAGGTAAAAAGATCTCCGCTCTCCTCCGACGACGAGAGCAGGAGAGTAGTTTTCCGTGCTTTCTTCTGTGTAAACCATGGAACCCATGGCTATGGATTGCAGCTCGAGAAAGAAAAGAGCACAGGGTTTCTGCCCTATTCTACTGGGAATGGGGGGCTAAGGTGGATTGGTGAAAATGAAAAGCTAATCCGAATCAATGCACCATTGCGGATTATACGGCATGCGATGGGAGGAATTTGCTAACGGAGTAGTCTACTCAGCGGCAAATTCGCCTGGGAACAGTCGCCGCCTGCAGAAAATTCTGTTTCCGACTGTGGAGACTGGTGAGGCAATGGTCGCTCCGAGAATGTGTTTAGGGCCGCCCGGAGATGACCGCCGACGCAATGAATTAATTACGTACCTTTTCTGCAGTCCGTCGTTGCTACTCCCAACACAAATCGTGAACCCACATCCTTCACTAATTTGAATTTGGAATTTGAATTGATTTCCGGCGCTATTTTATTTTCATTTGCAGTCAATATCCGGTGACTGAATTGAGTTTGGGTTGTTTAGTTACCAATTTACAGTCACGACGTGAGGCTGTTGGAAAAGTTGTTGAAGTTGCTGCAGGCATACAATGAAAACTAATTGTCTGTGGCCTTTCGCACACTTTATAATAAATTGTCTAAGTCGCTGCAGGCATACAATGAAAATTGCTACACTTGTGACAATGATTTTTCAGAGACTCTTCCACTATAATCTAGTTTCCCATTCAGATTGTTAAAAATTTACAGTCAAATTTGATATTAGAATCATCAGATTTTATACTAGAATTAGTAGTTACCTGTCAATATTTTTGCGGAGATCTCTTTATTATTTAACTGCTAGATTTAATTTGCTTTTTCTAGATTTGTGAATATTTTGATATAAAATGGTCTTAATTTGTTATACAATCTAGTTGACAATTCAATTTAATATGAAATGAAAATGAAATTGAATGAAAAGAGAGGCCGATAATCTTGATAATCAGCACAATTGGATGCGTACAACATGCTCCGTTATTATCTAATTTGAGTTTGATAGCGTGACTCAAAGTTTATTTACACTAGCCAAAGACGATTAGGGAAGGTTTTCATCAATATGCCAACGATTTGTTTGGTGTTCACAATATATTCAGTTTTGAAGCTAGTAGTATAATGAATGAATGAATGATATTTTAATGTTTACGAGACTAAAATTAGTCTATGGGACTACCAGTTGTCTTCTGTAATTCAATCATTTTTTCACTCAAATTGATGATGCGCTAACCCAATTTTCTAATAGTTCCATTACTAAAAAGACAGTGCCACCGAATTGACGCTAACATAGTGCGGTAACTATCCCTGATGTCTCTGAAAGCATCACATTCCAAAATGAAATGTTATTTCTGATTCCATTGCCCCATAAGTGCAAAAAGTACTTCTTCCCAAGCTTCTTTAGGTCTCTTCCACCGTCTCGTTTCACACCGAAGTTGACATGAGTTAGTTCTTAATTGAGCAATAAGAACCTTTGATCTCCATGGAATGTTAGCTCCAATGTACTTTTTTTGTTGGAGATCACAAGTGGGGATGAATTCATGAACATAATACTTCTTCTTTCTACCCAACTCTTTTCCCCATATACCTTTACAGAACTTCTCCAGCGCAAAATTCTTTAACTCCTTGCTATTTGTGGGACATGCATTAAGGTAAATATTCCATTTTTGCATCCATTTCTTGTTTTGTCTCATCCACGATTTCTTTCTTGCATTCATACCTTCATTGAAGATAACTTTCGCCCATCTACCTCCTCCCATTTGCTCAATTCTTTTTAGATACCTTATAAGGTGCACCATGGCAATTGCTTTGATGGAAGTTGCCCCTGTTTCACTCAACATTATCTCATTTTTATTTTGAACTTGCTCATGATCAAGCATTTTCGAATTTTTTCAATTTGTTTCCATTTTGAAACAAAGATGTTGCTAGCTCACAATTCACACCCATATAATAGCACTAGACAATCTAGGAGTCCAAAAAGTACTTTGATCATGTTCCAATCCCATAACGTTGCCTCTCTACATCTATTTTGAAGTGCCTATAATGCTTTCCACCCTCCTAAAATTATTTTCTTTTTGCAATCCTCCCAATTAAGCTTGTTGTTGAAATCTATCCCGAGGTACTTGTATTCATTTACTTCTTCAAGAATGTTTCCTTCAAAGAAGAACGTATGCTAGTTTTTCTTCCTTTTATTAGAAAAAATCATTATTTTGGTATTACTGGTATCGACTTGCATCCCCACTGCTTTACAAAAATGTTCAAGGGCATATAGGTGCATCTGCAATCCATGGGCCAATTTAGCAAGCAACACAAGATCATCGACATATAGAAAAAGCTTTATCATAAACTCCCCCAATCAAACACCATCCCCACCTTGCAAATTTAGCCACTCTTCCAGTTTGTTAATGTATAAACCAAAAAGGGTAGGGGATAAAGGGCAACCTTGCTTGACTCCGATGTCACTTCTAAAACTTTCTGAAATGCCTGTTGAAGTTCTAATTTTGACTTTCACCTCTTCATAAAGCCTATGGACAAGAGCGTTATATTTTAAAGGAATTTCAAGTTCTTCTATTCTACGCCACAACTTATCTCTAGGGATCGTGTCAAATGCCTTTTTGAAGTCAACAAAGCAGCAAAATACTTCTTCTTTGCTCCCCCAAACCTTTTCAACAATGTGTCTCAGCGTGATACCATGATCTACTGTAGAATGTTTCGGCCTAAAACTTGCTTGCCATTTTGCCCTCTTTTCTTTTACTTCTACCCACTTACTGATTCTATTTTCTACCATGCCACTGAAAATTTTTGCAAGAAAAAGATTTATCATAATGGTTCTATAGTTGGAAGGATTATTGACGTCTCCACTTTTAAAAAGGGGAATTGCTAGACTAGTTTTCCAATCCCTTGGGAATCCTTGCTGAATGACGTTGTTGAATATTTCCACGATGTGCGGTGTCAAAATGTTCATTCCCCATTTTAGATATTTTGCTTGAAGTTCAACCAAGTCCTTTGCCTTCCTTGTTTTCAACTTTTTAATTCCTACCTCCACCTCATGTACTGTGAAAAGCTTTGTAGATGTGTTGATCCTGGGAGGAGGCTCAACCTCTAATTATTTTTCATAGAGTTTCCTTGCATAGCCAAATCACTGATTGGCTGTAATATTATTTTCAAATTGCTTCTTCCTTGGTTGAAGTCCCTGCCAAATTTTTTTTGGGTTATTCTTGCCTAGATATATCAACTCTTCCTGCCTTGTTTGCATGAACTCATATCTTTTCTTTTTTAAAATCTACTTATATAACTTTACATTCATTTTGCCCTTGCCATTTTGCATTCCTCATCGAATCACGCATTCACAGGAAACAATTTGATTCTGATTTCCTATTTCTTTCTCTTTTGCACTTCTCAAGTGCACCCTGGATTATATTTGTTAACTCATGGTTGTTGAGGCTTTGGGGACCAATTTTCTCCTTTTGAATTGGTCTCCTCAACATTGTTTTGAAGATAGTGCAATTTTCTTCTGTTAGAAGAATTTTTCCTCTTGATGTCGATTCTTGAGAACATTGGGTTTTCCTCCTATTTAGTCTTTCTTCTAACTAGGATAACTTTATATAAATTGGGTTATGATATGATTTTAAGTCCCAAATATGCTCTCCAATCTTTACTTCATCTATTCTTTCTATTAGGCTTTGTGAACCAATAACATAGTCAACAACACTTGGCCCATTGTATGTGTTGCAAGTGAAGTTCCCAGACTTTTTCCATCTATCTAAACCATAGCATAAAGACTATGAAGGAAGGAGAAATTTGATGTATGCATCAAAGAATACTTTTAAATGGAAATGAGGAGAGGAAGATATAAAGACCCTGATAAATATGATATTAAATCTTGTTGATTGGTTCATTCACATTGATTGATGATTGAAAGCTAAAGTGCATCAACCAGAACTTTGTTACAATATGAAGATAGACAAAGCAAAAGAATGTTGACCTCAGAGAGAGAAAATAATAGAAGAATTCCACAGCTTAACTAGAGACTATTGTGATCTGGAAATTTTGATAATGATGAAATATGATTTGGCTCCCTGAAAAGACATAATGTAGAAGTTGGAAAGATAGTAGTTGAAATAATTTGTTAATGTACCTACAACTACGTGGTTTAATCATGGAACACCTAGATTGTTTGGATACACATGAGGGCATAATTGATATTGGAAAGCTAATATGACTCCTTGAAGGATATGAGGTATAACTATGTTATGAAGAGGACATATGCTAGCAGCTATGAGGAAGTTTGGCTCCTTGAAGATGATAGATGAACTTATATGATGATCAACAAAGATTCAGAAAGGTCGAAGCTTGATATGATGATATGTTGTTAGTAGCCGAGAAACCCTATCATGAATGTGAAAGAATTTAGAAGGTTGAAACTCAAGTATGATGTAATGCAAGAAAAGAAGCCTGCAGCTACAAATATATCTCCACGAAAGAACAAGCAACCGATGTATTGATGAAGTATGAGACTGGCTAAAGATTGTGGTCATGTCTCTCTGATTGAAAGGGAGTAAGGATCTCCTCCTTGGCTAAAAGGAAGTGATGGTGGACACTGTATTCTCCATGTGTCATGCACTAGACTAGGACTAACAATCATACATCTAGTAAAGGCACTGGGAGGGAGAATGGAGGATTGGATAAGCATCTAGGACCGATACTGCTTAAGGATTAGCAATCCAGGAAAGGAAGAAGTTCCATGGACTAACATTCTTTGAGGATTTGACAGGGTATCCAAGATAAGAGTAGTCGAAAAGGACTGATATTCTTTCAGGATTGGAAATCCAAGATAAGAATAGTCGTAAAAGGACATACCAGATGAACATCTGAATGGGGTATGTTCCTTAAGAGGCTATGGTCATGTCGATTTGTATGCCTCAAAAAATTGTGCTCTAATCTAGTGGAGAGATAGAGCATGTTAGTCAAGGCCTTGCTATATTTCTATGTTGACAATGTTGGTCATGATGTTGATGCTTAAAGATGGCTTATCAATCTGACTCTTCTTATGAAAATATTTCAATTTGAGAAGTATCCTTCTACCTTGTTGTATAATTATGAATACCTCCCTAGTTAAGAGGGAGTGTTGGAAAATGTAACTAGGTTCGGTCTTCATAATTGTCATTATACTTGTATCATTATGTATTTTATTTAAAAAGAAAAAAGAAAAATAATTTTATTATTATTATTATTTTATTAGATAAGCAAGTTCTTCATGATTTTAGGATTTGTTGAGTCAAAGAGTCGGAGTCTTATTTGGACCTATTGTAAAGAAAAAGGAAAAAGAATTGTTCAAATTGTATTTTGGTCAAAATTACCTCTAGATGCCAAGTCAACCTAGCCTGTCAAGTTGGCCTTTCCCCAAGAGACATGTCTATTTGAACCCCTCTGGAAAAGCATAAATAAAAGATGAAGTGAGCTCATTTGGATTAACAATTTGCATTGATTGGTTCTAAAATATCGCAGAACGAGGGTCGAAGTTTGAGATTGACAAGTGGAGGAAGGTTTATCTTCAACTCAGATTTGTGGAAGTCCTTCCTTGATGTATCTCTTGTTCAAAATCTGATTTTGATGTTGTACATGTTGCTGGTCTCTTGATGTTGATGGATTTGTTGTGCAGAAGGAGGGTTTGACTTGGCATATAAAGGGTTGAAGTATTTTTTGTAATCATGGGTCTTAGATATCTCACTTTGATCTAATTATATAAGGAGATATTTTTTTTTGAGCCTATATCTTGTGTTCTTTGTTTGCTTGTGATCTTCATGTTTTTACGTTTGATAATTTTTTGATGAAGAAGAACATAATAAAATTAATAAGAAGCCAACAACTTTCATAAGAAATTATCAAAGAAAGAGAAATCCAACCTAATTTGCAAGCCTCTTGATTTCTCAACAATCATGACCACCACTCCTTTTCATCACGTTGAGCCATGAGTATATGGCTTGTTTTTTAGTCAGAGGGCGAGCCGAGATCATGAGGTTCCTAGGGTGGTATGTCTACAATAGGGAAATTGATGAGTTTGGATGATCTGACGTCGCGGATATTTCATTGTGAGGCATGAATTCTTATGGAACTTGGTGAAACGATCATAATAGCTACCCAATTAGTCGAGTGACATGAGGGGTTATAACACATGGAAATATGTAGAGGTGATTTCTAGAGATGCAGTCAAAGATAACATCCATAGAATTTATGCATTGTAATTCTGATATCCAATTGGAGATGACCATGAGGTTGTAGCTCGAATATTGTCGAGACAACAATAATTTTGAGTGGGGGAGGATGTTAGGCCTAGAGTTGGGCACGCCTTTAACCAAGGCGTGTGCCAAGGGAGACATCCCCATCACACCATTTGTGACATATATGAAAATAATGTGACATTATGGAGGATTTGGTCAATGGTTTAGAATTGGGCCAAGGCTTCAACAAAACCAAGAAGGTGGTGAATAACTGAGAGGCGTGGGCAAGAGCGCACTCATCCAAGTGGCACAAACTTGAGACTTGGGGTTTCCATTCGAGTTAGCACAAGACGACTTGGTGGCACGGGTGCCACAAGGGCATGGCACGAATGAGTGTCCCAACCCATCCAAGTGAAGGAGGAACCAAGATGTTAGGGAGCATTTACAAACTTGGTGGCATGAGTGCCACAAGGGCATGAAACAACCAAGAATTATGCCCTCGTAAACATGCAACGAGTCAACCCAAAGCATGGTTGGACCGAACAAAGGAGGATGGACTAAGTGGATGTACACCGAGGTGTATGGTGCAAATGTAGGAGGACCAAGCAAGCGTGGACCAAATGGACCAAGCAAGGGAAAATAGAACAAGTGGGTATGATCTGAGCAGAATCAGACGAAGTGTAGTAGAACGAGCAGGGGTGGGTGAACCGATGGGACGAGCCGAGGGACATGAAGTCGGCCCAAACCAAAGCGCATGTAGTTGCTTGATGGTAGAACCAACCCAACCGAGTGTGAAGGGTCATGACTCCACATAAGACAAGGATGGATTCATAGAAGTAGACAAGTGTTGAGTTGAGTAAAGACATAACTCAAAGATCACAAGAGTCACAATACAAAGTGAAGAGATGAGTGATGTCAGATAAAGGAGTAGCCAAGCAAGAAAGGAAAGGATGGACCAAAGTTGAGATGGAGTCAAGGGTGCAGGAGCTCGATTAGGTCTATGCTAGGGAAAATGAACTGAGCAAATCGAGGAAGAAAGCTAAAGGGTATTGTAGGTAGGGTAAAGATAACATGTATGGTCGGTCAAACCAGGTGGCAGGTTTTTCAGGCAAAGTAAGGTTTAAGGTTTTGTGGCGTGTTTGTTATATCAAGGGCCGAGCCATTGTCGGTAGGGTATTGCAGGTGGCAGGTTTTTCAGGCAAAGTAAGGTTTTGTGGCGTGTTTGTTATATCAAGGGTCGAGCCATTGTCTCGAACCCTCATGTAAAGAATATTTGAATTGATTACTAAAAGAAGGTTAGAGGGTCGTTCCATACAAATTGCACATTTGTGATATTGTTGATGTGATTTTCTTTCCATTTGCTGCTCATGAATTAATGTTAACTGAAGTAGTGTGACAATAATATTTACTTGCACTATATTGAAGGGTTATGATATTATGCTAAGTAACCAAAATATAGAGATTGTATAAGTAAGCTTATTGTGAGGAATAGTTTGGGTGGAGTAGCATTTTGTTACACTAAGAAGTTGTGCAACATGTCAATGTCGCAAGCTCGAGGGGTCAATATGCACCCATCAAAGCGCCTTGTAACCATGTGGAGCCCCTGTGGTCATGACAACTATACACTTGGATAAGGTACTAGTGGTGAATCAATGAGTTTAAAATTGGATGAATTGACGTATATATGGAAGAGATGGGTCTATCCGATGTCTCTATGGTTGAGCCCAACAACAGTGCAAGGGCCTCCTCTAGCTTAGTCATAGCTTGATCTACACTGGCAACTATGAGGCATATTTTTCCATTCATACCATGGAATACGATATCTTCGCAAATTTGGAGACACATGTTGGATATAACATTATGACGCTTTCGAGCTACTACAATTCCATTCAAGCACCTTCACTTCCCAAGTCTAAATAGTGTAAGAGACAAATGCATAACAAGGTAGAAGCCTATGTCACAAGGTTCATAAAACTCTATTAACCTTAACCTCGAGGTTCAAAATTTGGTAAAAAGTTTTAAATTCCACAACCCTTATGAATCTCATAACTTCATGTCACCATTGAAGCTTGTAATCTATTCTTACAATTTCCTAGTCCATGCTAGCATTTTTTATCTTTTATTCTTATTGATGTTGATTTTTTATTCATTTATGCTATATTTCATTTTAAAGTTAATTATGCCCATAGAGGTGTCTATTTTGGAATTGGGGTTACACAATTTTAATTAAATTATCAATAATTATTAGGTGGATGGTAGGGATTTAACTTCCACAAAATATTCTAGAATATTCTTAGTAGTATTCACAAATCAAAGGTTGAGATTTATCTCAAAAGTAGTTATGACATTTTTGTCTTTTAATTAAATTGATTAATTAAAAAAATGTCATATGAACATGAGTTATGGTTTTTTAGGCATGTAATATTAGTAAGCCATGGTATTGGCCCATGATATTATAAAAAAAAAACTATTTGCAGGTTAAAAAGCTCCATGGTTAAGAATCTTGTGACATGCTTTTTAAAATGTATCTATATGGTTAACTCATATATTAATTCTTTTTATAATTAATAACAATAATAATAATTTAAAATAAAGTTACAATTTAGTTAATTTTTACAATTTTTATAAATATCGCCAATGTGAGATGTATCATGAGGTAAGTGTTTTATTGGCATTTACGAGTGATTTAATTTATATGGTTGCACTAATATATATATATATATATATATATATATATATATATATATATATATATATATATATATATATATATATATATATATATATATATATATATAGAGAGAGAGAGAGAGAGAGAGAGAGAGAGAGAGAGAGAGAGAGAGAGAGAGAGAGAGAGAGAAACCTAATGGTGAACCTTATTAAAAAATTGAACTTGAATTGATCCTAATCATTGTTGAACCCGAATAATGTCACTTAAGTCAAAGCATTGTACACTACAAATAACTAACCAATAAAACATGTCTCCACATCCAAAAACTCTCATAGAACTAGGAGGGTGCCTTTATCTCCATCATCTTTTTTTTTATGACTTGTACCTTGTAATGTATATAGTAAGTTGTAGATTAGGTCACACTAAGCGAAACCATTTTGAGCACTTTCATTTTGAATTTTCTTTAAACATGTGATTCTTAATTTCATAAATAATAAGCTTGATACCAATTCCTTAGATCATATTTTTTATATGCATCAAGCATGTAGGCCTCACAACTATCACTATATGCACTATTCACGCATATGCATATGAAATAAATTATAATGTAATGTGTACAACATTATACAAAATGAACACATGATTACACAAAAAAAAAATAGCTTAAAAATATACATAATGTAAATAACACTTATATTTAATTAACTGTTTTAATTAAATTACTAAGTGGTTGTTGACTAAAAACAAAAAAAAACTAATCAATAATTGACTAATCAAGATTTGGATTGCTTAGTTGACTGCCTACTTACAAAAAGTTAGGGTGTTTGAGATGGTTAAAGATTTGAATTGTTCTTTCTTATTCACTATAATTATTTTTTTTCTTCCGTGTTTCAATCTCATAGGAGCTAGGCCATCTATTTCGACAATGTAAAGGAGGTAAATGGTGGTAAGTAGCAATGTTTTTGGCTTTTTTGGTACCAAGACACAAAAAGCCAGTGTACTTGATATGTAATGAATGACAAACTTTAAAAGACACAACATACTATAAAATAATAGATATGAAAATATTGAAACCCCATACCTATAAATGAACTTAAGCAATTGATCTTGATTGATCTTTTACTTTGAACACTTAATTAACCTCACACCAAGGGATGGCTAAAATTGTCCCCTTTGTTTGAAAATAGGCTAATACTAATCCAAATTTCTCTTGCTTGTTGGAAAACAATGTGAATATGATTTCTTATTTCTCGTCTGTTTCAAAATAAGTAAATATAAATCTTTATGTGATATATTGTGTGGCTATTTATACCCAAGAATAATAACATGGTTTTGAAATGAGATGTAATACATGATATTTAAATAATACAAAATACTCACTGACCTCAAAATATTCTCTTAATAAATTGCCTTTTGGCTATATCTCACCTTAAAAAATACCTTGACTCAGTTGTATTGGTAATTGTGGACAATTATGTTTCCTTTCCACTAATTGGTATTATCTTGGAATCACTTGTAGCGCTAAATTTCCTTGTCCAAAGTTGCTTGCAATAGTGGCTATCAAATATGGGGATTGAGAATCTTGTATGCAACATAAAAGATTTCCACGTAATGGAAATAATGAATAGTATAGGATGATGTTTAGGAAATGGTGGCAAGCATTATGGTAGAGTGGATTGTTATGTAGTTATGGACTCTTTAAACATGGATATCATGCCAAGTGTTAATTACATAGAATGTATTGTGGTTGTTATTGTACCAAAAGTTTCTCCATCAAGGTTTGGCCATGTTATTATTGTCATTATTGCTTTTGCTCTACCTAGTGTTCACTAATATTGTAGTCTTGGAAAGAGTCAAACCCTCCCAAAGACCATAATATATAATTGAGCAATACCACATGGTTAACTTACAATAACTGCGACTTTAATCAATGGTATGAAATCTCCCTAGAAATTTTGCAATAAAAAGTTTGTGATTTTGTGCTACTATTGTTAAGAATCTATTGTTAAGAAAATGATAAGTGTAAATGTGCATTAAAAATCTTAAGAAAATGAGAAAAACATTGATGTGTTTTGAATTACTCAACTAACTTTGAAATTTAATTGAAAATGAAATCAAAAAGACTAGCGTGCAAGAAACATTTCAATGAAGTTAAAAATACAACTCTTCAAAATAAACCTAATCATAGATTTAGATATCAACTAATATAAACACAATTCGACATAAATACAAATACTCATACAATAAAAGAAGAATGCAATTCGACATAAATACAAATACTCATATTATCATACAATAAAAGAAGAGTGCAAGAAGAAAGGAAATTGTCACCACCATACATGTTCTCTCTCTTTATGGGTGGGGATTAATTATCTTTGGCCAAAGTCCCTTAATCCTCAATAAAATATTTATAATGAGATAAGTGGGATGCAGAGCATAAAATAACTAAACGAAAATATTTACTTTATAATGAACTAGGTGTGATGCAAAACATAGAATACATAATGAAAATATTTATAATGAGATAAGTGGGGATGAAAAATATAAACGACATAAGGATAAATGAAAATATAATACTTTACATACTCTACTCATTACTCTATTCATTAAGGATAAATGAAATATAATACTTTACATACTCTACTCATTATTTTTTTAATTTGAATTTTTGTATAGAGAAAATATATATTCTTAATTATTAAATCTACTCAAATTGATATATATATATATATATAAAGCAAGGATACTATGTGTTGATTTATGTGTAAAACAAAAATTACTTAGAACATAATAAAATTCAAATCTCATTTTGCACCTATGAACTTGGTTCCTATCTGAGTTGTGCTCCTGTTTCATTGGACTTTTGATTTTGAGTGCTTATGTACATGGCAAACCATTTTAGAAACTAGAATGAACTGGTTTCAGAATGAACTGAAAACTGAAAATTGATATAGATGCATTTGATGTATAATTTCAACCAGAATATTTACACACGATTCTATTTCCAAGCCAGATTAAATTACTTTGTCAAGATGTTCCTTGGAGCACAAAATTTTGTGCACGTATGCAGCTTGGTTGTTCCAAATTTATCTTTGATTTTGTTTAATACACACTTTGTGATCAGTAGAATGCCTCAATGGAGCCTTGTACACATTGTCTTGTTCCATTGGAAAGTACTTAGATTTATCTCTGATTTTTGTTTAATACACACTTTTATTACCACTTTGTTAGAATGTCTTAGTGGAGGCTTGTACGTTGTGTTGTCTGCTAAAGGATGGTACTCAGAAAACAGTTCTAGTATTTAGTATCTATGTCTACACTGCATTTAATTTAATTCATACAATCAGCCAGTTATGTGTTTTCAACAAGGTTGTTGCAGATCAAATAAGAGGAGCTAATCCAATGTGATAAATCATAAATGTGATAATGTGATAACAATTGAGGGGTTGTTTTGCTTCATAAAGTACTAGAAATCTGAAAATAGCGACTAAGGATGTATTGCTCTTGGTACTAACACATCATACAACGAAAGTCAGGGGTGATCCTTGTATTGTCTTGATCTTGGACAGTAATGCACTATGCATCACACCTACCAACTCGAGGAATCATTTGGAAGTCAATTTGATCTTTGAACTGTTGGGGAACAATACATATGCTTCCAAAACTTCTATGCAGAAAAACTGGGAAAGCATGGACGAGTGCTCCACAAGGGATCAAAATATCCAGGCACCAAAGTAGAAATCCTAGTCTGGAATAGCATAGAAACAGATACTTCTTGCCCCCATAGGAAACTTTCTGACCGCCTTCCTCTGTGTTGCTTACATTTGAAATTTTGTTTTGGATAAAATAGGCAAAATCTCATTAGGTGACAAAAATTAGGAATTAGTTCCTAGATTAGCTCCAGTTTGTTGGGAGGGAGTTAATGCATCCTAAATTTGAGTTGATGGCTGTTAGATTCTCCTGCTATATAACAGGTATCCATACGTTTGTTTTGGAGAGTGTGTGTGGGTGTGTGAATTATGTAATCTCCTGTTTAAATAATAAAGATTGCCAATGCCCTGTTGTGTGGACGTAGCCCAGGAGGTTTGGGTGAACCACGGTAAAATCACTGTGTCTTCTTGTGCATGATTTATTTGCTGCGTATTTAATTGTTTTGTTGTGCATGATCTCCAACAATTGGTATCAGAGATATGTTGGAGGAGCGCGCAGTGGAGGAAGTGCATTTTGCTGCGTGGAGTTATTAAATCGTTGCTGGTGCGTACTGCTGGTGCGTTGTTGGTGCACTGCTGCGTGGATGGCCAGTCCGATCACTGTTTTGGATATCTGTCTGCGTATATGTGATATATATACCTGAACGCATGACGGTGGAGGACCTGTGCATGCCGAGACTGTTTGAACAGTGCCAGCGCCGTGGGTTAAACTTCCCTCAGAAATCATACTCAGCAGCGAGGTGGAATTAAAGCGTTGAATGGCGGAGGTGTCACAGTCTTCCAGCATTGAAGGGGACTGTTGTCTTCCAGCTTGATCTTCCGGCAATTGATAGCAACATCACAAATCCTGACCAACAGACTTGGCGCCGTTGCCAGGGAGCGTTGATGACCAGAGCCGTGAGTTGGTGATAAATCCGCGTGGGAAGTATTACAGCGTTTTCAAGCCTTACAAGCGTTTCAATCATATGGCATTGTTGTAAGTATTACAGCGAGAGATGTATTAATCAGAAAACGATTTGTGAAGAATCGTTGTTTTTTAAAAAGTGGTTTAAACTAAAACGTTTTTTGTTTGAAGTTTGAAAAAATGATTTGTATTGGCTTTTTGGGAGTGGTGTTTTAAAAAAAAAAAAACATGAAATCGATTATATTAAAAAAAGGGTGGCATTTTAAAAAAATCGATTTATACAAATGTTTTTTTGAAAAAATCGATATGTAAAAGTCGATTTGTATGGTGATAAACAAAAATCGATTTGTAAATTCTTTTTTTTTTACCATTTGCATATGGTATAAAAGGAAGTGCCATTTTTTTATGGTATTTTTGAAGTGGTCCTTTAAAAAAAAAAAAAATCGATTTGTAAATTTTTGTTGAATACCATTTGGATATGTTATGAAAAAAAGGTGAAGGATATATATATATATATATATATATATATATATATATATATATATATATATATATATATATATATATATATATATATATATATATATATATATTTAAAAGAAGTGAAAGGCACTTTCAAGGAAAATAAAGGTCAACGATAAATTTTTTTTTAAAAGGCAGTGAGAGGCACTTAAAGGAAGGCAAGGGCAATTTTTTTTTTTTTTAAAAGGCATTTTTTAATTAAAAGGGCATTCTTTATTTGAAAATTGGTTCTGGAGATTACTGTGTTTTTTGCTGAAACAAGATGGCGAAAACTCAAAATGCCCAGTTTGAAATTGAGAAGTTCAATGGCAAAAACAATTTCGAGATCTGGAAGCTAAAGATGCACGATCTACTGGTTCAACAAGGCGTGGCGAAAGCACTGTTGGGGAAAAGCAAAAGGCCTTCTTCCATGACGGAGGATGAATGGGATGAATTGGATGACAGAGCTCTGAGCGCAATTCGGTTATGTCTGGAGGATGACGTTCTGTTCAACATTGTGTCAGAGAAGACCGCCGCAGGCTTGTGGATAAAGCTTGAAAATCTCTACATGACGAAATCCTTGACAAATCGGATTCTCCTGAAGCGGCAGCTTTATGGTTTGCGGATGAAGGAAGCCGTCCTTGAGTTTGACGATGTGGTTGGAGCCATGTTGTCTGAGGAGACGAGGAAGAAGTCGAATGCTGACACCTCTACATCAGAGGCAATGATGGCTAGAGGTCGTTCAAGAGAAAGACGCTCTGGTAAGCGCAGCGATTCACGTTCAAAGTCGAAAGGGAAGAAGAGCAAAGTGAAGTGCTGGTTTTGTGGCAAATTGGGGCACTTGAAGAAAGACTGTTGGAAGAGACAGCAAACAGAAAAGAAAGGAGACTCTTCGACAGAGAAGAAGGAGGCAAATGCGACAGATACAGGTTCGGCATCTGGTTCAGGTATGAGTGACGAAGTGTTGTTTG